>CM053037.1:130478325-130743325 GCA_028564925.1 Lithobates sylvaticus
CAGGTCCGGGTCACAGGCAGAGATCACAGGGCAGGAGACAACAAGCAAATCCGGGTCACAGGCAGAGGTTCAAGGGGCCAGAGGCAAGCAAGCAGGTAAGTCCAGAAAACAGTCCAAAAGGTCAAGGGCAGGAGAAGGCAGCAAGGTCAAAGGCGAAGTCCGGGTCAAATCAAACAATCAGGATACCAGGAAACAGGAACAGAGCTTTGGCAGGAAGCTGAAAACAAGCCAGCGCTGGACTGGTCTCATGCACTTCCTTAAATGGGCGGTGTGAATGGTCATGTGACGCTGCCGTGCACTGGGACGCTCAGGCGTGCGCTAGTGCGCATGCGCGTGCGTCGGAGCGCCGAGCCGCGAATGCGCATGCGCCGGAGTGCCATTCCGCTGCGCATGCGCACAGGTACTCGGCGCACAGCGCTAAACTGAAGGTTTTCCTGACAGTGCCCTCCCCCGAGGGGCGGCCTCCGGACGCCCAAACTAGCCATCAATTCTGGGTGCTCAGTGTGGAAGGCCCGAATTAAACGTGGAGCATGTAGGTTTCCTGAGGGTTCCCATGAGTTTTCTTCTGAGGGGTACCCCTCCCATTTGACCAATATTGGAGCCTCCCCTTCTTCCTGCAGCTCAAAATCTTCTCCACTACAAATTCCGTTTCGCCATCCACCAGGACTGGTGGAGGTGGTGGTTCGGTCCTGCCTGGAAAGGGACTGGGAGTGACAGGTTTCAGGAGGGAAGCGTGGAACACAGGGTGTATCTTGTATGAATACGGTAAGGAAAGTTCAAAAGCCGCGGGATTGATTTTCCGTTTGATCTTGAAAGGACCAATAAATTTAGGTCCCAACTTCCGTGTAGGAATGGCCACCTTGAGGTTGACTGAGGATAACCAAACTTCGTCTCCTACCTTGAAATCTGGGTTTTCTTTCCTTCCCCGATTGAAATATCTTTCATACCCCTCCTGAGCTTTTTGCATGGCCTCTTGCATTTTCTGAAAGTTCTGTTGAAGGGACCTTACTCGGTCTTGGACCGCAGGGACGGAAATTTCAGGAAGGAACCCTGGTAGAAAGGAAGGATGGAACCCATAGTTGGCCCAAAAGGGCGTTTGATTGGTGGCGGTATGGACCGCGTTGTTGTAGGCAAACTCTGCGTAAGGTAGGGGGCTGGACCATTCATCCTGGGAGTCTGAACAGAAACAACGGAGATACTGCTCCAGTGACTGATTTGTCCTCTCTGTTTGACCGTTACTCTGAGGATGGTAGGCCGAAGAGAGGCATATTTTAATTTCAAGGGCTTTGCATAACTCTCGCCAAAACTTAGAGGTGAACTGAGGACCTCTATCAGATGTGACAGTTGCAGGTAAGCCGTGGAGTCGGACAATCTCCTTGAGAAATATGTCGGCTGTAGCAGAAGCAGAAGGGGTCCCGGTCATTGGAAGAAAATGTGCCATTTTTGACAATCGGTCAACTACGACCAATATGGTGGTGAACCCCTCTGAGGAAGGTAATTCCACGATAAAGTCCACTGATATCTCCGCCCATGGACGCTCGGGAATGGACAAAGGTCTCAGCAGGCCCCAGGCTTTAGAGTTAGTCCCCTTGTTTCGTTGACAGACAACACAGGAAGTCACATAATTCCGACAGTCTTGTCTCCACCCAGGCCACCAAAAGGAGCGAGAAACTAGTTCCGTTGTTTTATGAATCCCAAAGTGCCCTGCGAGATTATTATCATGTAGGGTCTTGAGTGTCAAGGGTCTTACTTCTGTAGGGACAAAGACCTTCCCTCGGACCCAGTGTAGCCCGTCATGTTCCTCCGTTGAGGGAATTCCCAGGTCGGTAAGTTGCCCGGATGCTGCCTTAATGGCGGGGATCAGATCAGGTTGCAATATGAGAGAGAGAAAATTCTGTGGAGAAAGAATGGTGCTAGGTTCAGATTCCTGGAGTGTCTCGTGGAACATCCTGGAAAGAGCGTCTGCCTTCCCATCCTTTGAGCCGGGTCTGTACGAGATATGAAAATTAAATCTTGAAAAGAAAAGAGCCCATCGGGCTTGCCTAGGCCTTAGGCGTTTGGCTGTCCTGAGATATTCCAAGTTTCTGTGGTCTGTCCAAATCATGATCGGATGAGAAGCCCCCTCTAGGAGATACCTCCACTCCTCCAAGGCAAACTTGATGGCCAATAATTCTCTATCTCCCACATCGTAGTTCCTCTCTGGAGGGCTTAACTTCCGTGACGCGAAAGCCACAGGATGTAAGAGAGCCTTGGGGCCCAATCTTTGGGACAGGATAGCTCCCGTAGCCGTCTCCGATGCATCCACTTCCAGCACAAAGGGTAGGGCTGGATCTGAATGCATCAGGATGGGAGCGGACGAAAACAGTTTCTTCAACGTGTCGAAGGCCTCTTGAGCCTCCAGAGACCAATGAAATTGGGTACCTTGATGGGGCAACCTGGTGATTGGTGCCACTATGGAGGAAAAGCCGATAATGAATCTTCGGTAAAAATTTGCGAATCCAATGAATCGCTGTACCCCTTTTTTGTTCACCGGGGCTGGCCACTCCAGTATGGCTTTAACCTTCTGTGGGTTCATGGAGACCCCACCTGTAGAAATGATGAACCCCAAAAACTGCACTGTAGATTTTTCGAACTCGCACTTCTCAGCTTTGAGGTACAATCTGTGGCCTCTAAGGATGGTAAGGACTTGTTTCACGTGCACTCTGTGAAGTTCAAGGGTGTCTGAAAAGATAAGGATGTCGTCCAGATAAACGACAAGGAAGTCGTCGAGATGCTTGCGGAAGATATCATTGACCAGGTGCTGGAAGGTTGCTGGTGCGTTACAAAGCCCAAAAGGCATTACCAAGTATTCGTAGTGCCCGAATCTGGACCTAAAAGCTGTTTTCCATTCATCTCCTGCCCTGATTCGGATTAGATTGTAGGCCCCGCGCAAGTCCAACTTGGAGAAGATTCGTGCAGATCTGAAGCACTGAAAAAGCTCTGGAATCAGGGGCAGGGGATACCGGTTTTTAATCGTGATTTTATTTAATTCCCTGTAATCGATGCATGGCCTCAGGGAGCCGTCTCTCTTCCCTACAAAAAAGATGCCAGCTCCGGCTGGTGACGAGGAAGGGCGAATGAACCCCTTTTCCAGGTTTTCATCAATATAGGCCTTGAGGACCTTTAATTCCACTTCGGACAGAGGAAAGATACGGCCAAAAGGGATCTCTGATCCAGGGAGGAGGTTGATGGGACAATCGTATGCCCGATGGGGCGGTAGGCAATCTGCCTGTTGTTTGTCGAACACATCTCGGAATTCCAGGTAAACTGGTGGTACATGAAGAAGGTTATCCGGTACGGAAGAAATAGTGGAGCAGGAGGTTAAGGCCTGAATGAAGCAATGTTGGGTGCAGTGAGAGGACGGGAAGGAGACTTCTTTCCTTCCCCAGTTGATCTGTGGTTCGTGGATTTGTAGCCACGGAAGCCCCAAGATGATGGGGAACATAGGAGACGGGATGATGTCAAACTGAATGAGTTCCTGGTGACCAGAGTCAGTAGTAACACGGATGGGTTGGGTTTCATGGGTGATAAGTCCTGAACGGGGAAGAGATCCATCAGCCAAGTGTACCTGCAAGTTTTGTTTCTTCAGGACGAGAGGTAGGTGCAGTTTAGTGGCTAATGTTGCATCAAGGAAGCAGCTGCAGGCCCCAGAATCAATTATTGCTGATAGTCGGGTTTCCTTTCCCGGTAACTGTAAGGAGACAAAGAGGGCGACATAAGTCTGGGAGAACCCAGAAGACTGGTAGTTCATAATACATTGGCGGTAGGACTTACTCGGTCTTACGGGACAGGTACTGAGGAAATGTCCAGAAGCCCCACAATACAGGCAGAGGTTCGCCCGTCGCCTACGGAGCCGTTCTTCTGCAGTGAGGGGGGCACGGACCAACCCCAGCTGCATAGGTTCCGTTTCCTGAGTGGCCACGGCTGAAGCTTAAGTGGTGGGTGGAGACAAGGTAGGTTTAGCAAAAGTCCAGTTGGTACGGGGGGACTGAAAGCGCTCGGAACGCCTCTCCCGCATGCGCCGGTCCAATTTGGTGGCGGCTTGAATCAGGTCCTCCAGTGTGTCAGGAGTTTCTGATCTTGCCAACTCATCTTTTAAGACCTCTGATAACCCCTGGCGATACTGGTATTTGAGGGCCGGTTCGTTCCAACCGGTATCAGCTGACCATTTCCGAAACTCTACAGTGTAGTCCTCCACCGCTCTGCGACTCTGAAGTAAGTTATGTAATGTAGCTTCAGCTGTGGCTCCGCATTGAGGATCGTCGTACAGTTGTGCCATACTTTCAAAAAAGGTTTCCACCGCATTCAATGCTGGATTCCTCTGCTCCATCAGGCTATGGGCCCATGCCTGTGGTTCCTCAGCCAACAGTGAAATAATGAAGCCCACCTTTACTACTTCAGAAGCAAAAGTCCTGGGTTGGAGGGCCAAGTAGAGGGAGCAGGCATTTTTAAAGGCCCGGAACTTCTTACGGTCACCTGTGAAGCGTTCAGGGGTAGGAACCCTGGGTTCAGGAGAAGCCATAATCACGGTAGGGTTAGCTGATCCGGGGGGAGCGGAGATTCCGCTGGAGGCGGAAGCAGCTGCCAAGGTGGGTGCGGCTAACCCAGATAGTTGCTGCAGGCGACTGTCTACTTGGGTGTACCCCTCTTGCAGTTTTTGCACGGCTTCAGTTAATGCTGAGACTTGTTGGCACAAAACCTCAAGGGGTGAACGCACTCTGTCGGCCTCAGACATGGCTGGCTTGTACTATCAGGAGAGTACTTACCGAGGCCGAAATGCCGAGAGTGGTTCACCCTTGCAACTGAGCGCAGTCCGCCCCCTGGAGGTAAGACAGGGGGTGAATGGCACAAAGAGGCACAGGCTACCCAACCAGAGGATGAGGACTGAAGAAGGAGCCAAGTGCTGGGGTCAGGGAGAAACTGGGAAGTTCCAGAAACACAGGTGCAGGTACAGGGCTGAAGATAAGCAGGTCCGGGTCACAGGCAGAGATCACAGGGCAGGAGACAACAAGCAAATCCGGGTCACAGGCAGAGGTTCAAGGGGCCAGAGGCAAGCAAGCAGGTAAGTCCAGAAAACAGTCCAAAAGGTCAAGGGCAGGAGAAGGCAGCAAGGTCAAAGGCGAAGTCCGGGTCAAATCAAACAATCAGGATACCAGGAAACAGGAACAGAGCTTTGGCAGGAAGCTGAAGACAAGCCAGCGCTGGACTGGTCTCATGCACTTCCTTAAATGGGCGGTGTGAGTGGTCATGTGACGCTGCCGCGCACTGGGACGCTCAGGCGTGCGCTAGTGCGCATGCGCGTGCGTCGGAGCGCCGAGCCGCGAATGCGCATGCGCCGGAGTGCCGTTCCGCCGCGCATGCGCACAGGTACTCGGCGCACAGCGCTAAACTGAAGGTTTTCCTGACACGGGCAGAGACGGGCAGGGATGGTGAGGGCAATTATACACAAATTGCTAGACGGAGACCTCCCTGCTTCCCTGGAGTTCGATAGGGTGCACAGGGCGCTCGGCCCCAAACATGCAGATGTGGAAAGACCCCGCAATGTGCTCTGTCGCCTAGACCGGTATAGCCACAAGGAACAAATCATGCATGCAGCACGGCTCAAAGGCCTGTGGATTTCGACGGGGTACAAATCTCAGTATACCCGGACGTGTCCCGTGTGACCCTACTGAGAAGAGCAATGCTAAAACCCCTGCTGGAGAGACGTTGCTGTGCAGAATTCAGCTCCCCAGAGTGCCCGATGGGTCTCCCCGGGCGTTCATCCAGGCGCAGGCTGAGAGAGCCCACTCCAATCGGGAGGGGCGATCCGGAGCTGTGAGACCTAAGGATTTACACACGTAAGTGATGGGCTTGGGTCGACTGCGCTATGGGACTGTGACTATTTTGTGCCCACCAAAAGGTCCAGGGTATTCAGCTGTATCCCCCTCCCACAAGCTACCCAGGCCCCCTTAGTCACGACACTGTAGCTCCAACTACGGTTTCTGCACCTCTCTATTCTATGTTCCAATCTGACACTAATACTCTACTACCTAGGATTTCTTTATCAGGTTCTAAAGCGTTACCACTCAACACACCTCGGGATGACCGCACGGAACTTTGCACATCCTGGAATCCTCTCAACTAACGGATCAGGTAAGGCCAGAATTTACTACCTCTATTGACTCTCAATCAGTAGATATGAATGTTTTCAACTTGTCTACATATACCCTGTCCAATTTGCAACTACAAGTACTGGTGAAGGAACTAAGTTTTTGTCCCAACCAGGACCTAGATTAATTTGATGTTGTCAAAGACATCCAACTCTTCGCACGTACACTTATCCTCAAACAAATGTATACTAAAGAAACACCAGTTCAATCTAATTTTGAACCATTTGAGTTGGAGGCCCTGGATACTCTGGTAGAACTCTTGGAAGAAAATGAAACCCCAGATCTGATCGATCGGATCAACCTAGAACATTTATGGGCCGTTTCTATCAGTCGGATCTCCCTACACCACCACAAACTCCAGGAAAGAAAAAATCTGGTATGTTCCCTAATCTCAACACCAACCCGAATGTACAAGCTTTTGTCAAACTAGTTACAAAAGATCTACCCAAAATTAAATCATCCAAATGTAGTAAGGACAATTTGTCCAACTCTGAAAGAGCAGCTTTACGCTCTCTTAAAGACCATCCAACCATAACAATCAAACCCTCCGATAAAAGAGGTAACATTGTAGTTATGGACAATGAGTTTTATGTAGACATGTCAACAATCAGGACTGGTTCTGCAAAATTCCTGGATCACACACCGAAAGGTTTGAACGAAAATTCTATTCTCTAATAGAATGGGACTATATCAGAACCCAACACCCACATTCACACACCTTTTACGCCCTACCCAAATTACACAAAAGTCTCACACAACCCTCTGGTAGACCAATCATTTCTGGTAATGACTCACTCACAGAGAAACTCAATAAGCTCATTGATGGCTATCTACGTCCATATGTTTCCAAACTTCCCAGTCATATTAGAGACACCCCTCATCTGCTTCAAATTCTAGATGGGTTATGCATCTCTCCTGAGTCCGTTCTAGTAGCCATAGATGTTGAGGCCCTATACAGTTCAGTGTTATCTCGAAACAGCCAAATGGATCCGAGTATAGGTGTAGGCAACCACAATAGGTTGTCTCAACCCCGCGCTTGGAGGGAAAACTCTACAAATCAAAAATATATTTTTGTTATTAATGATAATATACTACAATTTTTTAAACCAATTGATCAGATAATTAACTGATAAACTGAATAATAATGCTGCTCCCTTTGAAATCCTTAGATTTATTGAATGGTGTGGTTTGGTATAACGGGGCGCTACTAGATCTAAGACAACCTCCTATATCTAAATATATTTGAAAAAAATAATAATAATAATAAATTCTGGTTAGATCGACCTCTCGAATGGAGTGGTGCGTGCCTCTAATTAATGTAGGTGTCCCCACTCAGTGGATTAAATTGCATATCACATGTGCGAAAACATATAATATAAATAAAGGAAAATATTAATATAAAAATATAAAATGTGTGTCACAAATATTGAGTGCCACCAGATGCAATTCACATACAATCGACAATATGTATACACCAGTGTTGCGTGTTCCCACAAAGGATAACACTCCTTCAATATAATTAATAAACTTAGCAAGCTTAGCGATTTATATTACATATCACATGTGCAAAAAAAATTTATGAATACAAAAAAGATATTAATACAAATGTGTGTCACCAATGATAAGTACCACCATATGCATTCACATACAACCACCAAAGTAATTAACCGGTGATGCGTGCTCCCGCAAAGGATATCAATCCTTCAGTATAATCAAACAAAACTCCTTCTTAATAAAGTCAAATATATATGTCAAAAAAATTTATAATAAAAAACGTTTTTGAAAAATACACAGCCAAAAAACAGCAATAAAGTTCATAAAGAATTCTATATGTTGAATGTCGGTATCATTCTTATCTTATGAGATGTGAGTCCCTTCACCACATAGTGTTCCTTCTTTCACCCAAATAAGTGATAGCAAAAATTAAAGCTGGCCTCTTACCAGACGGTGTTGATTGCTTTACTTAAAAAACAATCAAACGCGCTTGTTACAGGACTTTGCCTGTCGGTAGATGCACCATAAACTTTGAGACAACTCCTCCTCCTCCCAGATAAAATAAATTTGAAAACAACTCCTCCTCTTCATAAGCCAGTTCAGATCAGACCATGGATGGGTATATATGTGGATCAAAGAAAGCACTTCATAGTGTAATCTTGCTTTTTATTTTTTAAAATTGAACAATAATACAAAAGCCAAATGGCCACTCACATTAGCTGGTGCCCGCCCGGCACTGGGGCTGCTCGCTTGTAACAATCAGTGGTGTGTTTAAAAATTTCTCTCCCTCTAGTGGATTCCTTGCTGCGGATCGGCGTGCGTGTCACCCACTCTCGCCGTCAACCAGGCAAGCCGGATATCCGGGGACGTTAGCGCTTGGGTTCGTGATCAGGTACCGCCTCCGACGCACGTTTCGTGATGTCACGTCTTCAGGGTGGCGTACCTGATCACATTGTGTAGCCTAATTACATGGTGTCTCCCATTAGCGCACCAACCAATGAGAGAACTTATGCTATGCGCAGCCTCAGTGCCAACTGGACTCCTCATTGCGGACCTGCCGCTCTTGGTATACATAATTCATTCACCATGTTAAAAATACCTTAAAACAACATTTTTAAAACCATTTAAAAAAACTTTTTAACACACATACCTCTAATTGTAGACTGAATAGTATTTTCAATTAATATTTAGTAATTGCGTAATCTAATAGTTAACGCTACTCTTGTATTTTAAATGGAACACAGAGACTTTTTAGTTCATATTCCTATATTTCAATTTATTTTTATTTGTAATTTTTATTTTTTATGCCATTCTGATGATTCATTTATTTTACTACAGGAACTTAGTTGATTTATTTATTTGTAACGCACCTCAATATTATATAATGAATTACTGTCAACCTCCTCAAGACTAGAGAGACACATCCTGCCATACTCATATTAATCCACTAGATGTCATTACATTTTTAATCTGGCTGGTTTGTTTTGCTAATTAATTTTTGCCCCTATGGATTTTATTTCCCCCATATGGGTATTTGAATTAGTTGTATTTTTGATACCCTTGAATTGGCATCCTTATCAACTCAAAATTTTGGTAGACTTCTTTATTTTTATCTCCCTCTATGGGGACTCATATACTTTAAATCACCTGCTACAGTTGAGATTACCATCATTAGTATGGGAGATCCCCCCCCCCCCCTTGTATAGTTCACATACATATTTTATTCATTTGTCAGGAAACAATTCAAATCTAGTTCTATATTCATGCCCAACGGCTGCATTGTATTTAGCGTATACAGCCATTTTGTCTCGTTTTGGGAAACCTCTTTTTTCATATCTGTTCCCCTCCAGTGTTTCGAGATCTTGTCAATCCCATAAAACCGACACTGGGTGGGATCACTATTGTGATATTTCTCAAAGTGTCTCGACACACTATGATTAGGGAATTTTTTCTTTATGTTGGCTAAATGTTCATTTATTCTGATTTTGAGTTGTCTGGTAGTCCGGCCCACATACTGCATTGGGCACGGGCATTCAAGCACATAAGTCACATGGTCTGAGTGGCAAGTGATTAGGGGCTTGATTTTGTGTGTATTTTTGGTTGCACATGATTGGAAGTGTGAGATCTTTTTTTGGGTCCCTGGTTTTCTGGTAAGTCGGCATGCTTTACATCTGGTACAATAATGAAAGCCAGATCCCTCCAGGAAGGTGATCATCTTCCTGGGGGGGTCTGGCACATTGGGGGCTATTTTATTCCGCAGCCCTGGGGCTCGTCTATAGATGAATTTTGGTTGATGTGTGATTGTAGACTGTAAGTCCTTATCCTGTAACAAAATGGGCCAATGTTTTTTGAAAATAGCTTCTATCTGCCTGTACTGTCTGTTATAACCTGTAACAAAGGCTAAAGAGCCCTTGTATTCAGGTTTAACTTTGTTGGTTAGCAAGGAGTTTCTATCCATTTGTGATACCTGCATAAGAGCCTTGTTAAGAGTATCGGGATTGTATCCCTTCTCAGCAAATCTAGCTGTTAAAACTTGTGCTTGCTCTTGGAAATCACTTGGGGATACACAGTTACGTTTCAAACGCATATATTGGCCTTCAAACGCATAGGGAGGCGGTACCTGATCACGAACCCAAGCGCTAACGTCCCCGGATATCCGGCTTGTCTGGTTGATGGCGAGAGTGGGTGACACGCACGCCGATCCGCAGCAAGGAATCCACTAGAGGGAGAGAAATTTTAAACACACCACTGATTGTTACAAGCGAGCAGCCCCAGTGCCGGGCGGGCACCAGCTAATGTGAGTGGCCATTTGGCTTTTGTATTATTGTTCAATTTTAAAAAATAAAAAGCAAGATTACACTATGAAGTGCTTTCTTTGATCCACATATATACCCATCCATGGTCTGATCTGAACTGGCTTATGAAGAGGAGGAGTTGTTTTCAAATTTATTTTATCTGGGAGGAGGAGGAGTTGTCTCAAAGTTTATGGTGCATCTACCGACAGGCAAAGTCCTGTAACAAGCGTGTTTGATTGTTTTTTAAGTAAAGCAATCAACACCGTCTGGTAAGAGGCCAGCTTTAATTTTTGCTATCACTTATTTGGGTGAAAGAAGGAACACTATGTGGTGAAGGGACTCACATCTCATAGGATAAGAATGATACCGACATTCAACATATAGAATTCTTTATGAACTTTATTGCTGTTTTTTGGCTGTGTATTCTTCAAAAACGTTTTTTATTATAAATTTTTTGACATATATATTTGACTTTATTAAGGAGGAGTTTTGTTTGATTATACTGAAGGATTGATATCCTTTGCGGGAGCACGCATCACCGGTTAATTACTTTGGTGGTTGTATGTGAATGCATATGGTGGTACTTATCATTGGTGACACACATTTGTATTAATATCTTTTTTGTATTCATAAAAAATTTTTTGCACATGTGATATGTAATATAAATCGCTAAGCTTGCTAAGTTTATTAATTATATTGAAGGAGTGTTATCCTTTGTGGGAACACGTAACACTGGTGTATACATATTGTCGATTGTATGTGAATTGCATCTGGTGGCACTCAATATTTGTGACACACATTGTATATTTTTATATTAATATTTTCCTTTATTTATATTATATGTTTTCGCACATGTGATATGCAATTTAATCCACTGAGTGGGGACACCTACATTAATTAGAGGCACGCACCACTCCATTCGAGAGGTCGATCTAACCAGAATTTATTATTATTATTATTTTTATTTTTTCAAATATATTTAAATATAGGAGGTTGTCTTAGATCTAGTAGCGCCCCGTTATACCAAACCGCGCTATACAATCACACATCAACCAAAATTCATCTATAGACGAGCCCCAGGGCTGCGGAATAAAATAGCCCCCAATGTGCCAGACCCCCCCAGGAAGATGATCACCTTCCTGGAGGGATCTGGCTTTCATTATTGTACCAGATGTAAAGCATGCCGACTTACCAGAAAACCAGGGACCCAAAAAAAGATCTCACACTTCCAATCATGTGTAACCAAAAATACACACAAAATCAAGCCCCTAATCACTTGCCACTCAGACCATGTGACTTATGTGCTTGAATGCCCGTGCCCAATGCAGTATGTGGGCCGGACTACCAGACAACTCAAAATCAGAATAAATGAACATTTAGCCAACATAAAGAAAAAATTCCCTAATCATAGTGTGTCGAGACACTTTGAGAAATATCACAATAGTGATCCCACCCAGTGTCGGTTTTATGGGATTGACAAGATCTCGAAACACTGGAGGGGAACAGATATGAAAAAAGAGGTTTCCCAAAACGAGACAAAATGGCTGTATACGCTAAATACAATGCAGCCGTTGGGCATGAATATAGAACTAGATTTGAATTGTTTCCTGACAAATGAATAAAATATGTATGTGAACTATACAGGGGGGGGGGGGGATCTCCCATACTAATGATGGTAATCTCAACTGTAGCAGGTGATTTAAAGTATATGAGTCCCCATAGAGGGAGATAAAAATAAAGAAGTCTACCAAAATTTTGAGTTGATAAGGATGCCAATTCAAGGGTATCAAAAATACAACTAATTCAAATACCCATATGGGGGAAATAAAATCCATAGGGGCAAAAATTAATTAGCAAAACAAACCAGCCAGATTAAAAATGTAATGACATCTAGTGGATTAATATGAGTATGGCAGGATGTGTCTCTCTAGTCTTGAGGAGGTTGACAGTAATTCATTATATAATATTGAGGTGCGTTACAAATAAATAAATCAACTAAGTTCCTGTAGTAAATTAAATGAATCATCAGAATGGCATAAAAAATAAAAATTACAAATAAAAATAAATTGAAATATAGGAATATGAACTAAAAAGTCTCTGTGTTCCATTTAAAATACAAGAGTAGCGTTAACTATTAGATTACGCAATTACTAAATATTAATTGAAAATACTATTCAGTCTACAATTAGAGGTATGTGTGTTAAAAAGTTTTTTTAAATGGTTTTAAAAATGTTGTTTTAAGGTATTTTTAACATGGTGAATGAATTATGTATACCAAGAGCGGCAGGTCCGCAATGAGGAGTCCAGTTGGCACTGAGGCTGCGCATAGCATAAGTTCTCTCATTGGTTGGTGCGCTAATGGGAGACACCATATAATTAGGCTACACAATGTGATCAGGTACGCCACCCTGAAGACGTGACATCACGAAACGTGCGTCGGAGGCGGTACCTGATCACGAACCCAAGCGCTAACGTCCCCGGATATCCGGCTTGCCTGGTTGACGGCGAGAGTGGGTGACACGCACGCCGATCCGCAGCAAGGAATCCACTAGAGGGAGAGAAATTTTTAAACACACCACTGATTGTTACAAGCGAGCAGCCCCAGTGCCGGGCGGGCACCAGCTAATGTGAGTGGCCATTTGGCTTTTGTATTATTGTTCAATTTTAAAAAATAAAAAGCAAGATTACACTATGAAGTGCTTTCTTTGATCCACATATATACCCATCCATGGTCTGATCTGAACTGGCTTATGAAGAGGAGGAGTTGTTTTCAAATTTATTTTATCTGGGAGGAGGAGGAGTTGTCTCAAAGTTTATGGTGCATCTACCGACAGGCAAAGTCCTGTAACAAGCGCGTTTGATTGTTTTTTAAGTAAAGCAATCAACACCGTCTGGTAAGAGGCCAGCTTTAATTTTTGCTATCACTTATTTGGGTGAAAGAAGGAACACTATGTGGTGAAGGGACTCACATCTCATAGGATAAGAATGATACCGACATTCAACATATAGAATTCTTTATGAACTTTATTGCTGTTTTTTGGCTGTGTATTTTTCAAAAACGTTTTTTATTATATATTTTTTTGACATATATATTTGACTTTATTAAGAAGGAGTTTTGTTTGATTATACTGAAGGATTGATATCCTTTGCGGGAGCACGCATCACCGGTTAATTACTTTGGTGGTTGTATGTGAATGCATATGGTGGTACTTATCATTGGTGACACACATTTGTATTAATATCTTTTTTGTATTCATAAAATTTTTTTTACACATGTGATATGTAATATAAATCTCTAAGCTTGCTAAGTTTATTAATTATATTGAAGGAGTGTTATCCTTTGTGGGAACACGTAACACTGGTGTATACATATTGTCGATTGTATGTGAATTGCATCTGGTGGCACTCAATATTTGTGACACACATTGTATATTTTTATATTAATATTTTCCTTTATTTATATTATATGTTTTCGCACATGTGATATGCAATTTAATCCACTGAGTGGGGACACCTACATTAATTAGAGGCACGCACCACTCCATTCGAGAGGTCGATCTAACCAGAATTTATTATTATTATTATTTTTATTTTTTCAAATATATTTAGATATAGGAGGTTGTCTTAGATCTAGTAGCGCCCCGTTATACCAAACCGCGCTATACAATCACACATCAACCAAAATTCATCTATAGACGAGCCCCAGGGCTGCGGAATAAAATAGCCCCCAATGTGCCAGACCCCCCCAGGAAGATGATCACCTTCCTGGAGGGATCTGGCTTTCATTATTGTACCAGATGTAAAGCATGCCGACTTACCAGAAAACCAGGGACCCAAAAAAAGATCTCACACTTCCAATCATGTGTAACCAAAAATACACACAAAATCAAGCCCCTAATCACTTGCCACTCAGACCATGTGACTTATGTGCTTGAATGCCCGTGCCCAATGCAGTATGTGGGCCGGACTACCAGACAACTCAAAATCAGAATAAATGAACATTTAGCCAACATAAAGAAAAAATTCCCTAATCATAGTGTGTCGAGACACTTTGAGAAATATCACAATAGGGATCCCACCCAGTGTCGGTTTTATGGGATTGACAAGATCTCGAAACACTGGAGGGGAACAGATATGAAAAAAGAGGTTTCCCAAAACGAGACAAAATGGCTGTATACGCTAAATACAATGCAGCCGTTGGGCATGAATATAGAACTAGATTTGAATTGTTTCCTGACAAATGAATAAAATATGTATGTGAACTATACAGGGGGGGGGGGGATCTCCCATACTAATGATGGTAATCTCAACTGTAGCAGGTGATTTAAAGTATATGAGTCCCCATAGAGGGAGATAAAAATAAAGAAGTCTACCAAAATTTTGAGTTGATAAGGATGCCAATTCAAGGGTATCAAAAATACAACTAATTCAAATACCCATATGGGGGAAATAAAATCCATAGGGGCAAAAATGAATTAGCAAAACAAACCAGCCAGATTAAAAATGTAATGACATCTAGTGGATTAATATGAGTATGGCAGGATGTGTCTCTCTAGTCTTGAGGAGGTTGACAGTAATTCATTATATAATATTGAGGTGCGTTACAAATAAATAAATCAACTAAGTTCCTGTAGTAAATTAAATGAATCATCAGAATGGCATAAAAAATAAAAATTACAAATAAAAATAAATTGAAATATAGGAATATGAACTAAAAAGTCTCTGTGTTCCATTTAAAATACAAGAGTAGCGTTAACTATTAGATTACGCAATTACTAAATATTAATTGAAAATACTATTCAGTCTACAATTAGAGGTATGTGTGTTAAAAAGTTTTTTTAAATGGTTTTAAAAATATTGTTTTAAGGTATTTTTAACATGGTGAATGAATTATGTATACCAAGAGCGGCAGGTCCGCAATGAGGAGTCCAGTTGGCACTGAGGCTGCGCATAGCATAAGTTCTCTCATTGGTTGGTGCGCTAATGGGAGACACCATATAATTAGGCTACACAATGTGATCAGGTACGCCACCCTGAAGACGTGACATCACGAAACGTGCGTCGGAGGCGGTACCTGATCACGAACCCAAGCGCTAACGTCCCCGGATATCCGGCTTGCCTGGTTGACGGCGAGAGTGGGTGACACGCACGCCGATCCGCAGCAAGGAATCCACTAGAGGGAGAGAAATTTTTAAACACACTACTGATTGTTACAAGCGAGCAGCCCCAGTGCCGGGCGGGCACCAGCTAATGTGAGTGGCCATTTGGCTTTTGTATTATTGTTCAATTTTAAAAAATAAAAAGCAAGATTACACTATGAAGTGCTTTCTTTGATCCACATATATACCCATCCATGGTCTGATCTGAACTGGCTTATGAAGAGGAGGAGTTGTTTTCAAATTTATTTTATCTGGGAGGAGGAGGAGTTGTCTCAAAGTTTATGGTGCATCTACCGACAGGCAAAGTCCTGTAACAAGCGCGTTTGATTGTTTTTTAAGTAAAGCAATCAACACCGTCTGGTAAGAGGCCAGCTTTAATTTTTGCTATCACTTATTTGGGTGAAAGAAGGAACACTATGTGGTGAAGGGACTCACATCTCATAGGATAAGAATGATACCGACATTCAACATATAGAATTCTTTATGAACTTTATTGCTGTTTTTTGGCTGTGTATTTTTCAAAAACGTTTTTTATTATATATTTTTTTGACATATATATTTGACTTTATTAAGAAGGAGTTTTGTTTGATTATACTGAAGGATTGATATCCTTTGCGGGAGCACGCATCACCGGTTAATTACTTTGGTGGTTGTATGTGAATGCATATGGTGGTACTTATTGGTGACACACATTTGTATTAATATCTTTTTTGTATTCATAAAATTTTTTTGCACATGTGATATGTAATATAAATCGCTAAGCTTGCTAAGTTTATTAATTATATTGAAGGAGTGTTATCCTTTGTGGGAACACGCAACACTGGTGTATACATATTGTCGATTGTATGTGAATTGCATCTGGTGGCACTCAATATTTGTGACACACATTTTATATTTTTATATAAATATTTTCCTTTATTTATATTATATGTTTTCGCACATGTGATATGCAATTTAATCCACTGAGTGGGGACACCTACATTAATTAGAGGCACGCACCACTCCATTCGAGAGGTCGATCTAACCAGAATTTATTATTATTATTATTTTTATTTTTTCAAATATATTTAGATATAGGAGGTTGTCTTAGATCTAGTAGCGCCCCGTTATACCAAACCACACCATTCAATAAATCTAAGGATTTCAAAGGGAGCAGCATTATTATTCAGTTTATCAGTTAATTATCTGATCAATTGGTTTAAAAAATTGTAGTATATTATCATTAATATCAAAAATATATTTTTGAATTGTAGAGTTTTCCCTCCAAGCGCGGGGTTGAGACAACCTATTGTGGTTGCCTACACCTATATTTGCATTAGGATTGGTTATTATTACCTTTTGTGCCAATACTAACAACCCACGCAGGCATGGACATTTTCAATTTTATGCAGGAGAGACACATCAATCTAGAGGAAGTTTTCCAACAGACACCCAGCCCCAATTTGGACCTCGAGAGAGGGTTTAAACAATTACAAGCAGATATGGAAAAACAAATAAGGTTGTGGTGGGATGTGGCCTCATTTGAAATGTATATAGGCCATAATTTAACTCCTAGAAGATTAAGGTGGGATATTAGCCCCAATGAGGGATCTGAGGATTTACAATCATTGGATGAATGGTACCAATTCTTTAATGGCTGCGAACAAAAACTCATGCAACTTATGGTAAGGAAGCGTAAAGCAAAGGCAGTTTTGATACAAGCAAAAATCGCAGACCTTAAAGAAAAAATGGAACCATTCAGTACTAATAATGAATATGTGGAAAAAGCAAAGACACTTCAGAGCCATTTGGCTAAATATGATGGAGAAATTAAAAACAAAAAAATAAAAAAATATCAAAGAGAGATAAGGACTTTGAGCAAAACAAAGTATATAAATGGCAAGAGACTTTACTAGCAGGGCCAGAGTTGGACACTCCGGAGGCCAAAAATCAGGTTTCAGCTCAACCGGTAAAAACAACTAGAGGACCTAACACCCCTAAATCTGTGAATAGACCTATAGGCGGGAAACCGCCGGGAAACCACAAAGGATCTAATCAAGGTCCCCCAAATGGTTACCCGTATCCACCACCTTATCCGCTACCTACCTATAGTGGATATGGCCAGATGGATAATAGGCCTAATGAATACAATTACTATGGGCCAGAACGCAATCACTACCCCCCAAGGCCCCCTAGAGGAACATTCAGAGGCAGCTTTAGAGGGAGACCTGGCCCATACCAAAACCAATATGCCAACCAACACCAGGGGGAATGGAGGGGGTGGAAGGAGTCTTATCGCATTCCACCAAAACCCACTCGGGTACCAAAAGACACAATAGACCGAGAGGAAAAAGAGGAAGAGGTCGAAAGAAAAAGAAAAAGGGACAACTGAATCAAGGTCTGTTTAACCTAACAGATGTCCAATTTTCTGATGTCGAGTTAGAAGTATTGAATCAGGGACTAAAATACGCACCGAGTAAAAATGCAGACAAATTTGAATTATTTATAGATATTGAAAAATATGTCAGAAAATTGAACATAAAAAAACATTTTGCTAATCAAATTGTAGTACAAGATGCCCCCCAAATTGTACATCAATATACACATACGAATCTAAGAAACAATTCTACCTTTAATCCTCAAAAAGGGAAACATCACCATATTGAAGTTTTCAAAAGTATGGTACAAAATGATATTAAAAACTTAGAGATAAAAAAATACGCTGATACAGCAAAAATATGGGAAGGCATAAAATCAATTGAGGATAACAAGGAAATAGTGGTCAGGGCGGCTGACAAGGGAGGGGGATTAGTCATCATGACACGGGAATATTACTACCAGGAAATGAGCAGGCTGCTACAAGATCCGAACACATATCAGAAATTGAGAGGGGATCCAACGTCCAAGTTAAAAATGATATTAAATGAGTGGGTAAAGGAGGGTTTGCACAAACAGTTTCTGAATAAAAAAGAGGCGGAGTATTTAATTCCACAAGCACCAAAAATTCCGGTATTATATTTAATACCGAAGATACATAAAAACAAAGACCATCCACCAGGGAGGCCAATTATTAGCGGAATTAATTCCTTATTCTCCCGGCTGGGGGAGTACCTGGACTGTTTTTTTAAACCTTTGGTGGCCATGAGTCCCTCATATCTAAAGGACAGTCGAGAATTACTAGTCTTGTTACAACAATTAAAAGCCACTAAAAACACAATTATGGTTACAGTGGACATAGAATCCCTATATACTAATATCAGACACTCAGATGCACTAGTGGCAGTACAATGGGCTTTATCAAGGCAGGCTAGGTTGAAAAAGGTACAAATTAAACATCTGGTCAAGGGTTTAAGTATAACAATGAGTAACAATTATTTCTGGGCACACAATGATTATTTCAATCAAGTAGGTGGGGTCGCTATGGGGGCAAGGTATGCCCCAAGTGTGGCCAACATTGTCCTCAACAAGTGGGAGGCAGAGACCATCTTTAATCAACGCAACAAGTCGCTCATGTTCTATAAAAGGTACATAGACGATATAATCATTTTCTGGAAAGGCAACACAGACGAGTTTATCAATTACTTAGCAGGAATGAATAGTAATGTTTATGGTCTAAGGTTCACCACTGAACATATGGGCAATGAAGTTAACTATTTAGATCTAACTATCACTATCAAAGAAGAACTGTTTATAACCAAGACGTTCTTTAAAAGTACTGATCGCAACGGGTACGTTCCTACAAGCAGTTGCCACCACCCACGGTGGATAGGAGCCATACCCAAAGGCCAATATATGCGTTTGAAACGTAACTGTGTATCCCCAAGTGATTTCCAAGAGCAAGCACAAGTTTTAACAGCTAGATTTGCTGAGAAGGGATACAATCCCGATACTCTTAACAAGGCTCTTATGCAGGTATCACAAATGGATAGAAACTCCTTGCTAACCAACAAAGTTAAACCTGAATACAAGGGCTCTTTAGCCTTTGTTACAGGTTATAACAGACAGTACAGGCAGATAGAAGCTATTTTCAAAAAACATTGGCCCATTTTGTTACAGGATAAGGACTTACAGTCTACAATCACACATCAACCAAAATTCATCTATAGACGAGCCCCAGGGCTGCGGAATAAAATAGCCCCCAATGTGCCAGACCCCCCCAGGAAGATGATCACCTTCCTGGAGGGATCTGGCTTTCATTATTGTACCAGATGTAAAGCATGCCGACTTACCAGAAAACCAGGGACCCAAAAAAAGATCTCACACTTCCAATCATGTGTAACCAAAAATACACACAAAATCAAGCCCCTAATCACTTGCCACTCAGACCATGTGACTTATGTGCTTGAATGCCCGTGCCCAATGCAGTATGTGGGCCGGACTACCAGACAACTCAAAATCAGAATAAATGAACATTTAGCCAACATAAAGAAAAAATTCCCTAATCATAGTGTGTCGAGACACTTTGAGAAATATCACAATAGTGATCCCACCCAGTGTCGGTTTTATGGGATTGACAAGATCTCGAAACACTGGAGGGGAACAGATATGAAAAAAGAGGTTTCCCAAAACGAGACAAAATGGCTGTATACGCTAAATACAATGCAGCCGTTGGGCATGAATATAGAACTAGATTTGAATTGTTTCCTGACAAATGAATAAAATATGTATGTGAACTATACAGGGGGGGGGGGGGATCTCCCATACTAATGATGGTAATCTCAACTGTAGCAGGTGATTTAAAGTATATGAGTCCCCATAGAGGGAGATAAAAATAAAGAAGTCTACCAAAATTTTGAGTTGATAAGGATGCCAATTCAAGGGTATCAAAAATACAACTAATTCAAATACCCATATGGGGGAAATAAAATCCATAGGGGCAAAAATTAATTAGCAAAACAAACCAGCCAGATTAAAAATGTAATGACATCTAGTGGATTAATATGAGTATGGCAGGATGTGTCTCTCTAGTCTTGAGGAGGTTGACAGTAATTCATTATATAATATTGAGGTGCGTTACAAATAAATAAATCAACTAAGTTCCTGTAGTAAATTAAATGAATCATCAGAATGGCATAAAAAATAAAAATTACAAATAAAAATAAATTGAAATATAGGAATATGAACTAAAAAGTCTCTGTGTTCCATTTAAAATACAAGACTATTAGATTACGCAATTACTAAATATTAATTGAAAATACTATTCAGTCTACAATTAGAGGTATGTGTGTTAAAAAGTTTTTTTAAATGGTTTTAAAAATGTTGTATTTTTAACATGGTGAATGAATTATGTATACCAAGAGCGGCAGGTCCGCAATGAGGAGTCCAGTTGGCACTGAGGCTGCGCATAGCATAAGTTCTCTCATTGGTTGGTGCGCTAATGGGAGACACCATATAATTAGGCTACACAATGTGATCAGGTACGCCACCCTGAAGACGTGACATCACGAAACGTGCGTCAGAGGCGGTACCTGATCACGAACCCAAGCGCTAACGTCCCCGTATATCCGGCTTGCCTGGTTGACGGCGAGAGTGGGTGACACGCACGCCGATCCGCAGCAAGGAATCCACTAGAGGGAGAGAAATTTTTAAACACACCACTGATTGTTACAAGCGAGCAGCCCCAGTGCCGGGCGGGCACCAGCTAATGTGAGTGGCCATTTGGCTTTTGTATTATTGTTCAATTTTAAAAAATAAAAAGCAAGATTACACTATGAAGTGCTTTCTTTGATCCACATATATACCCATCCATGGTCTGATCTGAACTGGCTTATGAAGAGGAGGAGTTGTTTTCAAATTTATTTTATCTGAGAGGAGGAGGAGTTGTCTCAAAGTTTATGGTGCATCTACCGACAGGAAAAGTCCTGTAACAAGCGCGTTTGATTGTTTTTTAAGTAAAGCAATCAACACCGTCTGGTAAGAGGCCAGCTTTAATTTTTGCTATCACTTATTTGGGTGAAAGGAGGAACACTATGTGGTGAAGGGACTCACATCTCATAGGATAAGAATGATACCGACATTCAACATATAGAATTCTTTATGAACTTTATTGCTGTTTTTTGGCTGTGTATTTTTCAAAAACGTTTTTTTTTAATATATTTTTTTGACATATATATTTGACTTTATTAAGAAGGAGTTTTGTTTGATTATACTGAAGGATTGATATCCTTTGCGGGAGCACGCATCACCGGTTAATTACTTTGGTGGTTGTATGTGAATGCATATGGTGGTACTTATCATTGGTGACACACATTTGTATTAATATCTTTTTTGTATTCATAAATTTTTTTTGCACATGTGATATGTAATATAAATCGCTAAGCTTGCTAAGTTTATTAATTATATTGAAGGAGTGTTATCCTTTGTGGGAACACGCAACACTGGTGTATACATATTGTCGATTGTATGTGAATTGCATCTGGTGGCACTCAATATTTGTGACACACATTTTATATTTTTATATTAATATTTTCCTTTATTTATATTATATGTTTTCGCACATGTGATATGCAATTTAATCCACTGAGTGGGGACACCTACATTAATTAGAGGCACGCACCACTCCATTCGAGAGGTCGATCTAACCAGAATTTATTATTATTATTATTTTTATTTTTTCAAATATATTTAGATATAGGAGGTTGTCTTAGATCTAGTAGCGCCCCGTTATACCAAACCACACCAAATGGATCCGAGTACCTCTGGATTCCTCTTGGCCTCATTGGAATTTATCCTTTTCCACAACTTTTTTTACTTTCAATGGTTCCCACTACCTCCAGGTGCAGGGCGTGGCAATAGGGACCTCCTGTGCCCCTTCCAACACCAACCTGTACCTGGCGGAGTAGGAACAAATGATCCAACAATCATCATCAATGGCCCCACACATGGAAAATGTTGCGAGTGGTTCCACTACATCAACGACATTTTCCTTGTGTGGAATGGTGGCACTGAATCACTACCTAAATTCCTTTATTAACAAAATTCCAATACTTTTAATCTGGCTTTCACAATGAATTGGAACAATGATAACATCACATTTCTTGACATAACCATCAACAAAGACGCACAAGGCAGACTTACCATGGGACTCTACAGAAAACCCTCCGCTGGCAATTCCATACTTCATGCCAGCAGTTTCCATCCCACACCTCTAATTCACTCCATACCCTACAGCCAATACCTGCGCATAAGACGCAATTGTACTGATGATCTAATTTTTAAAAAGGAAGCGGACTCCCTCAGGACACGCCTACGGGCACGAGGCTATTCTTCCCAACTCGGGCCAGATTTGATGCCTTGAATCCACTCTGACAAAACTGCAAGAATTTGCTGAGGGGGCAGTAATCCTAGAAGGGGACCTCGACTTCACCATGGATCCCTCCTTAGATACATCCAGGCAAACGTCCCAGATATCTTATGCAGCACTCAAACACCTAAAGAAGAACTTTTATGCTTTCCACTTGGTGGACGTATGGAGGGTTTTGAACCCAACCCAGAGAGACTATACGTTCTACTCGGACCCTGATGATTCTTATACTAGAATCAATCTTCTCATGTTGCCCCAATCTCTACTCTCAAGGGTAAAATCTGCCTCTATGTTATGCTTTGCGTCTATCTATTAAGTTCTTGTGGTAAAACCAAGGAAGCTTAGACTTCTGAAGTGTATCAATGCTTTACTAAACAAGGAAAAATCTGCACATACAAACTGTAGGATGAACAATACAATACAACACAACTTATAGCTTCACATATAAGCATGTATAATATGTACACATTAAGTAAACTAAACAGTTACTCAACTTGGGGGGGTTAAGATGCCCTTCATAGTTCCTTGTTCAAAGTCCAACTCACAAAAGCGTCTCCAACGTTATCCAGCTCCTGGAAGCCATCTTGTCATTTCCTTCCAAAACACAACTGTTCCTCTGTCCCAAAAACACATGTTTCTTTCAAACCCTCTCCATGCCCCTCCCACCCACTTCCTGCATAAACCAACTTCCTCTGCTCATCTTCAAAACCTGGCTATCTGGTTTATTTACATATCAATGGAGGGGGGAAAAGGCCTCTGTAGACATATGCTGTTACTAAATCTAAACTCTATTATTGCAATAAAGTCACTATACAAATGCCCATAGCAACACATACCACCTCTTGACTTTATAGTATAATATAGGAAACTTCTTAAAGCCTTTTGTCCAGGAAAGGGCAAAATAAACCCCCCGTATAAATAGGAGGAACAAATTCCCTTTCGACCCCCATCTTGTGGGCGGTCAGACGATTGGTTTGTCCCTGGAAGGCTGCAACATTACTTTTGAGCAGGGTTATCAATGTCTTTTTTGGCAGTTTGTAATGAAAGTCCCAGATGAAAAGTCTCTTTTCTTCTAGGTCATAAGGAAAATGCTCAGATAAAAGTCCACTCCAATTCAGCCACCTTTCCTCAGGCTCTCTTCTGGTCTGTCTCCTCCCATCCAGTATGGTCATCTGCTCTGCCTGCTCCACCTCTCGATGCTCAATACCTGAAAAGAGTAAGAGACAAAGCAGATTATATGTTCCTTCCAACTGTGCCAAAAAACAGAGCTCACTGCTCACATTTCTCTATCTGCCCATTTCTAACTGCAAAACTATTGTAGGGTGCCCACTGTTGCCTTGAAACACTTTCACGGAAAGGCATTGACTTCCAACGTAACGAATAAACTTGCATGTCTCTCCGTGCTGTCCTGGGAAGCACACAGGCCTGCTGTTGTTCAGTAGGGATGGGCCCGGTGCTCGATGCGAACCCATGTTCGCATCGAGCACCGGGCGTTCGCTCGCTCGGCGAGCCCAGAACTATTTTGGCCGCTCGCATCACATTCGTGCGATGCGAGTGGCCCCGCAATGCATTGCGGCCGGCGCGGCCGGCGCAGTGCATTGCTGGCTGATGATTGGCCAAGCATGCACTGTGACCCCGCATGCTTGGCCAATCACAGCGCCGGAAACTCGGAGAGCCATAATTGGCTACAGGCAGGACGCCTGTAGCCAATTACAGCTCAGGGGCTTTAGTACACGCCCCACCATTTAAAAGGCTGCCACGCCGTCGGTGCCGGTCACATGAGTTCCGGCTTTAGGAGAGATCAGGCTGATTCTGTGTCTTTGCTAGATTCATTCATATAGAAAGATTTGCTCTACTTTGCTAAACCATTGGCTATTTATTTGCTAAACCATTGCTACCTGTCATTGATCGTCCATTGCTGCTGGTTAGTGTGTTTTTAGCTGCTGCTGGGGATTAGTCTGGTGCGTGTTTTACTGTTAGTACAGTATTTCAGTAGTACCAACCGCAGTGCTGTTAGCACAGCATTGCACCCCAAAAGCACCCATAGGACTTCTAGTGTGTTAGTGGCAGCAAACAGAGCTCCTATATTTTCTTCCCAGAAGCACCCATAGGACTTGTACTGTGTTAGTGGCATCACACAGAGTTCCTATATTTTCTTCCCAGAAGCACCCATAGGACTTGTACTGTGTTAGTGGCATCACACAGAGTTCCTATATTTTCTTCCCAGAAGCACCCATAGGACTTGTACTGTGTTAGTGGCATCACACAGAGTTCCTATATTTTCTTCCCAGAAGCACCCATAGGACTTGTACTGTGTTAGTGGCATCACACAGAGTTCCTATATTTTCTTCCCAGAAGCACCCATAGGACTTGTACTGTGTTAGTGGCATCACACAGAGTTCCTATATTTTCTTCCCAGAAGCACCCATAGGACTTCTACTGTGTTAGTGGCATCACACAGAGTTCCTATATTTTCTTCCCAGAAGCACCCATAGGACTTGTACTGTGTTAGTGGCATCACACAGAGTTCCTATATTTTCTTACCAGAAGCACCCATAGGACTTGTACTGTGTTAGTGGCATCACACAGAGTTCCTATATTTTCTTCCCAGAAGCACCCATAGGACTTGTACTGTGTTAGTGGCATCACACAGAGTTACTATATTTTCTTTGCAGAAGCACCCATAGGACTTCTAGTGTGTTAGTGGCATCACACAGAGTTCCTATATTTTCTTCCCAGAAGCACCCATAGGACTTGTACTGTGTTAGTGGCATCACACAGAGTTCCTATATTTTCTTCCCAGAAGCACCCATAGGACTTGTACTGTGTTAGTGGCATCACACAGAGTTCCTATATTTTCTTCCCAGAAGCACCCATAGGACTTCTAGTGTGTTAGTGGCATCACACAGAGTTCCTATATTTTCTTCCCAGAAGCACCCATAGGACTTGTACTGTGTTAGTGGCATCACACAGAGTTCCTATATTTTCTTACCAGAAGCACCCATAGGACTTGTACTGTGTTAGTGGCATCACACAGAGTTCCTATATTTTCTTACCAGAAGCACCCATAGGACTTGTACTGTGTTAGTGGCATCACACAGAGTTCCTATATTTTCTTCCCAGAAGCACCCATAGGACTTGTACTGTGTTAGTGGCATCACACAGAGTTCCTATATTTTCTTCCCAGAAGCACCCATAGGACTTGTACTGTGTTAGTGGCATCACACAGAGTTCCTATATTTTCTTCCCAGAAGCACCCATAGGACTTCTACTGTGTTAGTGGCATCACACAGAGTTCCTATATTTTCTTCCCAGAAGCACCCATAGGACTTGTACTGTGTTAGTGGCATCACACAGAGTTCCTATATTTTCTTCCCAGAAGCACCCATAGGACTTGTACTGTGTTAGTAGCATCACACAGAGTTCCTATATTTTCTTCCCAGAAGCACCCATAGGACTTGTACTGTGTTAGTGGCATCACACAGAGTTCCTATATTTTCTTCCCAGAAGCACCCATAGGACTTCTAGTGTGTTAGTGGCATCACACAGAGTTCCTATATTTTCTTCCCAGAAGCACCCATAGGACTTGTACTGTGTTAGTGGCATCACACAGAGTTCCTATATTTTCTTCCCAGAAGCACCCATAGGACTTGTACTTTGTTAGTGGCATCACACAGAGTTCCTATATTTTCTTCCCAGAAGCACCCATAGGACTTGTACTGTGTTAGTGGCATCACACAGAGTTCCTATATTTTCTTCCCAGAAGCACCCATAGGACTTGTACTTTGTTAGTGGCATCACACAGAGTTCCTATATTTTCTTCCCAGAAGCACCCATAGGACTTGTACTGTGTTAGTGGCATCACACAGAGTTCCTATATTTTCTTCCCAGAAGCACCCATAGGACTTCTAGTGTGTTAGTGGCATCACACAGAGTTCCTATATTTTCTTCCCAGAAGCACCCATAGGACTTGTACTGTGTTAGTGGCATCACACAGAGTTCCTATATTTTCTTACCAGAAGCACCCATAGGACTTGTACTGTGTTAGTGGCATCACACAGAGTTCCTATATTTTCTTCCCAGAAGCACCCATAGGACTTGTACTGTGTTAGTAGCATCACACAGAGTTCCTATATTTTCTTCCCAGAAGCACCCATAGGACTTGTACTGTGTTAGTGGCATCACACAGAGTTCCTATATTTTCTTCCCAGAAGCACCCATAGGACTTCTAGTGTGTTAGTGGCATCACACAGAGTTCCTATATTTTCTTCCCAGAAGCACCCATAGGACTTGTACTGTGTTAGTGGCATCACACAGAGTTCCTATATTTTCTTCCAGAAGCACCCATAGGACTTGTACTGTGTTAGTGGCATCACACAGAGTTCCTATATTTTCTTCCCAGAAGCACCCATAGGACTTGTACTGTGTTAGTGGCATCACACAGAGTTCCTATATTTTCTTCCCAGAAGCACCCATAGGACTTGTACTGTGTTAGTGGCATCACACAGAGTTCCTATATTTTCTTCCCAGAAGCACCCATAGGACTTCTAGTGTGTTAGTGGCATCACACAGAGTTCCTATATTTTCTTCCCAGAAGCACCCATAGGACTTGTACTGTGTTAGTGGCATCACACAGAGTTCCTATATGTTCTTCCCAGAAGCACCCATAGGACTTCTACTGTGTTAGTGGCATCACACAGAGTTCCTATATTTTCTTCCCAGAAGCACCCATAGGACTTCTAGTGTGTTAGTGGCATCACACAGAGTTCCTATATTTTCTTCCCAGAAGCACCCATAGGACTTGTACTGTGTTAGTGGCATCACACAGAGTTCCTATATTTTCTTCCCAGAAGCACCCATAGGACTTCTACTGTGTTAGTGGCATCACACAGAGATCCTATATTTTCTTCCCAGAAGCACCCATAGGACTTGTACTGTGTTAGTGGCATCACACAGAGTTCCTATATTTTCTTTCCAGAAGCACCCATAGGACTTCTACTGTGTTAGTGGCATCACACAGAGTTCCTATATTTTCTTCCCAGAAGCACCCATAGGACTTGTACTGTGTTAGTGGCATCACACAGAGTTCCTATATTTTCTTCCCAGAAGCACCCATAGGACTTCTAGTGTGTTAGTGGCATCACACAGAGTTCCTATATTTTCTTCCTCAGAAGCACCCATAGGACTTCTACTGTGTTAGTGGCATCACACAGAGTTCCTATATTTTCTTCCCAGAAGCACCCATAGGACTTCTAGTGTGTTAGTGGCATCACACAGAGCTCCTATATTTTCTTCCCAGAAGCACCCATAGGACTTCTAGTGTGTTAGTGGCATCACACAGAGCTCCTATATTTTCTTTCAGAAGCACCCATAGGACTTCTAGTGTGTTAGTGGCATCACACAGAGCTCCTATATTTTCTTTTGCAGAAGCACCCATAGGACTTCTAGTGTGTTAGTGGCATCACACAGAGCTCCTATATTTTCTTCTCAGCAGCACCCACAGGACTTCTAGTGTGTTAGTGGCATCACACAGAGCTCCTATATTTTCTTTGCAGAAGCACCCATAGGACTTCTAGTGTGTTAGTGGCATCACACAGAGCTCCTATATTTTCTTCTCAGCAGCACCCATAGGACTTCTAGTGTGTTAGTGGCATCACACAGAGCTCCTATATTTTCTTTGCAGAAGCACCCATAGGACTTCTAGTGTGTTAGTGGCATCACACAGAGCTCCTATATTTTCTTTTCAGAAGCACCCATAGGACTTCTAGTGTGTTAGTGGCATCACACAGAGCTCCTATATTTTCTTTCAGCAGCACCCATAGGACTTCTAGTGTGTTAGTGGCATCACACAGAGCTCCTATATTTTCTTTGCAGAAGCACCCATAGGACTTCTAGTGTGTTAGTGGCATCACACAGAGCTCCTATATTTTCTTCTCAGCAGCACCCACAGGACTTCTAGTGTGTTAGTGGCATCACACAGAGCTCCTATATTTTCTTGCAGAAGCACCCATAGGACTTCTAGTGTGTTAGTGGCATCACACAGAGCTCCTATATTTTCTTCTCAGCAGCACCCATAGGACTTCTAGTGTGTTAGTGGCATCACACAGAGCTCCTATATTTTCTTTGCAGCAGCACCCATAGGACTTCTAGTGTGTTAGTGGCATCACACAGAGCTCCTATATTTTCTTTGCAGAAGCACCCATAGGACTTCTAGTGTGTTAGTGGCATCACACAGAGCTCCTATATTTTCTTTGCAGAGCACCCATAGGACTTCTAGTGTGTTAGTGGCATCACACAGAGCTCCTATATTTTCTTTGCAGAAGCACCCATAGGACTTCTAGTGTGTTAGTGGCATCACACAGAGCTCCTATATTTTCTTCTCAGCAGCACCCACAGGACTTCTAGTGTGTTAGTGGCATCACACAGAGCTCCTATATTTTCTTTGCAGAAGCACCCATAGGACTTCTAGTGTGTTAGTGGCATCACACAGAGCTCCTATATTTTCTTCTCAGCAGCACCCACAGGACTTCTAGTGTGTTAGTGGCATCACACAGAGCTCCTATATTTTCTTTGCAGAAGCACCCATAGGACTTCTAGTGTGTTAGTGGCATCACACAGAGCTCCTATATTTTCTTCTCAGCAGCACCCATAGGACTTCTAGTGTGTTAGTGGCATCACACAGAGCTCCTATATTTTCTTCTCAGCAGCACCCATAGGACTTCTAGTGTGTTAGTGGCATCACACAGAGCTCCTATATTTTCTTGCAGCAGCACCCATAGGACTTCTAGTGTGTTAGTGGCATCACACAGAGCTCCTATATTTTCTTCCCAGAAGCACCCATAGGACTTGTACTGTGTTAGTGGCATCACACAGAGTTCCTATATTTTCTTCCCAGAAGCACCCATAGGACTTGTACTGTGTTAGTGGCATCACACAGAGTTCCTATATTTTCTTCTCAGAAGCACCCATAGGACTTGTACTGTGTTAGTGGCATCACACAGAGTTCCTATATTTTCTTCCAGAAGCACCCATAGGACTTGTACTGTGTTAGTGGCATCACACAGAGTTCCTATATTTTCTTCCCAGAAGCACCCATAGGACTTCTAGTGTGTTAGTGGCATCACACAGAGTTCCTATATTTTCTTCCAGAAGCACCCATAGGACTTGTACTGTGTTAGTGGCATCACACAGAGTTCCTATATTTTCTTCCCAGAAGCACCCATAGGACTTCTAGTGTGTTAGTGGCATCACACAGAGCTCCTATATTTTCTTCCCAGAAGCACCCATAGGACTTCTAGTGTGTTAGTGGCATCACACAGAGCTCCTATATTTTCTTTGCAGAAGCACCCATAGGACTTCTAGTGTGTTAGTGGCATCACACAGAGCTCCTATATTTTCTTTCTCAGCAGCACCCACAGGACTTCTAGTGTGTTAGTGGCATCACACAGAGCTCCTATATTTTCTTCTCAGCAGCACCCATAGGACTTCTAGTGTGTTAGTGGCATCACACAGAGCTCCTATATTTTCTTGCCAGAAGCACCCATAGGACTTCTAGTGTGTTAGTGGCATCACACAGAGCTCCTATATTTTCTTCCCAGCAGCACCCATAGGACTTGTAGTGTGTTAGTGGCATCACACAGAGCTCCTATATTTTCTTTGCAGAAGCACCCATAGGACTTCTAGTGTGTTAGTGGCATCACACAGAGCTCCTATATTTTCTTCCCAGCAGCACCCATAGGACTTCTACTGTGTTAGTGGCATCACACAGAGTTCCTATATTTTCTTCACAGAAGCACCCATAGGACTTCTAGTGTGTTAGTGGCATCACACAGAGTTCCTATATTTTCTTCCCAGCAGCACCCATAGGACTTCTAGTGTGTTAGTGGCATCACACAGAGCTCCTATATTTTCTTCCCAGCAGCACCCATAGGACTTCTAGTGTGTTAGTGGCATCACACAGAGCTCCTATATTTTCTTCCCAGAAGCACCCATAGGACTTCTAGTGTGTTAGTGGCATCACACAGAGCTCCTATATTTTCTTCTCAGAAGCACCCATAGGACTTCTAGTGTGTTAGTGGCATCACACAGAGCTCCTATATTTTCTTTGCAGAAGCACCCATAGGACTTCTAGTGTGTTAGTGGCATCACACAGAGCTCCTATATTTTCTTCTCAGCAGCACCCACAGGACTTCTAGTGTGTTAGTGGCATCACACAGAGCTCCTATATTTTCTTTGCAGAAGCACCCATAGGACTTCTAGTGTGTTAGTGGCATCACACAGAGCTCCTATATTTTCTTCTCAGCAGCACCCACAGGACTTCTAGTGTGTTAGTGGCATCACACAGAGCTCCTATATTTTCTTGCCAGAAGCACCCATAGGACTTCTAGTGTGTTAGTGGCATCACACAGAGCTCCTATATTTTTTCTTTGCAGAAGCACCCATAGGACTTCTAGTGTGTTAGTGGCATCACACAGAGCTCCTATATTTTCTTCTCAGAAGCACCCACAGGACTTCTAGTGTGTTAGTGGCATCACACAGAGCTCCTATATTTTCTTCGCAGCAGCACCATAGGACTTCTAGTGTGTTAGTGGCATCACACAGAGCTCCTATATTTTCTTCTCAGCAGCACCCATAGGACTTCTAGTGTGTTAGTGGCATCACACAGAGCTCCTATATTTTCTTCCCAGAAGCACCCATAGGACTTCTAGTGTGTTAGTGGCATCACACAGAGCTCCTATATTTTCTTCTCAGAAGCACCCATAGGACTTCTAGTGTGTTAGTGGCATCACACAGAGCTCCTATATTTTCTTTCCAGAAGCACCCATAGGACTTCTAGTGTGTTAGTGGCATCACCACAGAGCTCCTATATTTTCTTTTCAGAAGCACCCACAGGACTTGTAGTGTGTTAGTGGCATCACACAGAGCTCCTATATTTTCTTTGCAGAAGCACCCATAGGACTTCTAGTGTGTTCGTGGCATCACACAGAGCTCCTATATTTTCTTCCCAGCAGCACCCATAGGACTTGTAGTGTGTTAGTGGCATCACACAGAGCTCCTATATTTTCTTCCCAGAAGCACCCATAGGACTTGTACTGTGTTAGTGGCATCACACAGAGCTCCTATATTTTCTTCCAGAAGCACCCATAGGACTTCTAGTGTGTTAGTGGCATCAACAGAGCTCCTATATTTTCTTCCCAGCAGCACCCATAGGACTTCTAGTGTGTTAGTGGCATCACACAGAGCTCCTATATTTTCTTCGCAGAAGCACCCATAGGACTTCTACTGTGTTAGTGGCATCACACAGAGTTCCTATATTTTCTTCCCAGCAGCACCCATAGGACTTGTACTGTGTTAGTGGCATCACACAGAGTTCCTATATTTTCTTCCAGAAGCACCCATAGGACTTCTAAGTGTGTTAGTGGCATCACACAGAGTTCCTATATTTTCTTTCCAGAAGCACCCATAGGACTTCTACTGTGTTAGTGGCATCACACAGAGTTCCTATATTTTCTTCCCAGCAGCACCCATAGGACTTCTAGTGTGTTAGTGGCATCACACAGAGTTCCTATATTTTTCTTCCCAGAAGCACCCATAGGACTTGTACTGTGTTAGTGGCATCACACAGAGTTCCTATATTTTCTTCCCAGAAGCACCCATAGGACTTCTAGTGTGTTAGTGGCATCACACAGAGTTCCTATATTTTCTTCCGAGAAGCACCCATAGGACTTCTAGTGTGTTAGTGGCATCACACAGAGTTTCCTATATTTTCTTCTCAGAAGCACCCATAGGACTTGTAGTGTGTTAGTGGCATCACACAGAGCTTCCTATATTTTCTTCCCAGAAGCACCATAGGGACTTCTAGTGTGTTAGTGGCATCACACAGAGTTCCTATATTTTCTTCCAGAAGCACCCATAGGACTTGTAGTGTGTTAGTGGCATCACACAGAGCTCATATATTTTCTTTCCAGAAGCACCCATAGGACTTCTTGTGTGTTAGTGGCATCACACAGAGCTTCCTATATTTTCTTCCCAGAAGCACCCATAGGACTTCTAGTGTGTTAGTGGCATCACACAGAGTTCCTATATTTTCTTCCCAGAAGCACCCATAGGACTTGTACTGTGTTAGTGGCATCACACAGAGTTCCTATATTTTCTTCCCAGAAGCACCCATAGGACTTCTACTGTGTTAGTGGCATCACACAGAGTTCCTATATTTTCTTCCCAGAAGCACCATAGGACTTGTACTGTGTTAGTGGCATCACACAGAGTTCCTATATTTTCTTCCCAGAAGCACCCATAGGACTTGTACTGTGTTAGTGGCATCACACAGAGTTCCTATATTTTCTTCCCAGAAGCACCCATAGGACTTGTACTGTGTTAGTGGCATCACACAGAGTTCCTATATTTTCTTCCCAGAAGCACCCATAGGACTTCTACTGTGTTAGTGGCATCACACAGAGTTCCTATATTTTCTTCCCAGAAGCACCCATAGGACTTGTACTGTGTTAGTGGCATCACACAGAGTTCCTATATTTTCTTCCCAGAAGCACCCATAGGACTTCTACTGTGATAGTGGCATCACACAGAGTTCCGTTATTTTCTTCCCAGAAGCACCCATAGGACTTGTACTGTGTTAGAGTTGGATCACACAGAGTTCCTATATTTTCTTCCCAAGCACCAATAGGACTTATACTGTGTTAGTGGCATCACACAGAGTTCCTATATTTTCTTCCCAGAAGCACCCATAGGACTTCTACTGTGTTAGTGGCATCACACAGAGCTCCTATATTTTGTTGGAAGCACCCATAGAAGCACCCATAGGACTTGTACTGTGTTAGTGGCATCACACAGAGTTCCTATATTTTCTTCCCAGAAGCACCCATAGGACTTCTACTGTGTTAGTGGCATCACACAGAGTTCCTATATTTTCTTTGCAGAAGCACCCATAGGACTTGTACTGTGTTAGTGGCATCACACAGAGTTCCTATATTTTCTTCCCATAAGCACCCACAGGACTTCTACTGTGTTAGTTGCATCACACAGAGTTCCTATATTTTCTTCCCAGAAGCACCATAGGACTTCTACTGTGTTAGTGGCATCACACAGAGTTCCTTTATTTTCTTCCCAGAAGCACCCATAGGACTTGTACTGTGTTAGTGGCATCACTCAGAGTTCCTATATTTTCTTCCCAGAAGCACCCATTTTACTTGTTAGTGGCATCACACAGAGTTCCTATATTTTCTTTGCAGAAGCACCCATTAGGACTTCTAGTGTGTTAGTGGCATCACACAGAGTTCCTATATTTTCTTCCAGAAGCACCCATAGGACTTGTACTGTGTTAGTGGCATCACACAGAGTTCCTATATTTTCTTCACAGAAGCACCCATAGGACTTCTACTGTGTTAGTGGCATCACACAGAGTTCCTATATTTTCTTTGCAGAAGCACCCATAGGACTTCTACTGTGTTAGTGGCATCACACAGAGTTCCTATATTTTCTTCCCAGAAGCACCCATAGGACTTCTACTGTGTTAGTGGCATCACACAGAGTTCCTTTATTTTCTTCCCAGCAGCACCCATAGGACTTGTACTGTGTTAGTGGCATCACACAGAGTTCCTATATTTTCTTCCCAGAAGCACCCATAGGACTTCTAGTGGTGTTAGTGGCATCACACAGAGTTCCTATATTTTCTTCCAGAAGCACCCATAGGACTTCTACTGTGTTAGTGGCATCACACAGAGCTCCTATATTTTCTTCCAGAAGCACCCATAGGACTTCTAGTGTGTTAGTGGCATCACACAGAGCTCCTATATTTTCTTCTCAGAAGCACCCATAGGACTTCTACTGTGTTAGTGGCATCACACAGAGCTTCCTATATTTTCTTCCAGAAGCACCCATAGGACTTCTAGTGTGTTAGTGGCATCACACAGAGAGCTCCTATATTTTCTTCTCAGAAGCACCCATAGGACTTCTAGTGTGTTAGTGGCATCACACAGAGCTCCTATATTTTCTTTCCCAGAAGCACCCATAGGGACTTCTAGTGTGTTAGTGGCATCACACAGAGCTCCTATATTTTCTTCTCAGAAGCACCCATAGGACTTCTAGTGTGTTAGTGGCATCACACAGAGCTCCTATATTTTCTTGCAGAAGCACCCATAGGACTTCTAGTGTGTTAGTGGCATCACACAGAGCTCCTATATTTTCTTCTCAGAAGCACCCATAGGACTTCTAGTGTGTTAGTGGCATCACACAGAGTTCCTATATTTTCTTCCCAGAAGCACCCCATAGGACTTCTAGTGTGTTAGGTGGCATCACACAGAGCTCCTATATTTTCTTCTCAGAAGCACCCACAGGACTTCTAGTGTGTTAGTGGCATCACACAGAGCTCCTATATTTTCTTTCCAGAAGCACCCTTAGGACTTCTACTGTGTTAGTGGCATCACACAGAGTTCCTATATTTTCTTCTCAGAAGCACCCATAGGACTTCTACTGTGTTAGTGGCATCACACAGAGTTCCTATATTTTCTTCACAGAAGCACCCATAGGACTTCTAGTGTGTTAGTGGCATCACACAGAGTTCCTATATTTTCTTCTCAGAAGCACCCATAGGACTTCTAGTGTGTTAGTGGCATCACACAGAGCTCCTATATTTTCTTTGCAGAAGCACCCATAGGACTTCTAGTGTGTTAGTGGCATCACACAGAGCTCCTATATTTTCTTCTCAGAAGCACCCATAGGACTTCTACTGTGTTAGTGGCATCACACAGAGTTCCTATATTTTCTTCTCAGAAGCACCCATAGGACTTATACTGTGTTAGTGGCATCACACAGAGCTCCTATATTTTCTTCTCAGAAGCACCCATAGGACTTCTAGTGTGTTAGTGGCATCACACAGAGCTCCTATATTTTCTTCTCAGAAGCACCCTTAGGACTTCTAGTGTGTTAGTGGCATCACACAGAGCTCCTATATTTTCTTTGCAGAAGCACCCATAGGACTTCTAGTGTGTTAGTGGCATCACACAGAGAGCTCCTATATTTTCTTCTCAGAAGCACCCATAGGACTTCTAGTGTGTTAGTGGCATCACACAGAGCTCCTATATTTTCTTCCCAGAAGCACCCATAGGACTTCTAGTTGTGTTAGTGGCATCACACAGAGCTCCTATATTTTCTTCACAGAAGCACCCATAGGACTTCTAGTTGTGTTAGTGGCATCACACAGAGCTCCTATATTTTCTTCCCAGAAGCACCCATAGGACTTCTACTGTGTTAGTGGCATCACACAGAGTTCCTATATTTTCTTCCCAGAAGCACCCATAGGACTTGTACTGTGTTAGTGGCATCACACAGAGCTCCTATTTTTTCTTCCCAGAAGCACCCATAGGACTTCTACTGTGTTAGTGGCATCACACAGAGTTCCTATATTTTCTTCCCAGAAGCACCCATAGGACTTCTACTGTGTTAGTGGCATCACACAGAGTTCCTATATTTTCTTCACAGAAGCACCCATAGGACTTCTTGTGTGTTAGTGGCATCACACAGAGTTCCTATATTTTCTTCCCAGAAGCACCCACAGGACTTGTACTGTGTTAGTGGCATCACACAGAGTTCCTATATTTTCTTCCAGAAGCACCCATAGGACTTCTACTGTGTTAGTGGCATCACACAGAGTTCCTATATTTTCTTCCCAGAAGCACCCATAGGACTTCTACTGTGTTAGTGGCATCACACAGAGTTCCTATATTTTCTTCCCAGAAGCACCCATAGGACTTCTACTGTGTTAGTGGCATCACACAGAGTTCCTATATTTTCTTCCCAGAAGCACCCATAGGACTTGTACTGTGTTAGTGGCATCACACAGAGTTCCTATATTTTCTTCCCAGAAGCACCCATAGGACTTCTACTGTGTTAGTGGCATCACACAGAGTTCCTATATTTTCTTCCCAGAAGCACCCATAGGACTTCTACTGTGTTAGTGGCATCACACAGAGTTCCTATATTTTCTTCCCAGAAGCACCCATAGGACTTCTAGTGTGTTAGTGGCATCACACAGAGTTCCTATATTTTCTTCCCAGAAGCACCCATAGGACTTCTACTGTGTTAGTGGCATCACACAGAGTTCCTATATTTTCTTCCAGAAGCACCCATAGGACTTGTACTGTGTTAGTGGCATCACACAGAGTTCCTATATTTTCTTCCCAGAAGCACCCATAGGACTTGTACTGTGTTAGTGGCATCACACAGAGTTCCTATATTTTCTTCCCAGAAGCACCCATAGGACTTCTACTGTGTTAGTGGCATCACACAGAGTTCCTATATTTTCTTCCCAGAAGCACCATAGGACTTCTACTGTGTTAGTGGCATCACACAGAGTTCCTATATTTTCTTCCCAGAAGCACCCATAGGACTTTTACTGTGTTAGTGGCATCACACAGAGTTCCTATATTTTCTTCCCAGAAGCACCCATAGGACTTGTACTGTGTTAGTGGCATCACACAGAGTTCCTATATTTTCTTCCCAGAAGCACCCATAGGACTTGTACTGTGTTAGTGGCATCACACAGAGTTCCTATATTTTCTTCCCAGAAGCACTCATAGGACTTGTACTGTGTTAGTGGCATCACACAGAGTTCCTATATTTTCTTCCAGAAGCACCCATAGGACTTCTACTGTGTTAGTGGCATCACACAGAGTTCCTATATTTTCTTCCCAGAAGCACCCATAGGACTTCTACTGTGTTAGTGGCATCACACAGAGTTCCTATATTTTCTTCCCAGAAGCACCCATAGGACTTCTACTGTGTTAGTGGCATCACACAGAGTTCCTATATTTTCTTCCCAGAAGCACCCATAGGACTTGTACTGTGTTAGTGGCATCACACAGAGTTCCTATATTTTCTTCCCAGAAGCACCCATAGGACTTGTACTGTGTTAGTGGCATCACACAGAGTTCCTATATTTTCTTCCCAGAAGCACCCATAGGACTTCTACTGTGTTAGTGGCATCACACAGAGTTCCTATATTTTCTTCCAGAAGCACCCATAGGACTTCTACTGTGTTAGTGGCATCACACAGAGTTCCTATATTTTCTTCCCAGAAGCACCCATAGGACTTGTACTGTGTTAGTGGCATCACACAGAGTTCCTATATTTTCTTCCCAGAAGCACCCATAGGACTTGTACTGTGTTAGTGGCATCACACAGAGTTCCTATATTTTCTTACCAGAAGCACCCATAGGACTTGTACTGTGTTAGTGGCATCACACAGAGTTCCTATATTTTCTTCCCAGAAGCACCCATAGGACTTGTACTGTGTTAGTGGCATCACACAGAGTTCCTATATTTTCTTCCCAGAAGCACCCATAGGACTTGTAGTGTGTTAGTGGCATCACACAGAGTTCCTATATTTTCTTCCCAGAAGCACCCATAGGACTTCTACTGTGTTAGTGGCATCACACAGAGTTCCTATATTTTCTTCCCAGAAGCACCCATAGGACTTCTACTGTGTTAGTGGCATCACACAGAGTTCCTATATTTTCTTCCCAGAAGCACCCATAGGACTTGTACTGTGTTAGTGACATCACACAGAGTTCCTATATTTTCTTCCCAGAAGCACCCATAGGACTTCTAGTGTGTTAGTGGCATCACACAGAGTTCCTATATTTTCTTCCCAGAAGCACCCATAGGACTTGTACTGTGTTAGTGGCATCACACAGAGTTCCTATATTTTCTTCCCAGAAGCACCCATAGGACTTGTACTGTGTTAGTGGCATCACACAGAGTTCCTATATTTTCTTCCCAGAAGCACCCATAGGACTTGTAGTGTGTTAGTGGCATCACACAGAGTTCCTATATTTTCTTCCAGAAGCACCCATAGGACTTCTAGTGTGTTAGTGGCATCACACAGAGTTCCTATATTTTCTTCCCAGAAGCACCCATAGGACTTGTACTGTGTTAGTGGCATCACACAGAGTTCCTATATTTTCTTCCCAGAAGCACCCATAGGACTTCTAGTGTGTTAGTGGCATCACACCGAGTTCCTATATTTTCTTCCCAGAAGCACCCATAGGACTTGTAGTGTGTTAGTGGCATCACACCGAGTTCCTATATTTTCTTCCCAGAAGCACCCATAGGACTTGTACTGTGTTAGTGGCATCACACAGAGTTCCTATATTTTCTTCCCAGAAGCACCCATAGGACTTGTACTGTGTTAGTGACATCACACAGAGTTCCTATATTTTCTTCCCAGAAGCACCCATAGGACTTCTAGTGTGTTAGTGGCATCACACAGAGTTCCTATATTTTCTTCCCAGAAGCACCCATAGGACTTCTACTGTGTTAGTGGCATCACACAGAGTTCCTATATTTTCTTCCCAGAAGCACCCATAGGACTTGTACTGTGTTAGTGGCATCACACAGAGTTCCTATATTTTCTTCCCAGAAGCACCCATAGGACTTGTACTGTGTTAGTGGCATCACACAGAGTTCCTATATTTTCTTCCCAGAAGCACCCATAGGACTTGTACTGTGTTAGTGACATCACACAGAGTTCCTATATTTTCTTCCCAGAAGCACCCATAGGACTTCTAGTGTGTTAGTGGCATCACACAGAGTTCCTATATTTTCTTCCCAGAAGCACCCATAGGACTTGTACTGTGTTAGTGGCATCACACAGAGTTCCTATATTTTCTTCCCAGAAGCACCATAGGACTTGTACTGTGTTAGTGGCATCACACAGAGTTCCTATATTTTCTTCCCAGAAGCACCCATAGGACTTCTAGTGTGTTAGTGGCATCACACACAGTTCCTATATTTTCTTCCCAGAAGCACCCATAGGACTTCTAGTGTGTTAGTGGCATCACACAGAGTTCCTATATTTTCTTCCCAGAAGCACCCATAGGACTTGTACTGTGTTAATGGCATCACACAGAGTTCCTATATTTTCTTCCCAGAAGCACCCATAGGACTTCTAGTGTGTTAGTGGCATCACACAGAGCTCCTATATTTTCTTCCCAGAAGCACCCATAGGACTTCTAGTGTGTTAGTGGCATCACACAGAGCTCCTATATTTTCTTTGCAGAAGCACCCATAGGACTTCTAGTGTGTTAGTGGCATCACACAGAGCTCCTATATTTTCTTCTCAGCAGCACCCACAGGACTTCTAGTGTGTTAGTGGCATCACACAGAGCTCCTATATTTTCTTCTCAGCAGCACCCACAGGACTTCTAGTGTGTTAGTGGCATCACACAGAGCTCCTATATTTTCTTTGCAGAAGCACCCATAGGACTTCTAGTGTGTTAGTGGCATCACACAGAGCTCCTATATTTTCTTCTCAGAAGCACCCATAGGACTTCTAGTGTGTTAGTGGCATCACACAGAGCTCCTATATTTTCTTCTCAGCAGCACCCACAGGACTTCTAGTGTGTTAGTGGCATCACACAGAGCTCCTATATTTTCTTTGCAGAAGCACCCATAGGACTTCTAGTGTGTTAGTGGCATCACACAGAGCTCCTATATTTTCTTCTCAGCAGCACCCACAGGACTTCTAGTGTGTTAGTGGCATCACACAGAGCTCCTATATTTTCTTTGCAGAAGCACCCATAGGACTTCTAGTGTGTTAGTGGCATCACACAGAGCTCCTATATTTTCTTCTCAGCAGCACCCACAGGACTTCTAGTGTGTTAGTGGCATCACACAGAGCTTCTATATTTTCTTCTCAGCAGCACCCACAGGACTTCTAGTGTGTTAGTGGCATCACACAGAGCTCCTATATTTTCTTCTCAGCAGCACCCACAGGACTTCTAGTGTGTTAGTGGCATCACACAGAGCTCCTATATTTTCTTTGCAGAAGCACCCATAGGACTTCTAGTGTGTTAGTGGCATCACACAGAGCTCCTATATTTTCTTCACAGAAGCACCCATAGGACTTCTAGTGTGTTAGTGGCATCACACAGAGCTCCTATATTTTCTTTGCAGAAGCACCCATAGGACTTCTAGTGTGTTAGTGGCATCACACAGAGCTCCTATATTTTCTTCTCAGCAGCACCCACAGGACTTCTAGTGTGTTAGTGGCATCACACAGAGCTCCTATATTTTCTTTGCAGAAGCACCCATAGGACTTCTAGTGTGTTAGTGGCATCACACAGAGCTCCTATATTTTCTTCTCAGCAGCACCCATAGGACTTCTAGTGTGTTAGTGGCATCACACAGAGCTCCTATATTTTCTTCTCAGCAGCACCCACAGGACTTCTAGTGTGTTAGTGGCATCACACAGAGCTCCTATATTTTCTTTGCAGAAGCACCCATAGGACTTCTAGTGTGTTAGTGGCATCACACAGAGCTCCTATATTTTCTTCTCAGCAGCACCCACAGGACTTCTAGTGTGTTAGTGGCATCACACAGAGCTCCTATATTTTCTTTGCAGAAGCACCCATAGGACTTCTAGTGTGTTAGTGGCATCACACAGAGCTCCTATATTTTCTTCTCAGCAGCACCCACAGGACTTCTAGTGTGTTAGTGGCATCACACAGAGTTCCTATATTTTCTTTGCAGAAGCACCCATAGGACTTCTAGTGTGTTAGTGGCATCACACAGAGCTCCTATATTTTCTTCTCAGCAGCACCCACAGGACTTCTAGTGTGTTAGTGGCATCACACAGAGCTCCTATATTTTCTTTGCAGAAGCACCCATAGGACTTCTAGTGTGTTAGTGGCATCACACAGAGCTCCTATATTTTCTTCTCAGCAGCACCCATAGGACTTCTAGTGTGTTAGTGGCATAACACAGAGCTCCTATATTTTCTTCTCAGCAGCACCCACAGGACTTCTAGTGTGTTAGTGGCATCACACAGAGCTCCTATATTTTCTTCGCAGAAGCACTTATAGGACTTCTAGTGTGTTAGTGGCATCACACAGAGCTCCTATATTTTCTTCTCAGCAGCACCCACAGGACTTCTAGTGTGTTAGTGGCATCACACAGAGCTCCTATATTTTCTTTGCAGAAGCACCCATAGGACTTCTAGTGTGTTAGTGGCATCACACAGAGCTCCTATATTTTCTTCTCAGCAGCACCCACAGGACTTCTAGTGTGTTAGTGGCATCACACAGAGCTCCTATATTTTCTTTGCAGAAGCACCCATAGGACTTCTAGTGTGTTAGTGGCATCACACAGAGCTCCTATATTTTCTTCTCAGCAGCACCCACAGGACTTCTAGTGTGTTAGTGGCATCACACAGAGCTCCTATATTTTCTTTGCAGAAGCACCCATAGGACTTCTAGTGTGTTAGTGGCATCACACAGAGCTCCTATATTTTCTTTCTCAGCAGCACCCACAGGACTTCTAGTGTGTTAGTGGCATCACACAGAGCTCCTATATTTTCTTTGCAGAAGCACCCATAGGACTTCTAGTGTGTTAGTGGCATCACACAGAGCTCCTATATTTTCTTCTCAGCAGCACCCACAGGACTACTGACTACAATGGCTGGAAGACCGCCAAGGGGAGGCAGAGCGTGCAGAGGCAAGAACACAGGGCAGGCAGGCTCTGTTTCTAGTGGACGTGGCCGTGGCTGTGGACGTGGTCGTGCATCGTCATCAGCACGTGTCCATGGGACACGCGCGTCTTTGTTTTCGGCAGCTGGACATGTGGAGCCGCATCATGCTGAAGGCTTGGTAGAATGGATGACCAAGCCCTCCTCATCCTCCTCATCCTCTCTCACCCAGGCTCAGGGTACTGGCAGAGCAGCTGCCAACGCGTACTCAATGGCATCATCAGCCACCCCTTCCCTAGACCCACCATGTCCTCCTGAGGAGTCCCCCGAACTCTTTGAGCACAGTGTTGGGTACATGCTCCAGGAGGATGCCCAACGATTCGAAGGCTCGGATGATGATACCCAGCTTGAGGAAGTCAGTAGTGTGCGCGCAGAGAGAGGGGATGCTGAAGGACAGCAATCTGGCAGTACTGTTCCACCAGCTGCAGCTTACTGCCAGGTTTGCTCTAGTGGTGAAGAGGGAGGGGATGATGAGGTCACTGACTCCACGTGGGTGCCTGAAGGGAGGGGGGATGAGGAGGAGGACGAGGAGGAGGAGGATGCGGCGTCACATGTCCAACGAGGCAGGATGCCCCCTGGAGGCCAGCTAGAGGCCAGCACAGCAACTGTACAACACCGCAGAGCTCCGCCTGTGCAGGTCGCTGCCTCTGCACGTTATCAGAAAAGTTCTTTGGTGTGGGCCTTTTTTGAGACGAGTGCATCAGATCGCACCACTGCTATTTGCAATATTTGTCTCAAGCGTATCTTGCGTGGCCAAAACATCAGCCGCTTGGGCACCACAAGCATGAGCAGACATATGTCGACCTGCCATGCAGCTCGTTGGCAAGCACACATAAAAGACCCACACCAAAGAACTAAGCGGACCTCTCCTTGCTCCTCATCAGCTGGGATCTCCATCCCCACTACATCTTCAGTCCTCTCTGAAAGCTGCTCTGAGAGGACTGAAGGTGTAGAATTAGGTGTGTCACAACCAAGTACTTGCAGTACACCGACGTCCGATTGTAGCAGGCAAATTTCCCTGCCCCAGCTGCTGGACCGTCGAAAGACGTACACTCCCAGCCAACCACATGCCCAGCGGTTGAATGCTAGCTTGGCTAAATTGCTAGCACTTCAACTGCTGCCTTTTCAGTTGGTAGACTCGGCCCCCTTCTGTGAGTTTGTTCAATGTGCGGTTCCTCAGTGGCAGGTTCCCAAACGCCACTTTTTCTCACGGAAGGCGATTCCGTCTCTCTACCGGAATGTGGAAGGCAATGTCCATGCCTCGCTGGACAGGGCGGTCAGCGGTAAGGTGCATATTACCGCTGACTCATGGTCCAGCAGGCATGGACAGGGACGTTACCTTTCTTTCACGGCCCATTGGGTCACTCTATTGGCAGCTGGGAGGGATGCAGGACAAGGTGCAGTAGTGTTGGAGGTTGTTCCGCCACCACGCCTCCAAAATGCTACTACTGCTACTGCTTGTGACACACCTCTCTCCTCCACCCCCCCCTCCTCTTCTTCTTCCTCCAGTGCTCTGTCCTCGGAACCAGCGGTGCTCCGTAGGCGTACAAGGGGCTACGCAAGTACGCAGGCAAAAAGATGCCGTGCCGTGCTTGCGCTGGTGTGTTTGGGGGACAGGAGCCACACTGGGCCAGAGGTTCTGGCAGCTCTGCAGGGGCAGGCCGAGAGGTGGTTGACGCCACGCCAGCTTAAGCCAGGAATGGTCGTTTCTGACAATGGCACCAACCTCCTTTCCGCCCTGCGACAGGGGTAGCTCACCCATGTGCCCAGTATGGCTCACGTCCTCAACCTGGTGGTGCAGCGGTTCTTGGGCAGGTTCCCAGGCTTACAGGATGTCCTGAGGCCGGCCAGGAAAGTCTGTGTGCATTTCCGCCGATCTTATAATGCCAGTGCTCGGCTGACTGAGCTGCAAAAGGAGCTGAACCTGCCCAAGAACCGCCTAATATGTGACATGCCCACCAGGTGGAACTCAACGTTGGCCATGCTGCAGCGACTGCACACGCAGCAGAGGGCCATCAATGAGTACCTTTGCGACTATGGCACCAGGACAGGGTCAGGGGAGCTTGTTTTTTTTCCCCACGTCAGTGGAGCATGATCAGGGATGCATGCACTGTCCTCTCACCATTTGAGGAGGCCACGAGGATGGTGAGCAGTGACAGTGCATGCATCAGTGACACTGTACCTCTTGTCCACCTGTTGGAGCATACGCTGCGTGGGATAATGGACAGGGCACTTGAGGCAGAACAGAGGCAGGAAGAGGAGGACTTCCTTGCCTCTCAAGGCCCCCTTTATCCGGACAGTGTTCCTTCTGTCCCACCCATCACACAGGAAGAGGATGAGGAGGAGGAGGAGGAGGAGGAGGAGGATTGTGTGAGCATGGAGGTGGAGCCTGGCACTCAGCATCAGCAGCAGCAGTCTTTTAGGGATGATGTACAGTCCCAACAAACCAGTGGACTTGTACGTGGCTGGGAGGAGGTGGCTGGCGATCATGTCATCCTCAGTGACCCAGAAGACTCCGGACCGAATGCCTCAGCTAACCTACGCTGCATGGCCTCCCTGATCCTGAAAAGCCTGCGGAAGGATCCTCGTGTTCTTCGGATCAAGGAGAAGGACCATTACTGGCTGGCCACTCTCCTTGATCCACGGTACAAGGGTAAGGTTGCGGACCTTATCTTGCCGTCGCAGAGGGAGCAGAGGATGAGACATCTCAGGGAGGCCTTGCAGAAAGGTCTGTGCAACGCGTTCCCAGAAACTGGGAGGTTACAAACTCCTGGTCCTGGACGACGAGTTGCTGAGACTTCGGTCAGTAGCAGAAGGAGCGGTGGGGAAGGTGGACGTCTGACCGATGCGTTCAGACAATTTTTTAGTCCGCAGCCCCAAGGTATGATCGGTTCCAGCAACCATCGCCAGCGTCTGATATACATGGTGCAGGAATACCTTGGGGCAAGGTCAGACTTGGACACCTTTCCCACCGAAAATCCTCTGGCTTACTGGGTCCTGAGGATGGATCACTGGCCAGAGCTTGCACAGTATGCAATTGAGCTACTGGCCTGTCCTGCCTCCAGCGTTCTTTCCGAACGCACATTCAGTGCTGCTGGAGGATTTGTCACCGATCATAGGGTGCCCCTGTCCACCGACTCGGTTGATCGACTGACCTTCATCAAAATGAATCAGTCTTGGATCACCACCAGCTACCAGGCACCTGATATAACGGAATAATTTATAATGTCACATCCCTTCAAGACTGCCTATGCTGATGCTGAGTGACTGTCCTGTTATGTTCACTGACTATCCTCTTCCTCCTCCTCAATGATCCATGCCACCACACCAGTGCCTAAGGCACAATTTTTCAGTATAACAGGGGCGTGTACTTACAATTTTTTAAAAAAATGCTTCGCAACACGTGTGACTGCTGTGCTCCAAGTACAGTATCTGTGAGGGGTTGCAGTGTTGTGGCACCAGCACCAGTGCCTAAGGCACAATTTTTCAGCCCCTGTTGGGGCGTGTAATTACAATTTTTAGGCAATGCTTTGCAACAGGTCTCATTGCTGTGCTAAGAGTACAGTGTCTGTGAGGGGTTGCAGTGTTGTGGCACCAGCACCAATGCCTAAGGCACAATTTTTCAGCCCCTGTTTAACAGGGGCGTGTAATTACAATTTTTTAAAAAAAAAAATGCTTTGCAACAGGTGTGACTGCTGTGCTCCAAGTACAGTATCTGTGAGGGGTTGCAGTGTTGTGGCACCAGCACCAGTGCCTAAGGCACAATTTTTCAGCCCCTTTGGGGCGTGTAATTACAATTTTTTAGGCAATGCTTTGCAACAGGTCTCATTGCTGTGCTAAGAGTACAGTGTCTGTGAGGGGTTGCAGTGTTGTGGCACCAGCACCAATGCCTAAGGCACAATTTTTCAGCCCCTGTTTAACAGGGGCGTGTAATTACAATTTTTTAAAAAGATGCTTCGCAACAGGTGTGACTGCTGTGCTCCAAGTACAGTATCTGTGAGGGGTTGCAGTGTTGTGGCACCAGTGCCTAAGGCACAATTTTTCAGCCCCTGTTGGGGCGTGTAATTACAATTTTTAGGCAATGCTTTGCAACAGGTCTCATTGCTGTGCTAAGAGTACAGTATCTGTGAGGGGTTGCAGTGTTGTGGCACCAGCACCAATGCCTAAGGCACATTTTTTCAGCCCCTGTTTAATAGGGGCGTGTAATTACAAATCTTGATCTAATAGTTCACAGCAGGGCCCATTCCTGCGCCCACCAAGAGTAACTATGAGGGCCTACAGTCTTGTGGCAACACCGTCCACCACCACCGCCAAAGGCCCAATTTTTCTGCCCTGTTCAACAGGTGCATGCAATTACAAATCTTGATCTAATAACTCCCAGCAGGGCCCATTCCTGCGCCCACCAAGAGTAACTGCGAGGGCTTACAGTCTTGTGGCAACACCGTCCACCACCACCACCACCACCACCACCAAAGGCCCAATTTTTCTGCCCGGTTCAACAGGTGCATGCAAGTACAAATCTTGATCTATTAACTCACAGCAGGGCCCATTCCTGTGCCCACCAGTCTTGTGGCTACACCAACATCTAATAGGGCAAATTTCTGCAGAGTATATACGGCAGGCCCCTACTTTCAAACATCCAACTTACAAACAACTCCTACTTGCAAACGGAAAGAGAAAACAGGAAGTGAGAGGAAATCTACCCCTAGGAAGGGAAATTGTATCCTGTTAGATTTAATTTGGTTAAAAGGTATCTCCTCTCTACTGATGCTTTATCACCAATCCTTGTTTCAATTCAAACCCCACTTTTCCAAAAACATTTGTCATTGGGACGGAAAGTGAGGTGACATGTTCTGAACAGATGTGCAAAGACAGCAAATGTTACAGGGGTGATAACCCCTCCCTATGTTCTCCAAAAAGCTTAAAAATAGATTTTTTTGGGATGGAGCTACACTTCATAATGTACCTGTTCAGATTCTACTTAAGAACAAACCTACAGTCCGTGTCTTGTTTGCACCACCTATATACTGCTGTTCAGAGTATATAGGGTTGTAGGTATAGGGTTTTATTTTGGGTGTGGGGTCCCCCTTAATATCCATACAAGACCCAAAGGGGCTGGGGTGGGGGGGGGTGATGGGGTAGCCATGCCATTTTTCTCAAGGATTTTCAGCCATATGGCGGCCAGGACAAGACATGACATTAAAGCCGCAAGTGGTTTTAAATGGCTTCTTTTTTTCCTTTACAAATGTCATTTTGTGCAAGGACAGTTCTAAACACGGGAAACACATGCCACTTCACAGGCATACTTTAGACACCCCCCAGGTACCATATTTAAAGGAAAATTTCACTTTTTTTTTTCACTTTATGCATCATTAAAATGACTGCTCCCGAAAAAACGTTAGTTTTTAAAAGTTCTTTTTGCATTGATATATGTCCCCTGGGGCAGGACCAGGGTCCCCAAACCTGTTTTATGACATTAACATGCATATTGGCCGTTGTACTTAGCACTTTTGATTTCGAACGTTCGCGTCCATTATAACGTATAGGGTTCGAAAATTCGCGCAAACTTTCGGTCGGTTCGAAGGTTCTGGTGCGAACTGAACCTGGGGGTGTTCGGCTCATCCCTATTGTTCAGTCTTCACAGCATGGCACATTTTTGCAAAATGCCCCATTTTATGGCAACAGAAACACTTAATGTGACTGAATCTACTATTCCCAACCATTTGCTTCCACTTCTTAAACAATGCTGGTGTAGGAATCCCATCTATCCTCTCTAGGGACCCCCACCTTAAGTAAATCAATCCACATGTGTCTCCTGGAGATCATAGGCCTTGCCTTCCTTGTATCTGACTCAACTCTGTCATTTGAACTGATCAAATCCTTTTCTTCCCAGTTATGAGAAGTAACAGTGTCCTACTTCTGCTTACAGGCTTTGGGCCTTTGTCCTTTGTTAGGGCATCATTAGACTTGGTCATGAGGGCTGCACACCGCTCGTTCAAATCTTCAGCTCGGCCTACAGGGGTTTGAACACACTTCAAAGCCACTGCAGGTTTAACTTTGATTACCCTCCTTCCTAAATATTTTGCCTTGCTTGCAGTTTCTTCCAAACACTTGGATGCCACTGCAAGCTGCTCCTTCAGTAAATCTCTTTCTAATTCCGCCTTTTCCCTCTTTTCAGATTCAATATGTAGAGCATGCAGGAAGTGCAAACCAAACACAGCAACTGCCCGCATCTCTCCCTTACCGAACCCTAAATGGTTGAGACTAAAATCTGAGGAAAGATCACAGACTCCATCCCCTCAAGCTCTGTTCAAAAGAGAAGCATATCTAGCCAGCTCCTTTGCAACAGGCATCCACTGACTATTTCTGGCCCAGATAGGAAGGGTGCACGCCTTCAAGTCCTCCTGGACACCAAAAATCTTTGCAGCCTTACTCCTCCTAAACAGTGTACGCAGCATTTTTCCCCAAGCACAAGCAACAAAACACACCATATAAAACAGGTCTGCTTCAGTTGAAATTTTAGCACAAATCACGGCCGAGCCCCCAATTGTTATGCTTTGCATCTATCTATTAAGTTCTTGTGGTAAAACCAAGGAAGCTTAGACTTCTGAAGTGTATCAATGCTTTACTAAACAAGGAAAAATCTGCACATACAAACTGTAGGATGAACAATACAATACAAAACAACTTATAGCTTCACATATAAGCATGTATAATATGTACACATTAAGTAAACTAAACAGTTACTCAACTTAGGGGTTAAGATGTCCTTTATAGTTCCTTGTTCAAAGTCCAACTCACAAAAGCGTCTCCAACGTTATCCAGCTCCTGGAAGCCATCTTGTCCTTTCCTTCCAAAACACAATTGTTCCTCTGTCCCAAAAACACATGTTTCTTTCAAACCCTCTCCATGCCCCTCCCACCCACTTCCTGCATAAACCAACTTCCTCTGCTCATCTTCAAAACCTGGCTATCTGGTTTATTTACATATCAATGGAGGGGGAAAAGGGCCTCTGTAGACATATGCTGTTACTAAATCTAAACTCTATTATTGCAATAAAGTCACTATACAAATGCCCATAGCAACACACCCTATAGGGTCCATCACTTTCTCATACCATGCCCTGGTCTTCATGGACATAGATATCTTGGATCCAGCGCCTAAACAATGGCAGTGGAAGCTTAATGACACACTGATTCAGACCCCTGAGGTGGTAGAGGAGGTCTCTAGGGAATTGAGGAACTTTTTCTCCTCTAATACAGACACTGGCAGCGCATCCTTGATGGTCTGGGAAGCCCATAAGTGTACTATCAGAGGACTTCTAATAAAAATCGTCACCCGCCTCAAGAAAGCAAGGGCTCAGCAAACTTTAGACCTTCTGGGAAAAATCAGGGCTTTAGAATCCACCCATAAACAATCCCTAGCCACCCGGGCGCTGCAGGACCTAACAACCCTGAGAAATCAATTGAGATCACTGGCCTTGGACAGGGCTAAAGCAGTTATTGCAAAATGTAAACGTACCTTCTATGAGCACAGTACCAAGTGTGGTAAATTGTTAGCATGGGCCTTGAGAGCCCAACGGGCGCAAGCCTTTATTCCTGAGCTTATGAAGGAACGTGGCTCTAAGGTGCATACTACTGATGAGATTGCGGAACAGCTCCGCAAATACAAAAATACAAAAATCTGGCCTTCCTCAGCTACCTGAGGAGGCTTTGACGGTGTAGGAATGGCCGCTTTCGCCCGTATGCAAAATGGCAAAGCCCTGGGGCCTGATGGGTACTCGTTAACATACTACAAGATTTTTGGTCATACGTCACATTTTCTTGAGGCTTATAACGATGCTGGGGAGGAAGGGAGGAAGCGATTCCCCCAGAAGACTCACTACGGGCCTTTATTTCAGTAATACCCAAGGAGGACAAAGACCCCTTACTATGTCAAAACTATAGGCCAATCTCCCTTCTCAACGTTGACCTGAAGATCAATGCGATTATCGGAGTGGATTCCATCGCTCGTCCATTCAGACCAGGTCGGTTTTGTGCCCTCAAGAGAGGCAAGGGACAACACCACAAAAGCAATTAATCTTATCCATGCTGCCAGAACACAGGGTATCCCAATGTTGCTACTTTCGACCGATGCCGAAAAGGTGTTTGATAGGGTACACTGGCCCTTTCTGATTGAGACCCTTCGTCATGTAGGATTAGGACAGAGGATAATAAACTGGATGCAAGCCATCTACTCCAGGCCCTCTGCCCAAGTAAAAGTAAATGGTCTGCTCTCCTCCCCCTTTGGTATAACCAGCGGGACGAGACAGGGCTGCTCCTTATCTCCATTGATATTTATCTTGTCCCTAGAGCCCTTTGTACGCACTGTAATGCCCCATACACACGGTCGGAAAATCCGACCACAAAATCCATCGGATTTTTTCTGACGGATTTTGTCCGACACTGGTGTTGCATACACACGGTCGACAAAGTTGTCAGAAAATCCAATCATTCTGAACGTGGTGACGTTTGTTGCCTACGACGGGACTACGTAGAGGCTAGTAGCCAATAGCTTTGGTCTTGTAATGTGATCTGAGCATGCGTGGCACTTTGTCCGTCGGAATTCGCTACACACGATCGGAAAAAGTCCGATAGGACTGTCGGAAAATTTGAGAGCAGGAGATAAAACTTTGTCCGTCGAAAAATCCGATGGAAAAAGTCCGATGGAGCCTACACACGGTCGGAATTTCCGACAACATTGTCCGATAGGACATTTTCCATCGGAAAATCTGACCGTGTGTATGGGGCATAAGAGACAATCCCAACATATCGGGAATCCATTTAAGTGACTCCCTGTAGCAAAGGAAAGACACATACCAATACAGGTTAGAGAGTGCTGCTCACCCCCAAAAAATACAAAAAATGGGAAGTGCTCCCCCAGAAGTGGGATTTTTTGGCAGCAGAATTATGGTTTGAATCAACAATGTATAAGTAATTCAAAATTATTTTATTAATATAAAAAGATTGGACATGATAGTTAAAAAATTAGCTCCAGCAGGACAGTAATAATATAAAAAATATGGATATACAGTACAGACTGAATTTCATACAAACAAATACATGACAGTTGTCCAATGTATGAAAAAATAGCACTGACGCGTTTCGACCCACACTAATGGGGTCTTCTTCAGAGGGACAGTCTGCTAAGGAAAAACACATCATAAATATATGTATCAACTGTTGTTTGCACACAATAAATGCAGTTAGCAATATCTTATGACGCAAACATTTAGTATAGTTACCCAATGATGTATATCCAAAACAGAATGAAAAGATTTTAGTCCTGCATGGAGATCCCTTTAAAAGGAGACTTTTTCCTCCCCGTGGGGGGTCCCAGAACACCTCTCAGCCATCGTAGTCAAGGTGGGGGGGGGGCATCAGTCCAACAATGTGACTCACGAGAGGGAATGCACCCAATCAGTTTGGTATACATAGTAGGGTGTGGACCTCGTATGTAGAAAAGAGTGAAGAAATTTGAAAATGTAATAAGATCTATAACAAACTAAAGTCAACAAGAAACCCTATAGAGTGAAGAAGAAGAGTGAGGTGCATAACAGACTGATGGGAAAACAAACTACTGAGTGAAACAAAATAGGGGTGTGAACCTAGTGAGAGACAAGGGCACGAGTGATGCAAAAGCAGATGAATGGGTGAGACAAAGAAAAACCTAAAAAGACGTGCGAGTGTGAAAAGGAAAAAAAATTGTAAATAAAAAAAACACAGATTGTGAGTGTTGGGGAAGTCACAGATGGCAAAGGTGGGGGTGACAGAAAGATGGATAAAACAAAATGAAAGTGGCCGAACAGAAAAATGGAAAGGGAAAAAAAAAAAAAAACATGATATTAGATCAAGGCGGAAGGGTAGGTGAATGAGGAGTGAATAGAAAGTGTAAGTGAAAGATAAATATCAATAAAAGGGGGAAAAATATAAGGGATAGTGAGAAGATAAGTAAATGGGGGTGAGTGAATGACCACACATGAGAGACAAGGAAAAATGCAAAGGAGGGAAGGGCAAAAAGTGTTGATAAAAAACTAAGATAGAAAGACTTATTGTGGTACTATATTAATAAAGAAACCCAAGGAGCGTGGCCTAATGGGGCTATTGAAAGAAAGAAGGAAGAAAAAGAGAAGGGAAAACAGAAAAGAAATAGAAAAGAAAAGAAGAAGAGAGGCAGAAAATAACTAAAGACCACTATGCACATGATGGTAAAAGTATTATTACCTAACGTATTAGAATGTATACCAGGCTCTTTACTGTTAAAAAGAATGTATACCAGGGTATCACACCACCAGGGAACAGGATAGCATAGCCCAGGGCTCAAAATTTCAAGTCCTGAGCTACTAGCCAGGCCTTAAGTGTTACTCTCCACCATTTGCCCAACCCAATCCCTACCATGCACCGCCCCTAATTACGCCCCTATACACGCCCTCATAAATGATCTCATGAAATTACACTTAAATGTTCCATGCAGAATTAAGTTGCAAAAATAAATATTACAACTTTATCAGTGCCCACCATTGCAGCCTCACCTGTGCCCTCCATTGCAGCCTCACCTGTGCCCACCATTGCAGCCTCAGCTCACTGTGCCCACCATTGCAGCCTCACCTCACTGTGCCCACCATTGCAGCCTCGCCTCACTGTTGCCCACCATTGCAGCCTCGCCTCAGCTCACCTTTGCCCACCATTGCAGCCTCGCCTCAGCTCACCTTTGCCCACCATTGCAGCCTCAGCTCACCTGTGCCCACCATTGCAGCCTCAGCTCACCTGTGCCCACCATTGCAGCCTCGCCTCAACTGTGCACACCATTGCAGCCTCAGCTCACCTGTGCCCACCACTGCAGCCTCAGCTCACCTGTGCCCACCATTGCAGCCTCGCCTCAACTGTGCCCACCATTGCAGCCTCACCTCACCTGTGCCCACCATTGCAGCCTCAGCTTACCTCACCTGTGCCCACCATTGCAGCCTCACCTCACCTGTGCCCACCATTGCAGCCTCCCCTCACCTCACCTGTGCCCACCACTGCAACCTCACCTCACCTGTGCCCACCACTGCAGTCTCACCTCACCTGTGCCCACCACTGCAGTCTCACCTCACCTCACCTGTGCAGAGGATCATCATGGGGAAGAGGAAAGCCGCCGAATCACGATAGCCTGCTGTTACATTTTAATTGCCTCCACAGCTAGGCTGCCAGGGAGTGGGGGGCGAGTACCACCTGCATGCAGGGTTAAACAGGAGCCGTTCTACCATCGATCGGTCCGGGGGGAGAGAGCACAGATCACAGCGCGATAGCCTGCTGTTAGTTTCCATTAGAAATTCCTCAGCTCGTGATTACCCACAGCCCCGCCCCCTCCTGACCCCGTGCCTGTTATAGACACTGTGATAGACGGAAGGCGTCCCAGAATTGTACTGGCGTTCTGTCTATCACACGCGCGGGGTCAGGAGGGGGCGGGGTTGTGTTTAATCATGAGCGGAGGAATTTCTAATGTAAACTAACAACACCATATCGCGCTGTGATCTGTGCTCTCTCCCCCCGGACCGATCGATAGTAGAAAGGCTCCTGTTTAACCCTGCATGCCGGCAGTACTCGCCCCCCACTCGCCCCCACTCCCTGGCAGCCCAGCTCCTCGCCAGAAACAATTTTCCACTCGCAAAATGCGAGTAGGCGAGTGGAAAATTTGAGCCCTGGCATAGCCAATGACTTAACCTTGGATTAGTTGCACCAGAGGGTGATACTCTAAGGGTCGGCGTTCAACCGAGAGAAATCACCCAATCTAGAAACAAATAATATATTTATATGGTGAATAAATGTTTATATAGGTGGTTGCTAACCAACCTAAAAACAAATTTGCTTGTAGTTGTTGCCAGAGCGGTGTGAAGCCATGAGCATATAGAAAGAACATAAAATGTGCCAAATAGGTGTGCATTCGGATTCTCCTGCTGTCACAATGGGGATAAAGTGCCTCAATTTACTTGGGGCTTATATAGGTGGTGTGAAATGCTCCAATCGGGAATGCTGCCGCAGGTGTGCTTAATCGGGCTGTGCTTAATCGGGCGCACACGCGGGGACCCGCTGGGGCGCCGTGAGGCATGGCGAAAGGCGGCAGTGGTACCCGCCCATCTGCCCGCATAGGGAAACATACGGAGGAGCCGAAGGTTGAAAGATGGCTCCTCCTTCCCCCTCTTGCCGGGAGACATGTCAGAAGTACCACCCCGCCCAGGAAAGGGGCGGCTGGGAGATTCATTGTTCCCCTATGAGAATAAAACAAAAGGCATACTTAGCACACAGATATTTTAGCCAACAAATATGAATGATAAACATTGCTTGGAAGTGGGGGACAATTGTCTGTTTGGGCAGAATTCCAAGCTGAAGACATGATTTATTCCCTTAATTACTCAAGCTGGAATACTTACCTTTTTTGGACAAGTTTCCCACCTGGAGACACCCCAAGTATCCACTGGAGTACCTGTGTTTGACACCCTAAAATGTTTGTTCTGGTGTCCCACACTAGTGCACCTGAGTCCAGATGTGTAAACAGCTGCTGAGTGTCCTCTACATACATTACATTGAATAAAGTTTGCTATTCCTTCTAGGTTCAAACACATCTAAACAATGTCCTAAAACTCTTTTGGATTAACTTAAAAATTTGAATGTATTTAATCAGTTATCTGGGAAAACATCGTATTTTGGAAAACGAACGAGGTTTCCAACGACCGATTACTGTGCGTATGACCATGAAAGTAGCCATTTTGGAGTGTACAAGACCTTATTAAGGAAAAACACATGGCGCAGCATGCAATATTAATAATAATAGTTACACACGACAAATACTTACTTTTTCAAAGAACTTTCTTGATCTTTCTGTACTGATCCTGCTCCCTTAATTTGAGATCCGACCAGCGTTTCCTCAGTTGATCCTTGGATTGTCGTACCCCAAAATTCCTGTACAGACTCTTCACAACTTTATTCATGATCTTGGCCTTTCTCATATTTGGGTTGGGGTACGAACCATAATTCCCGTCATAGTCGTTACACCTCAAGATGTCCAACATTTCCAACATCTCCACAAAGGACATATTTGAAGCCTTAATTCTCCTCCTCGATCATGACGTTTCATGCTCCGGGCTTTCCTCCTCCTCCTTACTGGAATTATGCACCTGCTGTGTCTCCGCCATGTTCCTCTCCCACTGCAACGAAAGAGACGGGGCATCGAATATTCTAGAAAGAACGTCAGGGGCGGGCGACGCGAGCGGAGTTTCACGCATGTGCAGTGTATATAAAGCTTAAAACACGTGTGTGTCGTAACTACGTTCTGTGTGCAGAGGAAGGAGGAATGGAAGCGACGAACAGCGACGAACGTTATAACGAAGGTAAGATTTTAAGTTTGGAGACATGTGCGGCCTATACTGAATCTAGATTGATGCCTATATTGTGTTGAAAGATTATCCTGAGATGTTTTTTTATTTATTTTGTTTTGCAGAGAAAATGTCTCCCTTTAACCACTTTCAGACCGGACCAATTTGCAGCCAAAGGACCAGGCCCCTTTTTGCAATTCGGCACTGCGTCGTTTTAACTGACAATTGCGCGGTCGTGCGACGTGGCTTCCAAACAAAATTGACGTCCTTTTTTTCCCACTAATAGAGCTTTCTTTTGGTGGTATTTGATCGCCCCTGCGGTTTTTATTTTTTGCGCTATAAACCAAAAAGAGTGACAATTTTGAAAAAAACGCATTCTTTTTTATTTTTTGCTATAATAAATATCCCCCAAAAATATATAAGAAAAGTATTTTTTCCTCAGTTTAGGCCGATACGTATTCTTCTACATATTTTTTGTAAAAAAAAATCGCAATAAGCGACTATTGATTGGTTTGCGCAGAAGTTATAGCGTTTACAAGATAGGGGATAGTTTTATAGCATTTTTATTAATATTTTTTTTTATTAGTAATGGCGGCGATCAGCAATTTTTATTGTGACTGCGACATTATGGCAGACACATCGGACATTTTTGACACATTTTTGGGACCATTGTCATTTATACAGCAGCCAATCAATGCTATTTAAATGCATTGATTCCTGTATAAATGACACTGGCAGTGAAGGGGTTAACCACTAGGTGGCAGTGTAGGGGTTAAGTGTGCCTAGGGGTGTGTTTCTTATTGTGGGGGGGGGCGTGGCTGTCAGCTAGTGAATGCTGATCTCTGCTCCAATCCCAGGGAGCAGAGATCGGCGTCACTAGTTGCTAGGCAGAACGGGGAGATGCTGTTTATTTCCGCATCTCCCCGTTCAGCCTTCCCGTGAGAAGATCGCGGGTGACCCCACGGCGATCGAGCCCGCGGGACCCGCGACCGGCCTCATGGGGTCCCTCCCGATGGCACGGCGGCATCTTAAAGGGGACGTATTTATACGCCCTTATGCCTGTCCGTGCCATTCTGTTGACGTATATTGTCGTGCGCCGGTCGGGAAGCGGTTAAAGACCAAGAATTCCTGGGGGAATTCCTGGATAAATACAGTGATATGCGGAATTTATGGGAGGTGAAAAACCCCTTATATCACAACAAAGCAGTTAGGAAGGCAACGCTGGAGAAATTGCTTGACTTTGTAAAGACCCGGGCCCCCAATGCAGACATGAGGTCTCTCGAGGCAAAAATTGGTAGCTTGAGAAGCACCTATAGGAAGGAGTACCAAAAGGTTCAGCAGTCCCTGAGGTCTGGAGCAGCAGCAGATAAGGTGTATGTACCCAGTCTGTGGTACTACAACAGGATGCGTTTTCTAAATGACCAGATTGAGGGCAGGGAATCCCTTTTCAACCGGCGCCCCTTCCCTCCAGCCTTTCAACCAGCCTTCCATCCAGCCGTCCCTCAACCCCAGCTGAGGGATCTGTGGACCAACCTGGGCCTTCCATACAGGAAGAGATTGAGGATCCCAGATGGAGTCAGGTATAGGTTTTTTTTATACATAATTTTTCTGTGAAAAAAAAAATGATTGTTGGTAAGTAGATGTTATTATTGCTAATAAATGAATGAATTAACAAAAAGTGTTTCACATATCAATAGACAGAAGTGGCCAAAAAAGATTAGGACAAGAAGGAAAAATGCTGGGCTCAGAATGATAGTCTTTTCTATTTCTTTAACATTAAATTTGCAACAGTCATGAGCTGAAAATTGTGTGTGTTTGATGAACACAAAACTAAAACTATGTCCCTTTTTCATACACAGGATGACCTCAGCCAGGACGAGGCTCTGGCAAGTGGCACACAGGAGCTGACAGGGGGAATTGTCAGCCAGGAGGTGGCAGGGCCCAGTAACACCCAATCCCCTCATCCCTCCATACAAAAGGCCCAAGAAGGGCACGAAAACAGAGGAGGCAGCACTGGCCCTCATCAAGGAGGCTAATGACGCCCTGAAATCCCCCCTCGATGCTACAGAGGCCTATGGCATCTACATAGCCTCCAATTTACAGCAAATGGAGGAGGGCTAACGGCGCAAATGTGAGAAAATCATTCTTACTACAATCCACAAGGGGTTGAGTGACGAAATTAGTGAAGACGACCATCTGTGTTCTCTCCCCCATCCTCCTCCTCCTGCCACAAGACCGCAGGGAAGGCTGCACAGAAGACAAGAAAGTGATCCCCTGCCTTCAGTATGGTCTCACAGAACACACAGCCTGTTGTAGTACCACAGCCTGGGTACATATATATCATCTGCTGCTGCTCCGGTTCTCTGGGATTCCTGGACCAGATTGGACTTCTCAAGCTACCAAGTTTTTGATGTCTGCCTTGGGGGCCAAAGGCTGCGCAAATTCAAGCTCTTTCTTCAGCGTTGCCTTTATCTTTATTTTGTTATTATGATGGAAAATACATTTTGTTTTTGGTTTCAGAAAATACTTGCCTATGTGTTTTTCTACAAATAGCACATACATTTATTTTGGGTGAGTAGGCAGGTACATTTCAAAAATACAATGTCAAAATTAACAAGGGACACCAACAACAAACAGGTTTACAAATACATAATAATGGTGTTGTGGAAACGTAACATAAAAAATAAAAAGGAGAGCATGAGAAAATAATACAATAATACAAATATTGTTAGTAAAGAAAAAAAAGCACTTTAAAAAAAATATATATATTATATGCAGATCTGGCTTAAATTCTAATATAAAGATTATTCAGGAGATACCTAGAAATAATAAAGAAATATGTTTGTGAAAACTCTGTGTGAATATGAGCAGCAAAACAACTTCATTCTTCTAGCATTATAAAGAAGAGAATGTGCGGCATTGAACAAAAAATTGTAGTGTGAAGAATCTGCTATCTCCATTACGAACGCTAGTTTTACCAGACCGAGCGGTTCCGTCTCGTACTGGATTCTGAGCATGCGTGATTTTTGACATGTCGGAATTGCATACACACGATCGGAAAATCCGATAGAAAGGTTTTCTGTCGGAAAAATTAAGAACAGGTTCTCAATCCAAAGTCCGTCAGAAATTCCAACAGAAAAAGACCGATGGGCATACACACGGTCGGAAAAAATCGGATAGAAAGCTCCCATCTGACTGTTTCCATCTGAAATTCCGATCGTGTACGCGGCATTAGACAGACTGTGGATTCCCCAGAGGATAGAGTATCAAATACAGTATGTGGGGTGTTTATTGGAATTGTATACATCAACATATACCAATCCTCAGGAAACTCGGGGTACCACATGTCCTCATGTGTTTCAGCTCTACATGTTTTGCAACCTATTATCGTTTCTCTAGGAGCTTAGATAAATCTATTTCAAATGAAAAAATTTTATTTATTAGTGTACATCAAAACCAAGTCGAATAGCTGTACATATATACTTATACACCGCTTTCCACACCCTGGACACTCACTTGCATAGTTGACGCAAGAAATTCCAGCGCTTTTCCTGTGGCCAGATGAGGACCTCCCCACCATGGAACCAACAAAGGCTCATTCGTCAAGATGTGGAAACACACATATGTTACTATAGGGGTTGCGAGAAAAGATTCCAAAGATATAGCAATAAACTACCAAATAATTTCTAGTAATCTAGATATAGGTGCAATACTTACATATTATATTATAGCGACATATAACTCCACCAGTACAGATAAATTTGTTTCTCTGGGAAACTGCCATGACCTACAGGGTAAAATATGTAATATACCTCAGGAACTAGGAAATTAAAGCCAACATAAACTCCCACTACCTTGAAATAAAGAAGGAACATACCTTAGTTACACATTTCTGACCTATACAGGTATTGGAGCCATAAGGAAACTGCAGGGACCCAGAGAGATTAAAAGTTTAAGGATTAACAAAGTCCAATCTTACAAAATATTCCTTTAAAATAAAATACAAAAAAAGAGGAGATATATCCTCACTGGGCGACAAAGTGTATATTATCTATATCTATCTATCTATCTATAGAGATATATACACATATACACATATAGGTAAATGATCTGATGGAGGTATGCAGGGGCGTACCTAGTGCATTTGGCACCCGGGGCGGATCCTATATCTGGCACCCCCCCCACCTTAAAACGTAAAAACACCCCACTGTGCTCCCTGCATACCTCTGCATCCTTAAATATCTCTTTGTCACTACTGTGTACATTACACACCCCCCTGCACCTCTGGACCCCTTTACATTACACAGCACCCTGCACCTCTAGACCCCTTTACATTACACAGCACCCTGCACCTCTAGACCCCTTTACATTACACAGCACCCCTTTACATTACACAGCACCCTGCACCTCTGGAGCCCTTTACATCACACAGCACCCTGCACCTCTAGACCCCTTTACATTACACAGCACCTCTGGACCCCTTTACATTACAAAGCACCTCTGGACCCCTTTACATTACACAGCACCCTGCACCTCTAGACCCCTTTACATTACACAGCACCATGCACCTCTAGACCCCTTGACATTACACAGCACCCTGCACCCCTAGACCCCTTTACATTACACAGCACCTCTGGACCACTTTACATTACAAAGCACCTCTGGACCCCTTTACATTACAAAGCACCTCTGGACCCCTTTACATTACAAAGCACCCTGCACCTCTAGACCCCTTTACATTACACAGCACCCTGCACCTCTAGACCCCTTTACATTACACATCACCATGCACCTCTAGACCCCTTTACATTACACAGCACCCTGCATCTCTAGACCCCTTTACATTACACAGCGCCCTGCACCTCTAGACCCCTTTACATTACACAGCACCCTGCACCTCTGGAGCCCTTTACATCACACAGCACCCTGCACCTCTAGACCCCTTTACATTACACAGCACCTCTGGACCCCTTTACATTACAAAGCACCTCTGGACCCCTTTACATTACAAAGCACCTCTGGACCCCTTTACATTACAAAACACCCTGCACCTCTAGACCCCTTTACATTACACATCACCATGCACCTCTAGACCCCTTTACATTACACAGCACCCTGCATCTCTAGACCCCTTTACATTACACAGCGCCCTGCACCTCTAGACCCCTTTACATTACACAGCACCCTGCATCTCTAGACCCCTTTACATTACACAGCGCCCTGCACCTCTAGACCCCTTTACATTACACAGCACCCTGCATCTCTGGACACCTGTATGTTACACAGACACCCCCCCCTAGCAGCTCTGGACCCCCTGCATGTTACACAGACCCGCCTACAATACAGACCCCCCCTACAATACAGACCCCCCCTACAATACAGACCCCCACCCCTGCACAACCCCCCTACAGTGCAGACCCCCCCTTCAGTACAGACCCCCCTACAGTGGAGACGCCCCCTACAATGCAGAGCCCCCCCCCTTTAGTACAGACCCGGGACCCCCCCTACAATGCAGACCCCCCCTACTACAATTCAGACCCCCCTTCAGTACAGAGCCCCCCCACCCCCCCCCCCCCCCCCCCTTCAGTACAAACCCCCCCTTCAGTACAGACCCCCCTACTACAATGCAGACCCCCCCTTCAGTACAAACCCCCCCTTCAGTACAGACCCCCCCCCCTACTACAATGCAGACCCCTGTGCAGTACAGAGTGACCCCATCCTTCAGTACAGAATGACCCCCCCCCCCTCAGTACAAACCCCCCCCCCCCTTTAGTACAGACCCCCCCTACAACCCATAATGTGCCTACCTCCTCCCTCAGGTCAGGAGTGTCAGCGCGGGACACACAGCACTACAAGGAGGAGGGGGAGGCGGAGCCGGCGGCATCACTCTGCTCGGCTGAGATCAGAGCCACGGAGAGCCGCGGAGCGCGCCGAACACCCTCCCCCTCCTCTCACCTCACCTGCGCAGCCTGTCACTCACCGCGCCGCTGCGCCGCTGATGTGTTATATCAGCGCTCGGCGGCGGCGCGCTGTCACCGCTTCCATCGCGGAGGGGGGCGCTGGCCTGGCACCCCCCCCCAGTGTGTGGCACCCGGTGCGGCCCGCCCCCCCCGCACCCCCCCTTAGTACGCCACTGGAGGTATGTTATCTAACGACAATACTTGCTAGGTCTATTTGGAGATAATACTGTGATAATATAATGCACTTTTCTTTTGTGGTTTCATTTGCATTCAACAATATGGAGGAAACTGTTATAATACGAAATTATCCTATGCTACGATTTTGTGTATTCCTATTGTCTACGATACTAATTTATATTGTGTAATATTGTGTAATGGCAATGGCTTTGTACCCCCGCAGCACACTTGCAGGATCAGTGGGCACTTCGGTGCCTCCTCTGGCCATTTGGAGTACTTCCTCTGGGTATCCCTGATGGGCTTAGCCATATGTGGGGCAGCCCAGGCTGTGGAGGCAGCGTCCTATGCCCACCATGGCAGCTCACACCACCTGTGTGGGGGAGTTAAGCTCGGCTGTCCTTGGCATGCCAGGAGCTATCCAGGGTTTCATTGATGCCCCTATACCCCACTGCTGACGCCCGCACCCAGCACTAGGACCTGCCTGGCTGGGCGGAATCCCGGTGCGCATGCGCGGCTGGTGGGCACATTCTCACAACCCCTATAGTAACATCTGTGTGTCCACACATCTTGACAAATGAGCCTTTGCTGGTTCCTTGGGGGGTCCCCACATGGCCACGGGAATATCGCCAGAATTTCTTGTGTCAACTATGCAAGTGAGTGCATTGCATCAACAGTGGTTTCCTTTTTTTGGGGGAGGGGGGATTTTTATTTTTTTTATTTTTGGCGCAACAGCACTAAGAATATTTAGGGCATAATTGCTGTCCCCCCTTCGCAGGTGTTCCTCTTTCTGCGTCTGCAGTGGTTTCCTTTTTATTTTAATTTTTTTTGGCGCAGGAACACTATAGCCCCGTATACACGATCTGAATTTTCGACGGGAAATGTTCGATATGAGCTTGTTGTCGGAAAGTCCGATCGTGTGTATGCTCCATCGAACATTTGCTGTAGGAACTTGTTGTTGGAAAGTCCGATTGTGTTTACACAAGTCCGACGCACAAAATTCCACTCATGCTCAGAATAAAGCACGAGGTCTTGTAAAACTAGCCTTTGTAATGGAGATAGCTAATTTTTTAAATCTTTCAATGCAGTCCATTCTCTTCTTCTTTATAATGCTAGAATAATGAAGTTGCTTTGCTGCTGATATTCACACAGAGTTCTGACAAACTGATTTTTTAATATTTCTCGTGATCTCATGAATAATCTTTGTTTTTGTTGGGACTTACTAAATGATTTAATGTGAAAATGGCTTAATGTAGCTTAACGTGTAATAAAGTGCCTAAACCTCAATCAATTGCCCTGAAACTTTGCACAGCCTAAGATCTCAACTTTCCAAACCTATCCAAGAAGTTTCATGCGATTCGGAGTTCCACAAGGCAAATTAAGGACATTAAGCTTGTTTTTTGGGGAGCTTAATGTGGCTTAATGTACAAAAAAGACCTTAAATGTTAACCAATTTCCTCCAAACTTCACACAATAGAAGACTCTATCCATGCCAACATATTTTGTAAATTGCAGCTCATTTAGTAAATCACACCAAAAGTTATTCACATTAAGCTATATTTTACAATGCTAAAACGTTTAATGTAAAGAGCTTAACGTACCATAATGTGCCTTAACCTCAATCAATTGGCTTGAAACTTTGTACAGCCTAAGTTCTCAACTTCTCAACCCCATCCAAGAAGTTTCATGCTATTCAGTGTCCCACAAGGCAAACTAGGGACATTAAGCTTGATTTTTGGGGAGCTTAATGTGGCTTAACGTACAAAAAAGACCTTAAATGTTATGCAATTTCCACCAAACTTTACACAATAGAAGACTCTATCCATGCCAACATATTCTGAAAATTTCAGCTCATTTGGTTAATAACACCAAAAGTTATTCACGTTAAGCTATATTTTACAATACTAAAACATTTAATGTGAAAATGGCTTAATGTAGCTTAACGTGTAATAAAGTGCCTAAACCTCAATCAATTGCCCTGAAACTTTGCACAGCCTAAGATCGCAACTTCCCAAACCCATCCCAGAAGTTTCATGCGATTCGGTGTTCCACAAGGCAAACTAGGCACGTTAAGCTTGTTTTTTGGAGAGCTTAACGTACAAAAAATGCCTTAAATGTTAACCAATTTCCCCCAAACTTCACACATCAGAAGACTATATCCATGCCAACATATTCTGAAAGTTTCAGCAGATTTGGTTAATCACACCAAAAGTTATTCACATTAAGCTATATTTCACAATGCTAAAACATTTAATGTGAAAATGGCTTAATGTAGCTTAACGTGTAATAAAGTGTCTAAACCTCAATTGATTGCCCTGAAACTTTGCACAGCTCCACAAGGCAAATTAAAGACATTAAGCTTGATTTTTGGGGAGCTTAATGTGGCTTAACGTACAAAAAAGACCTTAAATATTATCCAATTTCCACCAAACTTTACACAATAGAAGACTCTATCCATGCCAACATATTCTGAAAATTTCAGCTCATTTGTTTAATCACACCAAAAGTTATTCACGTTAAGCTATATTTTACAATACTAAAACATTTAATGTGAAAATGGCTTAATGTAGCTTAACCACTTGCCGACCGCCCCATGTACATATACGTCGGCAGAATGGCACGTACAGGCAAAATCACGTACCTGTACGTGACATTCTTCCGGCGGGTGGGGTGTCCGATCGGAACCCCCTCCGCCGGCGGGGACAGTTGGCATCGCTTCAGGAGAGGTCCGGGACGAGGGGACGGCCAGTGGTTTCTGGCCTCCCCCTCGCGATCGCTCCTGGCGAATGAAAATTATTGTATAGACAGGAAGGCGGAAGTGATGTCACGCTCGGTGCGCCGGTCTATGTGACCGGAACGCCGAGGAGAGAACGTGTAAAGGTTAGTGCACAAACAGTACACTGACACCAGTACACATAGGCACACAATCCACCCCCCTGTCACCCCCTGATCACCCCCCAGATCACCCCCTGCCCCCCCAGTCACAGTGTCACTAATTGCAGTGATCATTTATTTACTGATCACTGCATTTAGTGTCAGTGTGACTGTAATAACTGTCAGGGCAGTTAGTTTTAGGTCCAAGGTAGCCCCCTACCCCCCCTAATAAAGGTTTAACCCCCTGATTGCCCCTAGTTAACCCCTTCACCCCCTTTTGCCAGTGTCACTAAGCGATCGTTTTTCTGATCGCTGCATTAGTGTCGCTAGGTAACCATTTTTTTTAATTTTAACCGCCATGTTTATATAGGTTCATAAATAGGTTTATAGGTCAGGTACCCCCATATTACAACCTAAATAAAGGTTTTAACCCCCTGATTGCCCCTAGAGTTAACCCTTTCACCAGTGATCACCGTATAAATGTCACTGGTGACGCTGGTTAGCCAGTTAGTTATTTCGTTATTTAGGTTCCCCGTCAGGTTTTTATATAGCGTCAGGTACGCCCATATATTACCTAATAAAGGTTTAACCCCCTGATTGCCCCTAGTTAACCCTTTCACCCCCTTTTGCCAGTGTCACTAAGCGATTGTTTTTCTGATCGCTGTGTCACTGGTGCCGCTAGGTAGCCAGTTTTTTTTTGTATTACTGTTACGGGTGACGCTGGTTAGTTAGCTTGTTTTTCATACTGTCAGGGCACCCGCCATTTATTACCCAATAACGGTTTAACCCCCTGATCGCCCGGCGGGTGATATCAATTAGGTTTTAGGGTCAAATAAGGTCTGCGTTGCCCCAGGTTAGTGCTAGTACCGCAAACACCCACGCGCAAAGCATACACCTCCCTTAGTGGCACAGTATCTGAACAGATCAATATCTGATCTGATCAGATCTATACTAGCGTCCCAGCAGTTTAGGGTTCCAAAAAAACGCATTGTTAGCGGGATCAGCCCAGATACCTGCTAGCACCTGCGTTTTCCCCCTCCGCCCAGCCCAGCCCACCCAAGTGCAGTATCGATCGATCACTGTCACTTACAAAACACTAAGCACACATAACTGCAGCATTCGCAGAGTCAGGCCTGATCCCTGCGATCGCTAACATTTTTTTTGTGGTAGCGTTTTGATTCAGTCGCTAACAGTCAGGAGCTTTTTTACCTGTGAATCTCAAAAAAATAAAAAAAACAAAAATAGTTGTCGTTTTATTGTTCTCTCTCTCTCTCTCTCTATTCTCTCTCTATTGTTGCTCTTTTTTTACTCCATTCTATTCTGCAATGTTTTATTATGTTTTATCATGCTTGCTTTTCAGGTATGTAATTTTGTTTACTGTGTTTTAGTGTTAAGCATTTTTTGTTTTCAGGTGCGCCATTCAGTTGCAGCGCGGATTTATTTATCTTGACAGCAACAGCGTTTGCTCCCACGATACATAAAGCCGCGACTCCAACGCTGTAGGAGGTGATTTCACCACCACAGTTAAAAAAAAGAGCATATGTGCCGAAGCATGGGGGCAGCAGGGGGGGGGGGAGGAGCGATTGGCTCCTAATGCCACGTACATACGGTCGAAATTCCGACCGTGTGTACACGGCATAACTTTTGCGGGAGGATGCCCCCATGCATCGGCATATATAAATGGTGCATGTATGCCCATCATTAGAAGTGGGTGGATGAAGGGAGGTATTCTAATGGTGGGCATACCCACCAATCAATCTCTTTTTTTCGTTCAGCCAAGAGGCTGCATGAAAAAAAAAAGATTACAATATATGTCCAGTATGTTGCTGGACTTTGAATGGTTATACCAGAATGATGCCTGCAGGTTTAGGTATCATCTTGGTATCATTCTTTTCAGACAGTGATCGGCTTTCATGTAAAAGCAATTCTAGCGGGTAATTAGCCTCTAGACTGCTTTTACAAGCAGTGGGAGGGAATGTCCCCCCCTCCCGGATATAAACCGCGCCATTGGGAAATTGGAAAAGCATTTTATCACACCAATCTTGGTGTGGTCAGATGCTTTGAGGGCAGAGGAAAGATCTAGGGTCTAACAGACCCCAATTTTTTCAAAAAAAAAGAGTACCTGTCACTGCCTATTGCTATCATAGGGGATATTTACATTCCCTGAGATAACAATAAAAATCATAACAAAGAAAAAAAATGGAAGGAACAGTTTAAAAATAAAATAAAAAAGCTAAATAAATAAAAAAATAAATAAAAAAAAGCACCCCTGCCCCCCCTTCTCTTGCGCAAAGGCGTACACAAGCGTTGGTCTGGCGTCATATGTAAACAGCAATTGCACCATGCATGTGAGGTATTACCGCGAAGGTCAGATCGAGGGCAGTAATTTTAGCAGTAGACCTCCTCCGTGAATCTAATGTGGTATCATGTAAAGGCTTTTAAAGGCTTTTAAAAATGTATGTAGTTTGTCGCCACTGCGTGTTTGTGCGCAATTTTAAAGCATGTCGTGTTTGGTATCCATGTACTCGGCCTAAGATCATATTTTTTATTTCATTAAAAATTTGAGCAATATAGTGTGTTTTAGTGCATTAAAATAAAAAAAAGTGTATTTTTTCCACAAAAAATGCGTTTGAAAAAATCGCTGCGCAAATACTGTGTGGAAAAAAAAAATGCAACACCCACCATTTTAATCTGTAGGGCCTTTGCTTTAACAATATATATAGTGTTTGGGGGTTCAACGTAATTTTCTTGCAAAAAAAAAAAAAAAAAAAAAATATGTTTTCATGTAAACAAAAAGTGTCAGAAGTGGTTAGAAGAGTGGGTGACGTGTGACATAGGCTTCTAAATGTTGTGCATAAAATGCCAGGACAGTTCAAACCCCCCCCCCCAAATGACCCCATTTTGGAAAGTAGACACCCCAAGCTATTTGCTGAGAGCAATGTTGAGCCCATTAAATATTTATTTTTTTGTCCCAAGAGATTGAATAATGAAAAAAAAAAAATATATATATATTTTTTTTACAAAAAGTTGTCACTAAATGATATATTGCTCAAACATGTCATGGGCATATGTGGAAATACACCCCAAAATACATTCTGTTGCTTCTCCTGAGTACGGGGATACCACATGTGTGGGACTTTTTGGGAGCCTAGCTGCGTACGGAACCCCAAAAACCAATCACCGCCTTCAGGCTTTCTAAGGGTGTAATTTTTTATTTCACTTCTCACTGCCAATCACAGTTTCGGAGGCCATGGAATGCCCAGATGGCATAAAACCCCCCAAAATGACCCCATTTTGGAAAGTAGACACCCCAAGCTATTTGCTGAGAGGTATGGTGAGTTTTTTGCAGATCTCGCTTTTTGTCACAAAGTTTTGAAAATTGAAAAAAGAAAAAAAAAATTTTTTTTTCTTTACTTTCTTCATTTTCAAAAACAAATGAGAGCTGTAAAATACTCACCATGCCTCTCAACAAATAGCTTGGGGTGTCTACTTTCCAAAATGGGGTCATTTGGGGGGGTTTTGTGCTATTTTGGCATTTTATGGCCTTCGAAACTGTGATAGGTAGTGAGGAGTGAAATCAAAAATTTGCACCCTTAGAAATCCTGAAGGCGGTGCTTGGGTTTCGGGGCCCCGTACGCGGCTAGGCTCCCAAAAAGTCCCACACATGTGGTATCCCCATACTCAGGAGAGGCAGCAAAATGTATTTTGGGGTGCAATTCCACATATAACTATGGCATGTGTGAGCAATATATCATTTAGTGACAACTTTTTGAAAAAAAAAAAAAAATTATTTTTTATTTTTGTCTTTATTCAATCACTTGGGACTAAAAAAAAAAAAATATTCAATGGGCTCAACATGCCTCTCAGCAAATAGCTTGGGGTGTCTACTTTCCAAAATGGGGTCATTTGGGGGGGTTTTGTACTTCCCTGCCATTTTAGCACCTCAAGAAATGAAATAGGCAGTCATAAATTAAAAGCGGTGTAAATTCCAGAAAATGTACTCTAGTTTGTAGACGCTATAACTTTTGCGCAAACCAATAAATATACGCTTATTGGCATTTTTTTTACTAAAGACATGTGGCTGAATACATTTTGGCCCAAATGTTTGACTAAAATTGAGTTTATTAGATTTTTCTTATAACAAAAAGTAGAAAATCTCTTTTTTTTTCAAAATTTTCGCTCTTTTTCCGTTTATATCGCAAAAAATAAAAATCACAGAGGCAATCAAATACCATCAAAAGAAAGCTCTATTTGTGGGAAGAAAAGGACGCAAATTTCGTTTGGTTACAAAATTGCATGACCGCGCAATTACCAGTAAAAGTAGTGCAGTGCGAAATTGAAAAAAGACCTCTGGTCCTTAAGCTGACAATTGGTCCGGGGCTGAAGTGGTTAACGTGTAATAAAGTGCCTAAACCTCAATCAATTGCCCTGAAACTTTGCACAGCCCACGATCTCAACTTCCCAAGTCCATCCGAGAAGTTTCATGCGATTCGGTGTTCCACAAGGCAAACTAGGGACATTAAGCTTGATTTTTGGGGAGCTTAATGTGGCTTAACGTACAAAAAAGACCTTAAATGTTAACCAATTTCCCTGAGACTTCACACAATAGAAGACTCTATACATGCCAACATATTCTGAAAATGTCAGCTCATTTGGTTAATCACACCAAAAGTTATTCATGTTAAGCTATATTTTACAATGCTAAAACATTTAATGTGAAAATGGCTTAATGTAGCTTAACGTATAATAAAGTGCCTAAACCTCAATCGATTGCCCTGAAACTTTGCACAGCCTAAGATCTCAACTTCCCAAACCCATCCGAGAAGTTTCCTGCGATTCGGTGTTCCACAAGGCAAACTAGTCACGTTAAGCTTGTTTTTTGGAGAGCTTAACGTACAAAAAAGACCTTAAATGTTAACCAATTTCCCCCAAACTTCACACAATAGAAGACTCTACCCATGCCAACATATTCTGAAAGTTTCAGCTGATTTATTTAATCACACCAAAAGTTATTCACATTAAGCTATATTTCACAATGCTAAAACATTTAATGTGAAAATGGCTTAATGTAGCTTAACGTGTAATAAAGTCCCTAAACCTCAATCGATTGCCCTGAAACTTTGCACAGCCTAAGATCTCAACTTCTCAAACCCATCTGAGAAGTTTCATGCGATTCGGTGTTCCACAAGGCAAACTAGGAACATTAAGCTTGATTTTTGGGGAGCTTAATGTGGCTTAACGTACAAAAAAGACCTTAAATGTTAACCAATTTCCCCCAAACTTCACACAATAGAAGACTCTATCCATGCCAACATATTCTGAAAGTTTCAGCTGATTTGGTTAATCACACCAAAAGTTATTTACATTAAGCTATATTTCACAATGCTAAAACATTTAATGTGAAAATGGCTTAATGTAGCTTAACCGCTTCCCGACCGCCTCATGTAGATATACGTCTACAGAATGGCACGGGCAGGCAAAAGCACGTATGGGTACGTCCCCTTTAATTTGCCTGCCTGGGGGGCGCGCGCGAGCTCGGGAGCTCCGTGACCACGGCCGCCGGACCAGCGGACCCGATCACCGCTGGTATCCCGCGATCGGGTTACGGAGCTGAAGAACGGGGAGAGGTTTGTGTAAACAAACCTCTCCCCGCGCTTCCTACACTGACTGTCAGTGATCGTCGGTTCCCTGTCATCGGGAACGCCGATCAATGACGTCAGACGTACAGCCACGCCCCCCTACTGTAAAAAAAACACAACACGTCACACTGACTCCTCCCCGCCCCCTAGTGGTTAACCCCTTCACTACAACTGTCATTTACATAGGAATCAGTGCTATTTAAATAGCACTGATTTCTGTATAAATGACAAATGTCCCAAAAATGTGTCAAAAATGTCCGATGTGTCCGCCATAATGTCGCAGTCACAATAAAAATCGCTGATCACCGCCATTACTAATAAAAAAAATATATTAATAAAAATGCTATAAAACTATCCCCTATTTTGAAAAACGCTATAACTTTTGCGCAAACTAATCAATAATCGCTAATTGCGATTTTTTTTTACCAAAAATATGTAGAAGAATACGTATCGGCCTAAACTGAGAAAAAAAAATGTTTTTTTATATATTTTTTGGGGATATTTATTATAGCAAAAATTAAAAAATATTGCATTTTTTTCAAAATTGTCGCTCTATTTTTGTTTATAGCGCAAAAAATAAAAACCGCAGGGGCGATCAAATACCACCAAAAGAAAGCTCTATTTGTGGGAAAAAAAGGACGCCAATTTTGTTTGGGAGCCACGTCGCACGACCGCGCAATTGTCAGTTAAAGCGACGCAGTGCCGAATCGCAAAAAGGGGCCTGGTCCTTTGGCTGCCAATTGATCCGGGGCTGAAGTGGTTAACGTGTAATAAAGTCCCTAAACCTCAATCGATTGCCCTGAAACTTTGCACAGCCTAAGATCTCAACTTCCCAAACCCATCTGAGAAGTTTCATGCGATTCGGTGTTCCACAAGGCAAACTAGGAACATTAAGCTTGATTTTTGGGGAGCTTAATGTGGCTTAACGTACAAAAAAGACCTTAAATGTTAACCAATTTCCCCCAAACTTCACACAATAGAAGACTCTATCCATGCCAACATATTCTGAAAGTTTCAGCTGATTTGGTTAATCACACCAAAAGTTATTTACATTAAGCTATATTTCACAATGCTAAAACATTTAATGTGAAAATGGCTTAATGTAGCTTAACCGCTTCCCGACCGCCTCATGTAGATATACGTCTACAGAATGGCACGGGCAGGCAAAAGCACGTATGGGTACGTCCCCTTTAATTTGCCTGCCTGGGGGGGCGCGCGCGCGCGCCGGTCGGGAGCTCCGTGACCACGGCCGCCGGACCAGTGGACCCGATCACCGCTGGTATCCCGCGATCGGGTTACGGAGCTGAAGAACGGGGAGAGGTTTGTGTAAACAAACCTCTCCCCGCGCTTCCTACACTGACTGTCAGTGATCGTCGGTTCCCTGTCATCGGGAACGCCGATCAATGACGTCAGACGTACAGCCACGCCCCCCTACTGTAAAAAAAACACACAACACGTCACACTGACTCCTCCCCGCCCCCTAGTGGTTAATCCCTTCACTACAACTGTCATTTACATAGGAATCAGTGCTATTTAAATAGCACTGATTTCTGTATAAATGACAAATGTCCCAAAAATGTGTCAAAAATGTCCGATGTGTCCGCCATAATGTCGCAGTCACAATAAAAATCGCTGATCGCCGCCATTACTAATAAAAAAAATATATTAATAAAAATGCTATAAAACTATCCCCTATTTTGTAAACGCTATAACTTTTGCGCAAACTAATCAATAATCGCTAATTGCGATTTTTTTTTACCAAAAATATGTAGAAGAATATGTATCGGCCTAAACTGAGGAAAAAAAAGTTTTTTTATATATTTTTTGGGGATATTTATTATAGCAAAAAGTAAAAAATATTGCATTTTTTTCAAAATTGTCGCTCTATTTTTGTTTATAGCGCAAAAAATAAAAACCGCAGGGGCGATCAAATACCACCAAAAGAAAGCTCTATTTGTGGGAAAAAAAGGACGCCAATTTTGTTTGGGAGCCACGTCGCACGACCGCGCAATTGTCAGTTAAAGCGACGCAGTGCCGAATCGCAAAAAGGGGCCTGGTCCTTTGGCTGCCAATTGGTCCGGGGCTGAAGTGGTTAACGTGTAATAAAGTCCCTAAACCTCAATCGATTGCCCTGAAACTTTGCACAGCCTAAGATCTCAACTTCCCAAACCCATCTGAGAAGTTTCATGCGATTCGGTGTTCCACAAGGCAAACTAGGAACATTAAGCTTGATTTTTGGGGAGCTTAATGTGGCTTAACGTACAAAAAATACCTTAAATATTAACCAATTTCCCCCAAACTTCACACAATAGAAGACTCTATCCATGCCAACATATTCTGAAAGTTTCAGCTGATTTGGTTAATCACACCAAAAGTTATTTACATTAAGCTATATTTCACAATGCTAAAACATTTAATGTGAAAATGGCTTAATGTAGCTTAATGTAGCTTAACGTGTAATAAAGGGCCTAAACCTCAATCAATTGCCCTGAAACTTTGCACAGCCTACGATCTCAACTTCCCAAATCCATCCGAGAAGTTTCATGCGATTCGGTGTTTCACAAGGCAAACTAGGGACATTAAGCTTGATTTTTGGGGAGCTTAATGTGGCTTAACGTACAAAAAAGACCTTAAATGTTAACCAATTTCCACCAAACTTAATGCAATAGAAGACTCTATGCATGCCAACATATTCTGAAAGTTTCAGCTGATTTGGTTAATCACAACAAAAGTTATTCACATTAAGCTATATTTTAATGTGAAAATGGCTTAACCACTTGCCGACCGGTGCACGACGATGTACGTCGACAGAATGGCACGGACAGGCATAAGGGCGTACAGGTACGTCCCCTTTAAGATGCCGCCGTGCCATCAGGACCCCTGTGAGGCTGGTCGCAGGTCCCGTGGACTCGATCACCGCGGGGATACCCGCGATCGTCTCACGGGAAGGCTGAATGGGGAGATAACGGGGAGAAAATAAACAGCATCTCCCCGTTCTGCCTAGCAACTAGTGACGCTGATCTCTGCTCCCTGTGATTGGAGCAGAGATCAGCATTCACCAGCTGACAGCCACGCCCCCCCACAGTAAGAAACACACCTCTAGGCACACTTAACCCCCACACTGCCACCTAGTGGTTAACACCTTCACTGCCAGTGTCATTTACACAGGAATCAATGCATTTAAATAGCATTGATTGCTGTATAAAGGACAATGGTCCCAAAAATGTGTCAAAAATGTCCGATGTGTCCGCCATAATGTCGCAGTCACAATAAAAATCGCTGATCGCCGCCATTACTAATAAAAAAATTATTAATAAAAATGCTATAAAACTATCCCCTATCTTGTAAACGCTATAACGTCTGCGCAAACCAATCTAGAAGAATACGTATCGGCCTAAACTGAGGGGAAAAAAAAATTTTTTATATATTTTTGGGGATATTTATTATAGCAAAAAATAAAAAAGAATGCGTTTTTTCAAAATTGACGCTCTTTTTTGTTTATAGCGCAAAAAAAAAAATAAAAACCGCAGGGGTGATCAAATACCACCAAAAGAAAGCTCTATTTGTGGGAAAAAAAGGACGTCAATTTTGTTTGGGAGCCACGTCGCACAACTGCGCAATTGTCAGTTAAAGCGACGCAGTGCCGAATCGCAAAAAGGGGCCTGGTCCTTTGGCTGCAAATTGGTCGGTCTGAAAGTGGTTAATGTAGCTTAACGTGTAATAAAGTGCCTAAACCTCAATCAATTGCCCTGAAACTTTGCATAGCCTAAGATCTCAACTTCCCAAACCCATCCGAGAAGTTTCCTGCGATTCGGTGTTCCACAAGGCAAACTAGGCACGTTAAGCTTGTTTTTTGGAGAGCTTAACGTACAAAAAAGACCTTAAATGTTAACTAATTTCCCCCAAACTTCACACAAAAGAAGACTCTACCCATGCCAACATATTCTGAAAGTTTCAGCTGATTTGGTTAATCACACCAAAAGTTATTCACATTAAGCTATATTTCACAATGCTAAAACATTTAATGTGAAAATGGCTTAATGTAGCTTAACGTGTAATAAAGTCCCTAAACCTCAATCGATTGCCCTGAAACTTTGCACAGCCTAAGATCTCAACTTCCCAAACCCATCTGAGAAGTTTCATGCGATTCGGTGTTCCACAAGGCAAACTAGGAACATTAAGCTTGATTTTTGGGGAGCTTAATGTGGCTTAACGTACAAAAAATACCTTAAATATTAACCAATTTCCCCCAAACTTCACACAATAGAAGACTCTATCCATGCCAACATATTCTGAAAGTTTCAGCTGATTTGGTTAATCACACCAAAAGTTATTTACATTAAGCTATATTTCACAATGCTAAAACATTTAATGTGAAAATGGCTTAATGTAGCTTAATGTAGCTTAACGTGTAATAAAGGGCCTAAACCTCAATCAATTGCCCTGAAACTTTGCACAGCCTACGATCTCAACTTCCCAAATCTATTTGAGAAGTTTCATGCGATTCGGTGTTCCACAAGGCAAACTAGGGACATTAAGCTTGATTTTTGGGGAGCTTAATGTGGCTTAACGTACAAAAAGACCTTAAATGTTAACCAATTTCCCCCAAACTTAATGCAATAGAAGACTCTATACATGCCAACATATTCTGAAAGTTTCAGCTGATTTGGTTAATCACAACAAAAGTTATTCACATTAAGCTATATTTTACAATGTTAAAACATTTAATGTGAAAATGGCTTAACCACTTGCCGACCAGTGCACGACGATGTACGTCGACAGAATGGCACGGACAGGCATAAGGGCGTACAGGTACGTCCCCTTTAAGATGCCGCCGTGCCATCAGGACCCCTGTGAGGCTGGTCGCAGGTCCCGTGGACTCGATCACCGCGGGGATACCCGCGATCGTCTCACGGGAAGGCTGAATGGGGAGATAACGGGGAGAAAATAAACAGCATCTCCCCGTTCTGCCTAGCAACTAGTGACACTGATCTCTGCTCCCTGTGATTGGAGCAGAGATCAGCATTCACCAGCTGACAGCCACGCCCCCCCCACAGTAAGAAACACACCTCTAGGCACACTTAACCCCCACACTGCCACCTAGTGGTTAACACCTTCACTGCCAGTGTCATTTACACAGGAATCAATGCATTTAAATAGCATTGATTGCTGTATAAAGGACAATGGTCCCAAAAATGTGTCAAAAATGTCCGATGTGTCCGCCATAATGTCGCAGTCACAATAAAAATCGCTGATCGCCGCCATTACTAATAAAAAAAATTATTAATAAAAATGCTATAAAACTATCCCCTATCTTGTAAACGCTATAACGTCTGCGCAAACCAATCTAGAAGAATACGTATCGGCCTAAACTGAGGGGAAAAAAATGTTTTTTTATATATTTTTGGGGATATTTATTATAGCAAAAAATAAAAAAGAATGCGTTTTTTCAAAATTGACGCTCTTTTTTGTTTATAGCGCAAAAAATAAAAAACCGCAGGGGTGATCAAATACCACCAAAAGAAAGCTCTATTTGTGGGAAAAAAAGGACGTCAATTTTGTTTGGGAGCCACGTCGCACAACTGCGCAATTGTCAGTTAAAGCGACGCAGTGCCGAATCGCAAAAAGGGGCCTGGTCCTTTGGCTGCAAATTGGTCGGTCTGAAAGTGGTTAATGTAGCTTAACGTGTAATAAAGTGCCTAAACCTCAATCAATTGCCCTGAAACTTTGCACAGCCTAAGATCTCAACTTCCCAAACCCATCCGAGAAGTTTCCTGCGATTCGGTGTTCCACAAGGCAAACTAGGCACGTTAAGCTTGTTTTTTGGAGAGCTTAACGTACAAAAAAGACCTTAAATGTTAACTAATTTCCCCCAAACTTCACACAAAAGAAGACTCTACCCATGCCAACATATTCTGAAAGTTTCAGCTGATTTGGTTAATCACACCAAAAGTTATTCACATTAAGCTATATTTCACAATGCTAAAACATTTAATGTGAAAATGGCTTAATGTAGCTTAACGTGTAATAAAGTCCCTAAACCTCAATCGATTGCCCTGAAACTTTGCACAGCCTAAGATCTCAACTTCCCAAACCCATCTGAGAAGTTTCATGCGATTCGGTGTTCCACAAGGCAAACTAGGAACATTAAGCTTGATTTTTGGGGAGCTTAATGTGGCTTAACGTACAAAAAAGACCTTAAATATTAACCAATGTCCCCCAAACTTCACACAATAGAAGACTCTATCCATGCCAACATATTCTGAAAGTTTCAGCTGATTTGGTTAATCACACCAAAAGTTATTTACATTAAGCTATATTTCACAATGCTAAAACATTTAATGTGAAAATGGCTTAATGCAGCTTAATGTAGCTTAACGTGTAATAAAGGGCCTAAACCTCAATCAATTGCCCTGAAACTTTGCACAGCCTACGATCTCAACTTCCCAAATCTATTTGAGAAGTTTCATGCGATTCGGTGTTCCACAAGGCAAACTAGGGACATTAAGCTTGATTTTTGGGGAGCTTAATGTGGCTTAACGTACAAAAAAGACCTTAAATGTTAACCAATTTCCCCCAAACTTAATGCAATAGAAGACTCTATACATGCCAACATATTCTGAAAGTTTCAGCTGATTTGGTTAATCAAAACAAAAGTTATTCACATTAAGCTATATTTTACAATGCTAAAACATTTAATGTGAAAATGGCTTAACCACTTGCCGACCGGTGCACGACGATGTACGTCGACAGAATGGCACGGACAGGCATAAGGGCGTACAGGTACGTCCCCTTTAAGATGCCGCCGTGCCATCAGGACCCCTGTGAGGCCGGTCGCAGGTCCCGTGGACTCGATCACCGCGGGGATACCCGCGATCGTCTCACGGGAAGGCTGAACGGGGAGATAACGGGGAGAAAATAAACAGCATCTCCCCGTTCTGCCTAGCAACTAGTGACACTGATCTCTGCTCCCTGTGATTGGAGCAGAGATCAGCATTCACCAGCTGACAGCCACGCCCCCCCACAGTAAGAAACACACCTCTAGGCACACTTAACCCCCACACTGCCACCTAGTGGTTAACACCTTCACTGCCAGTGTCATGCATTTAAATAGCATTGATTGCTGTATAAAGGACAATGGTCCCAAAAATGTGTCAAAAATGTCCGATGTGTCCACCATAATGTCGCAGTCACAATAAAAATCGCTGATCGCCGCCATTACTAATAAAAAAAATTATTAATAAAAATGCTATAAAACTATCCCCTATCTTGTAAACGCTATAACGTCTGCGCAAACCAATCTAGAAGAATACGTATCGGCCTAAACTGAGGGAAAAAAATGTTTTTTTATATATTTTTGGGGATATTTATTATAGCAAAAAATAAAAAAGAATGCGTTATTTCAAAATTGTCGCTCTTTTTTTTTATAGCGCAAAAAATAAAAACCGCAGGGGTGATCAAATACCACCAAAAGAAAGCTCTATTTGTGGGAAAAAAAGGACGTCAATTTTGTTTGGGAGCCACGTCGCACAACTGCGCAATTGTCAGTTAAAGCGACGCAGTGCCGAATCGCAAAAAGGGGCCTGGTCCTTTGGCTGCAAATTGGTCGGTCTGAAAGTGGTTAATGTAGCTTAACGTGTAATAAAGTGCCTAAACCTCAATCAATTGCCCTGAAACTTTGCACAGCCTAAGATCTCAACTTCCCAAACCTATTCAAGAATTCCAGATCATTTGGTAAATCACCCCAAAAGTTATTCACCATTTTTTTTACAATCCTTAACCAGTTGCAGACTTTGGGCGCATTAGACACGCCCAAAAACATGTCATTAATGTACACAGGTCATGTCTAGTACATCCAGTCCTTCTGCTCTGCTGCTGGGACCCTTCCCTGTCTCTGTACCCAACAATTCAGCAGGAACTGTCCAAAAATAGAAGCAGGCTGGCAATGTTTATCAACAACCACATCACAGAAAGTTACATTGAAACAGTGTATCAATTGTAACTTTCTGTGTTTTGCATTCACAGATCAAAGGGATGAACTTCGATTTGAAGGTGAAGAGAGTTAAAGCAACCTTGACATGTAAATAAAACATTTTTTTTTTCTAATTAAATGTTCCTCTGTTGAACTCCTTATTAACCCTTTAGTTTTCTTTAATCAGCACTGATTAACTCTATATTCTCCTTCTCTATTGAATTGTAATTTTCCTGGTGATTTTTTCTTTTCTATTTTATTAACTAATACTTAAACTTTTTTTCATTTTTTTGTTTGCTTTGCTTATTAAAAATGTTGACACCTTTTTACATATATATACCGAAAGAAAGAAAAAAATGCCTTTTGTTTAATTTTATTACACTTAATTGTCTAAGGATTGCAAAAAAATGTATTGTTGCAGGACAATATTCACAAAAGGAAAGCCTTGTTTGTCCTTAAAAAAAAAAAATGCATGTATTACGTTTGTGAACGGGGGGGGGGGGGGGGGGGGGGGGGGGGGGGGGGATAGCGAGATAGGGATTATATCGGTGCAAAGTAACAATTTGAAATGGTCAGGGTTGACTATACGATTCAATGCTCGAGTCTGGGTTTAAAAGTTTAACAAGATATTTTTATTACATGCAATAACAAGCATATTATAAACAGTACACAATAAAGAAAAATAAGAAGTATAGGTGAAGCAAAATTGGCAAGAATAAATTCACTAAGATAATTGGAGGGTCCCCTATAAGGACAGACCAGTACTGAAGGGTTAATTATTCAGTTCAAAAGTTTGAAAATGTTTGGAAAATGTCTACTTTGTTGCAATTGATGTTATAACCTGAAGTAGACGCTGTAGGCCTCAGTGGAATGTTCTGACATGTTTTGCCATATCAATGGCTTCCTCAGGGTAGGCCTAATATGCAAAATTAATGTATCTATAAAGAAAAATTCATGATCAATGATATTTTGTAAAAAACATGAACTCAATCACCCAGTTAGGGGAAGGGGCCCAGAGGGAAAATGGCAAGGAAGGAGAGGGGAAGAGGTGGGGAATATCCAAAGTGGCACCCCCATGTCCCACCCCCAACAGTTGGCTAGTAAAAAGTTCTCATACCCAAGGCCTAGACTTACCCAATTCGGTGTAGAGTGGTAATTGGGACACTGGGTCGAAATATGGAATGGGGTCGTCCAATGGAGATGCTTCAAAGCATAGCAGAAGGCAGGTATAGCCTGGCCAAGAAAATTTTGATCTACGTCACAAAAGTGATTTTTTATTAAAAAAAGTAATACGGTAATTGTTTTTGTGGAAAATATACAGTGTGGTTTATTCATGGCAAATATGGTCCATGAATATATAGCCTATCACTGTAGGGGAAGGACTAATGTCTCAAATACTTACTTAGTTTAGACTGTAAAATCAAAAAAGAGAGTAGAAAGGACCTTGCGATAATTTTAAGTAGTAATGGAGGAAGACACCTGCATAGAACATGAATAATGAAAAGCACTTAGAAAGATGAAGAATCAAAAGGTGAAGAGGGTTTCACTTATTGATAGAAAATAGCGTACCTGATTTTGCATATAGTCATATATTGGTGGTATATAGTGACAAGATATTGCAAGACGCTATCAAGTTTATAACGATATCAGCAGGAACCAAGGTCCCTGTAGGTACTAAGATAATAAAGATAGTAAATAAAATGGTAGTGAAATTTGGTGTAGCGCAGTTTGAAAGGTTTAAATAGCTTACTTGTATCGCAGTAGAGAAAGTGCGTCAGGTGTCTCCAAGGTCCAGTACTGGACTGAATAAAAAGTGCCGGCTTATATCCTGTCTTCCAGATTGGAGAGGCGTGCGTGACGTCCTCCAATCAGCGGACGAAAGAGCCTCTGCGCAGGCGCGCAACGAGCGCACCGGTCAGGCGGCCTACAAAGGCCATAATGCCTGGCGGTGCACGCGTGGTGTGACGTGATGATGCATTCGCCACAAGGGCGCGGGTTCGCTGCAGAGGCTGAGTTGGGCGGGCTACAGAGGGAAGCACCGCCCTTGGGTGTCCATACTATGACAAAGGGGATGTTCCTAACTAGACAGACTGACAAACCACACTGCGGCCGTGTCAATAGGACACGCGGATGGGAGGGAAGGGAAAGAAGGGGAGGGAGGAAGGGAGGTCTGGTGGCCATAGGAATGGGGGGAATGGGGAGAAACTAGGTAAAGGGGCAGGGATGGGGATGCCCTAGGAGTCCCGAATTCCCGTCAATTCCGCCAAATCTCTGGACCCCCTACTGGGGGAAAAGAAAAAAAAAGGAAAGGCAAACCTGTAATACAGATAATAATTGATAGATTCAGAGGCATAGAAATTATACAGTTATATTCATATATGGATACATTTAGTACGGAGTTATAGTCCATTAGTCAAAATGCATCAACATTTGCAGAGATATACGGTATATCAAAACATCAGTAGAAAACCATGTGGTTTAAAGTAAAAAAGGGGACATTTGAGCAAGGATAAGCGGTATTAATTAAATAAAAAAATGCTATTTGTTGCCCATACAGTGTGTTTCAAATAAATGTTTAAATATACAGTTAAATTGAAATATAAGCATATATTATGTTGTGATACATTCTTTAAAGAATAAAAATAGGGAGCGGGCTTCAGCGCACAATGGGAGTAAGTTCCAGGGATCGAAGAAAGGGGGGAATGAAAAGTCTGAAAAGGAGAGGGAGGGAGGGGGGGGGGAAAGGGGAAGAAGGAGATGAGGAGAAGGGAGGGAAGGACTGAAAGTGGGGGAAGGAAAAATGGAAGGAAGAAAGGGAAATAAGGGCCAAATAAATCTGTCGTAGTTCTATAGTAAAAGGTATAGGCAGATATAATTAGTATTCACTACAGGGTCATAGAAACGATTTGAAACTGATATATTCATTCAATCCTGGATGTCTAGTAGCATCCAAGGTATATATCCATCTGGTCTCAAGTTGGAGCAGGCGAGTTTCTCAGCTAGAAATATATGAAGGGACAATTTTTGCATAACCTCTGCAGCCATTTTGACTCCTTCATAGACTTATTTTGATGCAAAAACAAAAAATTCATGGGGAAACACATACAGCATTTTCCTTCAAAAGAAGAATACTTTGTAACAGCAGAACTTTACACCCATTAATAATGAATGAAACAGTTTCCTTTTATACCCAAAACTGGAAAAACATAATTAATCAACATCCTAACTGTTATTAAAGCATCATCATTAGTGAATCCCATCTGTAGGTGCTGTGGTATAATAGGACACGAAATTCCAATCTAAAAGTCATGATATGAAATTTAGTTTTCATAAACCAATTTAAATTCCATAACAACCTATGAAAAACAAAAAAGTGATTTATTCCCTTTTTATTCTTCTGAAAGCGACGGAATCTGTGTATCTATTTCTTCACAACATCAATAGAACCCATTGAAGATTGGAATCACGAATTCTCCAAATAAAGCTGCTTCCTTTGCTAATTCAATGTGTCTGTAACTATTACCTACAAACAATTCCCTATCATCTTTCTTATGTGCTAAAACTTTTTTTATTTAACAATAATACTTTGCAAGGAAATTACTAAGAGAGAGAATTACTCTGTTGTCTTTAAACAAAATGTATTCAATTGCTAATTGAGTACACAGCTGGAAATGTATTCAGCTACTAATTGAGTACAAAGCTGTTCTTTCTTTTCAGGTGAACTAAACCTTTCAATGTTCAATAATCATAACAAGGGAAAATAAAAATAATAACCCAGAGGATTATCCTTGAAAATATTAAAAATATATCAAAGTCCTCAATAGCAGTGTTGGTCATCTTACTTTAAAAAAGTAATTAGTTACATTACAAATTACTTCTCCCAAAAAAGTAATTGAGTTAGTAACTCAGTTACTACATTGGAAAAGTAATTAGTTACTCAGCAAAGTAACTGACTTTTTTTTTAATATTCTTAGGGGCGGGTCTAGTATTACTGTAAGCAAGGGGCGCGTTCCCCCCTGCACGTCTATTTCCCCCCCAACACATATATCTGTTTCCCCTCTGTACCCCACTACACGTCTGTCCCCCCCCCCCACACATATATCTGTTCCCCCTCTGTACCCCACTACACGTCTGTCCCCCCCCACACATATATCTGTTCCCCCCTGTACATCTGTCCCCCCCAAACTCACGGATCGGATCGTTGCAGAGTCACGGATCGGATCATTTTTCGGATCAGCAAATAATAATTGAATTTGCAAAAACCTTTGAAAATTCCACCACCATAAAGCCCCCACTGTAATATCCACAATCTACCCCACTGTAATATCCACGTCATCTCCCCAACTGTAATATTGTCTGGGTATAGCTGGGTACGGCTGGGTATCGCCGAGTATGGCTGGGTATTACCGCGTATTGCAGAGTGTGGCGGGGTATGGCCAGGTGTTGCGGGGTATGGCCATGTGTTGCGGGGTATGGCAGGGTGTTGCAGAGTATTGCGCAGTATTGGCAGGGTGTTGCAGAGTATTGCGCAGTATTGGTAGGGTGTTGCAGAGTATTGCACAGTATTGGCAGGGTGTTGCAGAGTATTGCGCAGTATTGGCAGGGTGTTGCAGAGTATTGCGCAGTATTGGCAGGGTGTTGCAGAGTATTGCACAGTATTGGCAGGGTGTTGCAGAGTATTGCGCAGTATTGGCAGGGTGTTGCAGAGTATTGTGCAGTATTGGCAGGGTGTTGCAGAGTATTGCGCAGTATTGGCAGGGTGTTGCAGAGTATTGCGCAGTATTGGCAGGGTGTTGCAGAGTATTGCGCAGTATTGGCAGGGTGTTGCAGAGTATTGCGCAGTATTGGCAGGGTGTTGCAGAGTATTGCGCAGTATTGGCAGGGTGTTGCAGAGTATTGCGCAGTATTGGCAGGGTGTTGCAGAGTATTGCGCAGTATTGGCAGGGTGTTGCAGAGTATTGCGCAGTATTGGCACTGGCAGGGTGTTGCAGAGTATTGCGCAGTATTGGCAGGGTGTTGCAGAGTATTGCGCAGTATTGGCAGGGTGTTGCAGAGTATTGCGCAGTATTGGCAGGGTGTTGCAGAGTATTGCGCAGTATTGGCAGGGTGTTGCAGAGTATTGCGCAGTAGTGGCACTGGCAGGGTGTTGCAGAGTATTGCGCAGTATTGGCAGGGTGTTGCAGAGTATTGCGCAGTATTGGCAGGGTGTTGCAGAGTATTGCGCAGTATTGGCAGGGTGTTGCAGAGTATTGCGCGGTTTTGGCAGGGTGTTGCAGAGTATTGGCAGGGTGTTGCAGAGTATTGCGCAGTATTGGCAGGGTGTTGCAGAGTATTGCGCAGTATTGGCAGGGTGTTGCAGAGTATTGCGCAGTATTGGCAGGGTGTTGCAGAGTATTGCACAGTATTGGCAGGGTGTTGCAGAGTATTGCGCAGTATTGGCAGGGTGTTGCAGAGTATTGTGCAGTATTGGCAGGGTGTTGCAGAGTATTGCGCAGTATTGGAAGGGTGTTGCAGAGTATTGCGCAGTATTGGCAGGGTGTTGCAGAGTATTGCGCAGTATTGGCAGGGTGTTGCAGAGTATTGCGCAGTATTGGCAGGGTGTTGCAGAGTATTGCGCAGTATTGGCAGGGTGTTGCAGAGTATTGCGCAGTATTGGCAGGGTGTTGCAGAGTATTGCGCAGTATTGGCAGGGTGTTGCAGAGTATTGCGCAGTATTGGCAGGGTGTTGCAGAGTATTGCGCAGTATTGGCAGGGTGTTGCAGAGTATTGCGCAGTATTGGCACTGGCAGGGTGTTGCAGAGTATTGCGCAGTATTGGCAGGGTGTTGCAGAGTATTGCGCAGTATTGGCAGGGTGTTGCAGAGTATTGCGCAGTATTGGCAGGGTGTTGCAGAGTATTGCGCAGTATTGGCAGGGTGTTGCAGAGTATTGTGCAGTAGTGGCACTGGCAGGGTGTTGCAGAGTATTGCGCAGTATTGGCAGGGTGTTGCAGAGTATTGCGCAGTATTGGCAGGGTGTTGCAGAGTATTGCGCAGTATTGGCAGGGTGTTGCAGAGTATTGCGCGGTTTTGGCAGGGTGTTGCAGAGTATTGGCAGGGTGTTGCAGAGTATTGCGCAGTATTGGCAGGGTGTTGCAGAGTATTGCGCAGTATTGGCAGGGTGTTGCAGAGTATTGCGCAGTATTGGCAGGGTGTTGCAGAATATTGCGCAGTATTGGCAGGGTGTTGCAGAGTATTGCGCAGTATTGGCAGGGTGTTGCAGAGTATTGCACAGTATTGGCAGGGTGTTGCAGAGTATTGCGCAGTATTGGCAGGGTGTTGCAGAGTATTGCGCAGTATTGGCAGGGTGTTGCAGAGTATTGCGCAGTATTGGCACTGGCAGGGTGTTGCAGAGTATTGCGCAGTATTGGCAGGGTGTTGCAGAGTATTGCGCAGTATTGGCAGGGTGTTGCAGAGTATTGCGCAGTATTGGCAGGGTGTTGCAGAGTATTGCGCAGTATTGGCAGGGTGTTGCAGAGTATTGCGCAGTAGTGGCACTGGCAGGGTGTTGCAGAGTATTGCGCAGTATTGGCAGGGTGGTGCAGAGTATTGCGCAGTATTGGCAGGGTGTTGCAGAGTATTGCGCAGTATTGGCAGGGTGTTGCAGAGTATTGCGCGGTTTTGGCAGGGTGTTGCAGAGTATTGGCAGGGTGTTGCAGAGTATTGCGCAGTATTGGCAGGGTGTTGCAGAGTATTGCGCAGTATTGGCAGGGTGTTGCAGAGTATTGCGCAGTATTGGCAGGGTGTTGCAGAGTATTGCGCAGTATTGGCAGGGTGTTGCAGAGTATTGCGCTGTATTGGCAGGGTGTTGCAGAGTATTGCGCAGTATTGGCAGGGTGTTGCAGAGTATTGCGCAGTATTGGCAGGGTGTTGCAGAGTATTGCGCAGTATTAGCAGGGTGTTGCAGAGTATTGCGCAGTATTAGCAGGGTGTTGCAGAGTAGTGGCAGGGTATGGAGGGATGGCTGCTGCCATCCGATCTCTCCCCTCCACTGTACAGATCTGTACACAGAGGGGAGACCAGCGTCATCTTGACGCCGGTTTGTTTACAAAGTGATCGCTCCGTCATTTGACGGAGCAATCACATTGTAAACGGCCGACGGGTGCACCAAGATGGCCGCCGCTCCGGAGCTAGGCCGGAGCGGCGGCCATCGTGGTGCACCCGTCGGCCGCCGCTCCGGAGCTAGGCCGAAGCCGCGGCCTTTCCTAAGGCCGAGGCTGCGGACGGCTCCGCGATCGCGGCGGGTAATTGCGGTAACGCCGCCCCAGTAATGGGAACGGCGTTACCGCGAGGGGAAGAGTAATCAGTTAGATTACTCGTTACCCTCTAAAGTAACGGCGTTACGTAACGCCGTTTACTTTAACGGCGTTAGTGCCATCACTGCTCAATAGTAATCTAAACGTCAAAACCAAATCTCTGAAGCTCAACTCATGACCTTATCCATAGCAAATAACATTAACCAAAAAAATCCTTATTATCCATGCAGTTAATTTAAGGACTGCTAACATTGTTTTTCACAGAGTTATATGCTACATATTGATATCTGCCCTGTCTGATGGAACTATTTTCTGTTTGCAATCTTTGCGTCTGGGTCTTCAAAGGGAAATAGGTTTGATTATTTTGACCTCTATACTTCAAATTACTGCACATTCTAACAGAATAGACTTCGTAAGTCCTTGGCATGGTTTTCGGATAACACAACTTCTTTTGCATATCATTATTATTATTATCCTTTAAACAAAACCTGGCTATGTGGCCCTCTCGTTTGCAAAAAAAACATTTAAGAGTTGCTTTTTTTCCATAAACCTTTCTTTGAGCATATGGTGATGAAAATTTACCTTTCTGTTTAATATTAGTATGACTGAAGTCAACTGACTTCACACTTTCATTGTCTGAAAAAATACTAACAATTGATTCAATTCCTGAGTCATCTGACTTGGTCACATATGTGGAACACTGAGCATGTGCAAAAACCTGAGTGTCCAATAATTGTTTTCTAAGTAGACTTATAATGTTCTCATGTTTAATCCTTTCTTGAGTCAAAAAAGCCATACGACTTTCTTTTTCTTTAAACGATTGCAATAATGCATTCATTTTATGTTCCAATTCAACTTTTTCAGTCAGTAATAAATCCTTTTGTGTATGAGCAATTTCTGTTACATTTTGCATTTCATTAAAACTTGTTACTAACTTCATTACATTACGTAACTTTTTCTTTGTTTTAACTAATGAATATTTGTCAATGTCAGCGTTTGCTTGAAGACATTGACTATACATTGCTTTCCATAAAACATCATCAGAGATGTGTTTCGATAAACCTTTAAATTCCAATGTACTTTTATCAGCTAAAACAGTTACAAATTCCATAGTAAATATGTAAATTTCTACTCACCACATAAAAAACGTTCCCCGTCTTTTCTTGCTCGACTCGCTTAAATTACTTCTGTATGACTGAAATTCTCCGGTCTTTCACAATCATTGATATCATAATTTTCTCTAGGTTCTTTTCAATATTTGCGAAAGTAAAATTCTGTTCATCATTACCCCTCTGTTCAAAGTAAGGGAAATGGAAAAAAAACTTTCGAAACTGGCTGGCTTAGCCAATGAAATATTAATTATTAATATTTTGTGATATTAATATTCGCTTATTCTGTGTAAGCTTTCAAAAGATTATTGTGAGACGAATTTCTTAGAATATTTCTGAGTCAGCGATAAATCAAAAAGTGTGTTTTATTGTACACACCAAAATAGAAAAATACTTACAAAAATAGTACAAGATACAAAAGAATGTGATGCTTAGTATATGATTAAAGAATTCTTAGTATTGTTCATTCAAAGATCTTAGCAAGTTTCTTAGTGTATTAGACCATGAGGTCTATTGTCTTCTTAAAATGGCCGATTAACCCTTTGTGTGCAGAAGGAATGTATGTGTGTCCTGTGTGTATGCTCAATGAGAAGTGAAGTGTCCTGAAAGAAGCAGGAAGTCCAAGAGAAAGAAATATCAGCCTGCAAAACCCTTTTATGAAACAGACCATCCTTAAAATTCCCGCCGAAATATAACCACACCTTCCTTCTTCTTAACTCAGCCCACCAGTGTAATGTGTCATGAGTGAACACATCACACAGCATCTGGAATACATCAGCCACACCAACTCTTCTTACTTTAAACACAGTTCTTTCATAAAACAGGAAATGGCTGGAGAATTCCATATTGAAATTCTATCTATATAAATGGAGGAGGGTAATCAGCCTCTCACTTTGAAAGTAACATACAAAACCTCAATTCCTAATACATACTTTCAAGAATATACATATAATATTATAATGTCCATAACACATCTAAAACAGCTTTTAAAACTCAAACCCAGCTGAATATCACATCTGAAACCTATTAAAAGCAAAAAACCCATTCACACTAATTAAGGGACAACCTCTGCAGAGATGTATTTTTTAAACCAAATTAAATTTTGAATATTAAGAATATAACAACTACGTGAAAGTAAATCAAGAAAAGAAGTTCAAATGGAATCGGAAAGCTGATCTCTATTATTTTCTATCCCTTCTGGGGTTCTCCCCTGACAGAAGTACGAAATTGAGTGCTCTTATCCTATCTAAGGTGACAAATCGGATACAAGATACGGGGTATCTGACATAACTGATTTGGACTTTAAATAAGTCACCTCTAACTTCTAATTGGCCGCCTTATTAACGAACGGCTCCCAAAGTAGCAAACATCACAAAACCGAAGTAGACTGATAATAACATTAATAGAAATAAAAATCTTGGTGCCAGAAAAATAAAAAGGCCTAGAAAAGAGAGAGATCCCCCCTCCCCTCCCCCCCTTTTCTTTTTTTTTTTAAAAAGGAAGGGAAAAATTTCCTTTCTTGCTCCTAAAGGCTGTTCCAGAAATCACCACCTGGCTGGTAACCGCACTCTTCCTTTCTCCGCCCAAATCTTTTTCAGGCTTTTCTGGCCGGGTGGGGTTGAGGAGGGTAAGGAAGGGGGAGAAAGAGAAGAGATAAAAACCTAGAAAAGCTACCATATCTAAACCAACATCTATCCTCATATTCCCTGTGATAACCGTTCAATCCACGCCTCGTTTTGTGTTTTTTTTTTCTTTTTTTTCCTTTTTTCCCCCTTTTTTTTTTTTTCTGCCATTTGCAGCGCACAACACTACAAGGACGTATTAATAGGGGAAATAAACCCAGGCCCACATGTTCTTAAATGGTAGCCCCCTTTTTGTTTTTCTCGGAATAAGATATATAGAAACGTAATAAAGAGGGCAGGCTGGGGAATAAGAAAAATAAAAACCTAAAAAAGAAATATAGCACGAAAGGCAAGACCAATAAGGGAGGCAAACCTAAAACACCAAAGGATAAAACAAACACAAGTACAATCAAACATTATATGGTAAAAGGTTTAAGTCCTAAAAGTCCAGCCCCAGACCTAGAAAAACAACAAATGAGTAAACAGGTCAAAAAGAAGGAAACAAATAAGAAAAAGCAAGAACCGGCCGAAGCCTCAGTAGGGGAAGTAACCCTGGAATCCGAGATGGATAGAAGTGCTCCGGAAGAACAAGCCAGGAACCCGCAGATGCCAACCAAAAATTATATTTCTGAAATGCTTCTCCGAATGGAAAACTCAATCAAACAGGACATCTCAGCACTCCGATTAGATCTGGGCCATCTCCTAAATCGTATAGAGGAAATAGAAAATAAAACAGACAACCACACCCAGGAGATGATCAAGATGAAAGAACAACTCAAAGAGACAAAGATAAACCAGAGGAAATTGAATTACAAACTAGAGGAACACGAGAACCAAAATAGAAGACAGAACTTAAGAATACGTGCATTAGCAGAAGAAAACGGCGAAGACCTCAGGAAAATAATAAAAGAGATTTTTAACCCTGTATGGAACAAGGGCCCAGAAATGGAGCTGAAAATAGACAGGATACACAGAGTAAGGAGACCTCAACATATTCCAACAGAAAGCCCCAGGGATATCTTGATTACATTACAGAACTATGAAGATAAGGCAGTAATATGGAGTAATTTAAGAGGAAAACCCCCTATGAAAATTAATGGTATAGAATTACAAATATATCCTGACCTGGCCCCGGAGACGTTGGCCAGGAGGCGAATCCTCAAACCTCTTTTAAACCTATTGAGAGCGGAAAACGTGAAATATACCTGGGGCTTTCCGGCCTGTTTAATAGGCTACAGAGAAGGTAAATCTGCGGTACTCAGATTTCCTGAAGAGCTACAAGAATTTTGCGCTAAATTAGACCTACAAGAAATCGCAATCCCTGAGTGGTCACAAAGAGAAGGGGGTTCAATAAAGCATTGCTTAATACACCGAGATCTGTCCCCTTTTTTTTTTTTTTTTTTCTTCCTCTGGGGGGCCGGTGGGAGTGGGGAGGGGGAGTGATCCCTGCGCATTGGGGAGGAGAGCTCTGTCCGAAACATGCGCTCCACTCCCCTCCTGGGACTAGCCCGTGGGAGGGGCGCGGAGCGCTGGGGGGGTCTGAACCACACCTCGAGGAAGGAAGACCCAGAATTGAGATGAGGTTTGTCTCAATCCAAGGTCTAGAGGTCAGAATTGGCCAAGAGAGGGGGGCGAGGGGTTTAGGGTGGAGGGGGGATGGGAGGGTGGGCGGGGTGGGTAGGGAGATGGGTATGGGGAGGATGGGGGGAGAGGGGGGAGGGGGTTCAGGGAGGGGGGGAGGGGGGGAGAGATAGATGGATTAGGGCAGGGCTCGACGAATCCCAGGCGCCAGGTCGCCATTGCGACTAGAAATTGTGCCCTGGCGCCTGGGTATTTGTTAGTGACAGGTGCCTCTGCTACAGGGCGGGCTGTTGGGTCTTGGCTGGGAAAGTGGAGGCAGGCACATCTGGTAGTGGGGATGGAGCAGGAAGAGAGCGGCGCAGCAGCCGCTGACATCCTGCTCCCTTCTCCACACTCGCATGTGAAACTGTATTGAGAGGGAGAGAGAGAGGATCTGTCAACATTGAGGTTGGATGTCGGGGGTGGGCGGGACCCGGGGTGGGCGGGACCCAGCTAGCCAACACTAGCCAATGGAGTGTGATCTGGGCGGGCCGCTACGTGTATGTGGCCCCGCCCCTTTCTTAAACCGCACAATCATTGGCTGGATAGCTCCTGGGTCCCGCCCCCCCCCCGGGCCCCCCCCCCCCGACATCGTGCTGAAACAATGCAGTTACTCATTATATAGCAGGAAGAGCCTGTTGTATTCAAAGGCATTTTAGAAGTCAGTCATTGACTCTGCCTATCATTCTCCCCCCTATAACTAAAATATCCATTTTGGAAGGACTAGCCTTTGAATAAGTTTGTTTTACATTTTTGTCTTAATCAGATAGATAAGCTTTAAGGAAAGGTTTTTTCCATACACATTTTTTTTTTTTTTTTGTAAATGAAATGTGTTTAGACTTAATATAAGTTAAAAGTGTAAACACAGTTACTAAAAATCACAACACTCCCTGGAGGACACTGCAGGCTTGTCTGCAACCCCCCCCCCCCCTCCTCCTCCCCCATCATACACAGATCTCCCTCTGATGCTGATCACCCTGTCTGTGCTGCTGTTGGAGGGAGCCCAGGCGATCATGGATGAGCACCTTGCAGCTTGGCAATGCCAAGCTTGCCATATCGCCCATACACCATCCCATACCCATACCTATCTTCCCTGGGGAATTTGTCAGCTCCTCTCTCTCCCTCTCTCTCTCTCTCTCCATACAGTTTCACACACCGCAGTGCTGCAGAAAACATTCAGTTTCAGTTACACTATCAGCTGTGAAACCTGCTATTGTCACCTGCCAGTGCCAACCAGTGTCACCTGCCAGTGCCAACCAGTGTCACCTGCCAGTGCCACTTGCCAATGCCAGTCAGTGCCACTTGCCAATGCCAGTTAGTGCCTGCCAGTGCCACTTGCCAATGCCAGTTAGTGGCAACCTGTGCCACCTGCCAATGCCAGCTAGTGCCACCTGCCAATTAGTCCCATCCAGTGCCAACCATTGGCAGTGTCATCTGCCAGTGCCAACCATTGCCACCTGCCAATGCCAGTTAGTGCCACCTGCTAGTGCCAACCAGTGCCACCTGCCAATTAGTGCCATCCAGTTCCAGCCATTGCCACCTGCCAGTGCCACCTACCATTGCCAGTTAGTGCCACCTGCCAGTGCAATCCAGTGCCACATGTTAGTGCTGCCTATCAGTGCCACATGTTAGTGCTGCCTATCAGTGCCACATGTTAGTGCTGCCTATCAGTGCCACATGTTAGTGCTGCCTATCAGTGCCACATGTTAGTGCTGCCTATCAGTGCCACATGTTAGTGCTGCCTATCAGTGCCACATGTTAGTGCTGCCTATCAGTGCCACATGTTAGTGCTGCCTATCAGTGCCACATGTTAGTGCTGCCTATCAGTGCCACATGTTAGTGCTGCCTATCAGTGCCACATGTTAGTGCTGCCTATCAGTGCCACATATCAGTGCCCATTAGTGGTACCTGTCAGTGCCACCTTAGTGTTGCCTATCAGTACCACCTGTCAGTTCCCATCAGTGGCACCTCAGTGCTGCCTGTCAGTGCCCATCAGTTCCAACCTCAATGCCGCCTCATCAGTGCAGCCCATCAGTGTTCATCAGTGCCCATTAGTGCAGCCTATCAGAGCACATCAGTGAAGGAGAAAAAAAACGTATTTTTGCAAAATCTTATAACAAACTAAACAAGATGAGTTTTTTTTTTTTTCGTTTTTTTTTTTAATATTGTTCTTTTATCGCTTGGCATCAGGCATGACCGATTCTTATTGCATAATGCCACAAACATGCAGTTCTGGGCATTGGGCAGAGGATTTAAAAAACTGGCTCCTAACTTTTTCAGCTGGCTCCTAGATTCTAAGGAAATTTGTCAAGCCCTGGATTAGGGAACAATACCTCTCGTCTTTTTTGATAAGAAAAAAAAAGGAAAATTTATTATCAAATACTTACCGTAATTTTCCTTTCCTGATGGACTCCATGGCAGCCTACGTGTGGGTTAACCCCGCCTCCTCTCCAATGCTATAGGACCCCATTCAAATAAAAGAGAGCTCACCGCTAGGTACTGTGTTCCGTAACTAGCCGACTCAATAACTGATGGGTGGGAACTCCGTCTGCCATGGAGTCCATCAGGAAAGGAAAATTACGGTAAGTATTTGATAATAAATTTTCCTTTTTCCTGACAGACTCCATGGCAGCCTACGTGTGGGAAATAACTAGCCAATCCACACGGGTGGGTATGCTGAACAGCAATAAATTTTAATTTGACCTGCCAACCGACCGGATCCATTACTAAAGCTTCATAGAAGATAGCGAAGCGGGCTCAGCATAATGACGATAAAGTTTTAATAGAGGCCCCTGAGGCCGCTTTGCAAATCACGTCTGGAGCCACGTGCTGGGCTGCTGCCCAGGAAGCCGCTATATCTCTGGCCGAACATGCCATCACTGCTTCCAGTTAAAAAAGCTGAAGGACGAACTAGATGATCCAGGCTGCAGTTGTTCTTAGTCGAAGCTGGAAAATATCTTGCAGGTATACCTTCCGAATTTCGCTTATATCCAGAGAATCAACTTTTAGTGGACTCTTGGACCTAAATGTAGGTAGGACGATCTCCCGGCCCTAATAGAACCTTGAGGTAATTTCTGGACTTGAGCTGAACATAGGAGTAAGGACCATCCGGATTGGAAAGAAGGACAGAAAAGGTTCCCCGTAATTTTTAGGGACACACTTCTAAGACTCCCCTGGTGAGGGTAACGGCCACAAGAAAGTGAATTTAGTTGAAAAGGTCTCAAAATAGCGATCGGGGGAGGACCCCGTCTTACTGAACCCAGACAGTGAGTTGAGGACAAGGGAAAGTGAAATGAGGAATCTTGGTCTTCTTTGAGGGCTGAATAAAGGGCTGAATAAAGAAAGCTGAACTTTTGGATATCTACCTGAAGAATGAGAACACAATAGACTCGGCTCATCTTTTTCTGTTGACCTAATTTGTGCTTGTCCCCATAGCGCTCAAGAGAGTGGAAATCCCCCTAGGAGTACATCCGAGACGGACAAGGATGCCGGACTGCTCCCTGAGTGTAACACCTCACCTTCTTGACGCTACCTGGGAAGAGAATAGATCTACCTGGGGATTGACTCCCAGAGGCATAATCTTCATGAAAGATTGCACACTACAAGACCCCACGTTAGTGACTTAACCAAGTGCATGACAGGAAATCCACTCGGATGTTCTGGACTCTGAGGAAGTATGCTGCTGACCCAAGACACGATGGGTTCGACCTCCCGGAATAATGTGGTGCTTCGAGAACCTCTATGATTCTTCACATGAGAATGGACAACATTGCGATGAACACCTGATAAGCCGACTCTCCCTTTCGCGGATAGAAGGACTAAAAAGGCACACCAGTCTGCCAGAAGTTCCAGGACGTACTAGCCCGGGCTGAAAAGACTCGTACCGTTGAACAAGATCCGATGTGCAGTGGGTTCCCCAACCAGTAATGTTTGGCATAGGTCATGACCCTAACCCATGATATGGGACAATGGAGTGGCAATCTAAGCCGCTTCCGTGCTGAAACCACCAAAAGAAGCTGTTTCTCGTTGTTGATGACATGTGAATAGGTTGACTGTTGCCCCTTGACATCCATTACTTGCATAACCTGACGGGACAGGGTAAAACTTCTGCATGGACTGCTTGGCCATAGGGGTCGTGGAGACCACTGCACCGATGGATTCTGGTACTGTGAGGCCCCCCTGCCGTGAAGAGGTTTAAGACCACGAATTCCCTCCTGGATGACTGTAACCTTCCCCACTGGAAGAGAGATGGTGCTTTCCACTGTAACAGGTTGGACCCAACTGAACATCAGCTGGACTGGTTCTAGGTGGCTTTTTTTTTTTTTTTTTTTTTTTTTTAAAGAACTGCAGATGGAGCCGGAGGTATTTTGAGAAACTCCTTCGCCACCTGAATATGGAGGTAAGCATCTTTAGGTTGATTGAGATTAGCCATACGCCTGATCCTACACCATAAACTGTTCTCTTATTGTACCAATAAGAGGGGAAATATACCCCCTGGTATTTTTCATCCTGGGAAGGCGTAACTATAAGGCCCGTTGGACCGCGGCCGAGGACCATTTAGACCAAACCAACAGGAGAATCGGATTGACGCCAGCTCCTTAGCTGCTGAATCTTCGGAGAACTCCTCTGAGTAACGAGACTCTGTACTCTGTCCAAGTTTCCATATCTCTAGACATGGCTGCTAGAGCCAGGGCAGGTTTACAAGCCATATCGGAAAACCCGTACGTTTATCTTGAAGTCTTGAAATATTTTCTCTCACGTCTGTCCAGGACACCGTATCCTCTAAAGTAAGCGTAACCTGTTTCGCCAGATGCACAAAACCGTATCAATGAGGGGAAAGTTTCCCAGACACTTCACCTCTCCTTCCTTGAAGAATACAGTCTGGATGTCCTTGCTTGACATAGAAATTTTCTTGTCCATCCTGTTCACTCGTCATCATTTAACTCCGTAATGAGCAAAAAGAGAGAAGGAGTTTTCTTCTCCCCAGATGCTTAAAAAACTACTTTGCTTAGCCAGGAGGTGGAATGGTATACCCAGATAGGGGCTTCCATACCCGATTTGACTCGTGGAGGAACCAGAGAATGACAAGGCCTCTGACATATTTGTCACCATCCTATTTGCTAACTGAGGAATCCAGAGAAGCAGCGTAGGACTGGGAAGAGTCCGAATCCTGTGAAGATACCAAAAAACGGGCTCCATGTGTGGGATATACCCCATTATCTTTAGGGATTAAAGCATCACCCATTTTACAAGAGACCCCACATTCATGTTATCCATCTCCTATATTCAGCCCCATCCGCCCGGGCATAACATGGGCCACATACGGACTTGCCTTCCTGGACTCATGTCCCACATCTCCGGCAGGCTCTGCGATCCGAGCGGCTGTCATGGCGGTGGGTGCGGTGACTAGAGGATGAATGAGAACATCTCCTCTGTATAAAAGGAGGAATGCTGTTTAAAGGAGAATTGGACATCTCCTTGTTGGAGGAGGAATGGTATCGTCTCCTCTGCCTAAGGAGGAATGGAACATCTCCTTGTTGGAGGAGGAATGGTAACATCTCCTCTGTCTAAAGGAGGAATGCAACATCTCCTTATCGGAGGAGGAATGGTATCGTCTCCTCTGCTTAAGGAGGAATGGAACATCTCCTTGTTGGAGGAGGAATGGAACGTCTCCTCTATCTAAAGGAGGAATGCAACATCTCCTTATCGGAGGAGGAATGGGAACGTCTCCTCTGTTTACAGGAGGAATGGAACATCTCCTTACTGGCGGAGGAATGGTATCGTCTCCTCTGCTTAAAGGAGGAATGGAACATCTCCTTGTTGGAGGAGGAATGGAACGTCTCCTCTGTTTAAAGGAGGAATGGAACATCTCCTTGTTGGAGGAGGAATGGAACGTCTCCTCTGTTTAAAGGAGGAATGGAACATCTCCTTATCGGAGGAGGAATGGTATCGTCTCCTCTGCTTAAGGAGGAATGGAACATCTCCTTGTTGGAGGAGGAATGGAACGTCTCCTCTATCTAAAGGAGGAATGCAACATCTCCTTATCGGAGGAGGAATGGGAACGTCTCCTCTGTTTACAGGAGGAATGGAACATCTCCTTACTGGCGGAGGAATGGTATCGTCTCCTCTGCTTAAAGGAGGAAATGGAACATCTCCTTGTTGGAGGAGGAATAGAACGTCTCCTCTGTTTAAAGGAGGAATGGAACATCTCCTTGTTGCAGGAGGAATGGAACGTCTCCTCTGTTTAAAGGAGGAATGGAACATCTCCTTGTTGGAGGAGGAATGGAACGTCTCCTCTGTTTAAAGGAGGAATGGAACATCTCCTTATTGGAGGAGGAATGGAACATCTCCTTATTGGAGGAGGAATGGGAACATCTCCTCTGTTTACAGGAGGAAAAGAACATCTCCTTACTGGCGGAGGAATGGAGCGTCTCCTGTGTCTAAAGGAGGAATGGAACGTCTCCTTGTTGGAGGAGGAATGGCAACATCTCCCCTTGTAAATGTTGTGGCATGGCAAGGTCCCTGACAATCTGGACCACAACATGTGGGTCCGATCTGAAAGGGCTGAAAAAGACGTGGGGGGGGGAGGAGAATGACATGGGCACAATCTCAACCGCTTGAGACTGAAAACCTCGATCCCTCCCCTCACCTGCACATACCCTGTGCGTGAGGGCTGGCCGCATGAAAGCAGTGATCTGTCCATAACCTCTGGACAAGACGTCAATATAAATACGAATGGTCTGCAGATGACCCAGAAAAGACACTCATGCCGAAAAAAAAGAAAAGATTGTAAAATGATATACATAGAGTATATCATGTACCCCCTCTTTTATTTTTATTTTTATTTTTTATTTTTTTTATAGATATTTTAAATATCTCTGTAGAATTGCAGCATGTAGCATGGTAATTGCACATATTTATAAAAATAGATAATTCTCTATAAAGTTAATCATTTTCAACCAATGTGTGCACATACATACACACACACATATATATATATATATATATATATTTTTTTTTTTTTAAATAACCACAAAAATATATATTTCTTTTCATTACTTTTTTTTTTTTTTTTTTTTATTTATTATTATTTTTTATTTATTTTTTCTTATTTATTAAAAAAATTTATTTTATTTTTTTTTTTTATTTAACAACTTTCCCCTTTAAGGGGAGGTACCAGGACATATGCAGACCAGGCGGGGAAAGGCCGCCACTCACTGTCTATGGGAATACCCACACCAACAGGAGATGGCCAACCTTTGAATCCCCCGCCTGAGTGACGTCACCGCTCTCCCCACTGCACGCCTGCGCCGTGGGGGACAGCCAAACGGCGCCTGCGCGGCCGCCGGACCCACCGACCCTCCGCGCATGCGCGAACCAAGCCTCGCTTTCGCGGAGGCCTCGCGCATGCGCAGAACGACGGCAGCGGCCGCGAACCGGAAGCACCGTGGCGGCCTGGAACGCAGAAGCGCTCCAGGCGCCATGAGGGATAAACGGAGGTACCGGAGGGTACCATATAGTACAGGGAGAACCGGGGGGAACCACCAACAAATATAACAAAGAAACGACTGCCATGGAGATTAAACATATAGGAAACTTCAGACCTTGCCAGCCGTTGCAGCGTCCATCTGCAGGGATACGAGACCACCTTCCCCCGCTACTGGGGTATCCAGTGCCAATGACCAGCTATTCGCCCACTCATACCTGGGCTCCTTGCTGCACCGCATGACTGGAATGCTCGATCCTGAATACTCCGACCGGACGCCAACAGGAACAAACGTGATGTAGGTCCATTGGAGGAGGACAAAAAAGGAACACAGTACCTAGCGGTGAGCTCTCTTTTATTTGAATGGGGTCCTATAGCATTGGAGAGGAGGCGGGGTTAACCCACACGTAGGCTGCCATGGAGTCTGTCAGGAAAGAAAAATTTAAAGTAAGATTAAGTTTCTGACATATAATGTCCGAGGATTAAATACAGCCGCCAAAAGACACAAGATTTTAAAAGAGCTCAAATACCATCATGCGGATATAATCTTTCTTCAAGAGACCCACCTCTTTTTTGGAGGCAATATAAAATTATACTCCAAGGAACATCCTACCTGGTTTTATGCTGATTCAACGACCAGTAAAGCTAAGGGAGTTGCAATCGGGTTCTCAAGAGAAACAAGATTCAAAGTAGAGGAAAGGCTTACGGACCCAGAAGGGAGATTCCTCTTCTTAAAAGGATATATAGGTGAAACAGAATGTACTCTGGGTAACATATACGCCCCAAATAAAAAGCCAGCAGAGTTTGTAAAAAAAATGATAGAGACTCTTGCACAGTTCAGGAGAGGGATAGTAATAATGGCAGGCGACCTAAATTTATGTCTGAGCCCAAAAGAGGATAGCACGTCCCAGGTACAGGGGATGGGACAGATGTCCCTCAAAAAACTGAAACAGAAATTGCACCAAAACCAACTGGTGGATGTATGGAGAGCTTTACACCCTAAAGTACGAGATTACACCTTCTTCTTCCCTGTACATGGGACGTACACACGCATTGATTATTTTCTAAAAGATCACAACACATTGACTAAAGTGATAGATGTTGAAATAGGTATTGCTACCCTCTCAGACCACTCCCCAGTAATGCTGACTATAGAAGAAATGAAAATACAGAGGCCAGCTTTTAACTGGTCATTAAATGAAGCACTGCTTAGTGAAAATCAAGACGTAGAAAAAATAAGCGAAGAATTGATCCATTTCTTCGAAATTAATGACACACAAGATATCCCACACTCTACTCTATGGGAAACACATAAGGCATATATAAGAGGTATATTTATATCCATGGGGGCTGGAAAAAAAAAGGCGAGAGAAAGGGAAATAAGAAACCTAACAGAGGAAATATACGAATTAGAACGGCTACATAAAAGACCCGACGGGGGACAACAAGAAATATACCATCAACTTATTTCCAAAAGAGAAGAACTAAAAGATCTATTAACACAGGACACAAAAAGCGTTTTTAATAGAATTTTGAGAGGAAAATACCTGAGCGGCAATAAAATTGGGAAACACCTGGCAAAGACCCTGAGGAAGGAAAAGTCGAGAAACTACATCGAAAAAATTCGAAATAAACAAGGAGAAATAGTCTATAAAACAAAAGAGATAGCTGAAGTTTTTCGAAACTACTACAGTACACTCTATGATGTCAAGAAAGGCAAAGAAGGAAAAGATAAAGCAACCATAATAAAACAGTTCCTAGAAAAATCAGGCATTCCACAATTAAATCCAAATGATAGCGAAGATTTAGAAAGTCCTATCACGGAGCAGGAAATCAAAAAAGCTATCCTAGAAACACCAATAGGGAAAAGCCCAGGCCCGGATGGATTCTCCATGAAATATTTTAGAAAATTTGAGAAAATCCTGATACCCAGGCTCTGCAATTACATGAACGGACTCGGCGTAGATTACGGGCTAAGTTCAGAAGCACAGAGAGCACAGATAACCGTACTTTTAAAAGAAGGTAAAGATGAAATGTTATGCCCAAGCTATAGACCAATTTCTCTTTTGAACTGTGATACAAAACTTTACGCAAAAGTCCTGGCGAACAGGCTGAGAGATAAAATGAGTGAATTGGTCCATATGGATCAGGTAGGCTTTGTCGCTGGAAGAGAGGGTCGCGACAATGGAGTTAGAAAACTCCTCTTGCTGCAAGAAATGAAAGTTCACGGGCCCCCAGGTCTATTTCTGTCAATTGATGCTGAGAAAGCATTTGACAGAGTAGACTGGGGGCTCATGATGGCGACATTGAGGCATATGGGCCTGGGCGACAGGATGATGAAAAAAATTAGGGTACTATACGAAGCACCGACTGCAACAATAAAAGTTAATGGAGATCATTCAAATTCTTTTACAATGAGAAATGGGACGAGACAGGGCTGTCCCCTGTCTCCACTTATTTTCGTGCTATCGCTGGAACCTCTATTAGCAACAATCAGAGCAAATAAGGACATTAGAGGAATAAAAATCGGTGATGTCGAGCATAAGGTTGCGGCTTTTGCCGATGACCTTCTGTTCTACGTCTCCGAACCCAAAAATACAATGCCACGATTGATTGAAACACTACAACAATACGGAGAAATAGCAAACTTTAAAATCAATCTGAATAAATCGGAAATTTTGAACATAAATATGGAAGATAAAGAGGCACATGCGCTACAAAGAAAATACCCATTCCCTTGGAAGAAGAAAGGCTTAAAGTACCTGGGGATTAAATTAGCAAACTCAGTAGAACGATTATTCAGCGAGAACTATATTCCACTACTGGACGAAATCAAAAAGGATACTAAAAAATTATCCCTTAGGCCCCTGTCATGGTTTGGCCGGATCAATACTGTTAAAATGGTGCTTCTGCCTAAAGTCACATATAAATTCTCAATGTTACCAATCCCTCTTCCCGACTATTATTTTCAAACTTTGAATTCTATAATAAGTAGATTTATTTGGCAAAACAAAAAACCTAGGATCTCTCGCAGCACTCTGAAGCAGAATAAAGACCAAGGTGGAATGGGTATCCCGGACCTAAAAAAATACTACTATGCGGTCACGGTGTCACGGGCAGTAGAATGGGCACGGGAAACAGAAGACAAACACTGGGTGAAAATGGAGAATATTATAAGCGAAAAAAGTTTAAGAAAGGTAATTTGGATTCCCTCACATTTAAGGGGTTTAGGCACTAAGACACAAAAAATAACAAAAAATGTATTTAAAATATGGGATCTATTACACAAACTGTATAAGTGGAAGTATAACTCACCGTTAATGATCTTAAGTGATAATGAGTATTTTCCGCCAGGAAAAAGACACATAGGGTCATTGGTTAGGGGAAAACACGCAATTGAAAGATATAATAGATAAAGGAAGAATAAAAACACTAACAGAACTGCAGCACAATGTAGCACAAATAAGAATAAACGAGTGGCGATACCTACAGTTGGCCCATTTTGTAAGAAGCCTCCCCCAACCAATGAGATCAAAAGAAAACTATACAGCCCTGGAAAAAATTTGCGCTGAAACGGGGACAAAAATAAATAAAAAGGAAACAATATCTCGGCTTTACAGAGCGATTCTTGCAGAGGAGAAACTGGAGATACCGCCTTTTTTTTTTAAATGGGGCACGGAATTGGGTGCACATGATTATATGCACAAAATCAAAAAAATATTGCAACTAACACACAAATCAGCTATTGACACTTCGACCGCGGAGATGAACTATAAATGCCTCTCCAGATGGTATAGGACACCCGATAAACGTAATAAATTTCAGACAGATAATTCACAGAACTGCTGGAGGGGATGTAATAAGCTAGGCACAATGGCCCATATTTGGTGGGAGTGCCCAAAAATAAAAACATTTTGGAGTGAGATTCTAAGCCTCATAAAAACAATCACCGACGTCATCATAAAGGAAGATCCTTGGATATGCCTATTCCAGGGGACTAATGATCCAATAAAACAATATACAAAAACACTGATTCCTCAGATGTTAAACGCAGCTAAGGGTCTTATCCCGAAAAAGTGGAAAAATGAAGAAGCACCAACCAAAAGAGAATGGGCTCTAAGAATGGAGGAAATATATCGCCTCGAAAAGTTGAGATATAACGGAGAGGAAGGAGAGGAAGACGGTCTGAAAAAATGGGAAAACTGGCAGACATTTAAACAAACTTGGAAATATGTCGAAACGATTATATAAACCGAAGGAATAGAAAAAACGGTTGAGATAAAGAAAAGACGAGAGGTATTGGGAAGCAGGGAGGGTGGGATTAGGGGGGGAGGTGAGGAAAGGGAAAAAAGAAGAAAAACCTCACACACTACAAAAGAGAAATGAAATCTAAGAGAGATTAAAATAAATATTATATGATAAGCTTCACGACTTAAAATTCTTAGCAATAAAATTCCACAATGATGTAAAATATAACGAGAGATATAAATGAACAAGAAGTTGAATAATAATCTCTTGAAAATTGCTGATGTGGAAAAAAAAAGAAAAAAAAAAAATGTTTTAGCATTGTAAAATATAGTTTAACGTGAATAACTTTTGGTGTGATTAACCAAATGAGCTGAAATTTTCAGAATATGTTGGCATGGATAGAGTCTTCTGTTGTGTGAAGTTTTGGGGAAATTGGTTAAAATTTAAGGTCTTTTTTGTATGTTAAGCCACATTAAGCTCCCCAAAAATCAAGCTTAATGTCCCTAATTTTCCTTGTGGAACACTGAATCGCATGAAACTTCTTGGATAGGTTTGGTAAGTTGAGATCTTGGGCTGTGCAAAGTTTCAGGGCAATTGATTGAGCTTTAGGCACTTTATTACACGTTAAGCTCTTTACATTAAATGTTTTTAGCATTGTAAAATATAGCTTAATGTAAATAACTTTTGGTGTGTTTAACCAAATGAGCTGACATTTTTAGAATATGTTGGCATGTATAGAGTCTTCTATTGTGTGAAGTTTGGGGGAAATTAGTTAGGTTTGGTAAGTTGAGATCTTGGGCTGTGCAAAGTTTCAGGGAAATTGATTGAGGTTAAGGCACTTTATTACACGTTAGGCTACATTAAGCCATTTTCACATTAAATGTTTAATAAAATAATTAAAATTTTAATAATAATAATAATAATTAAAAGTCCCATTTTTGTTATCAAGATCTCCAGAATAATTTTTATTTTTTATTTTTTATAGTGATCTCTTTTTTTTTAAATTTCTCCAGATCTCCAGAATAAAAGCTTTTTTATTTTATTTTTTTATAGTGATCTCCATAATATTTTTTGTCATTTTGTGTCAACACCATTATTATCTTGTATTTTTTTTACCTCAAAGAGGTTGGTTGGTGTTGGTGTCCCTTGTTAATTTGACATTGTATTTTTGAAATGTACCTGCCTACCCACAAACAAACTGTCCTGTTTGAAGTAAAACACATTTTTTTTTTAAATCAAAAACATGTTTATTGTACAAAAAGCAGGAAAAATACATGTGCAGCAAGAGATTTATATGCAACTTCTTTTACATTCTGTTAGCTTATATCTGTACAAGTATATAATGACTTGAACTAAAATAAGCATATAAACAGTATATTATTTTGTGCTGCCTTATCACGATTAAATGAAGTGATCAGTGGCGGAATTATAGGGGTCGCCGAGATCGCCATGGTGACCGGGCCCCTTGCTGCAGGGGGCCCTTGGGGGCCCCCTGTACTCTTTGATAGGCGGGGAGGCTGAGAGGAGCTCCCCGATCGTCAGCCAATCGGCACTGTGCAGGGATCTCGTCCTCACATACCTAAAGTGAAAGCAGTGTGTGCTGTGCTCTTTGTCTCCCCCTACAGTGCAGTACCCGGAAGGAAGAAGGTAAATGTCTGACGTTTTTTTTTTTTTATAAGACTATCTACTGTATGTGTGTTTATATGTGTGTGCATGCATGTGTGTGGGGGTGTGCATGCATGCGTGTGTGTGTGTGAGGGGGGGTGTGCATGTGTGTGGGGGTGTACATGGGGGTGTGCATGTGTGTGCATGCATGTGTGTGGGGGTGTGCATGCATGCATGTGTGTGTGTGTGGGGGGGGGTGTGCATGTGTATGTGTGTGCATGCATGTGTGGGGGGGTTCATGCATGTGTGTGGGTGGGTGTGCATGCATGTGTGTGTGTGGGGGTGTGCATGCATGTGTGTGTGGGGTGTGTGCATGCATGTGTGTGTGTGGGGGGGGGTGCATGCATGTGTGTGTGGGGGGGTGTGCATGTTTGTGTGGGGGGGTGTGCATGCATGTGTGTGGGGGTGTGCATGCATATGTGTGTGGGTGTGCATGCATGTGTGTGGGTGTGCGAGCGTGCAGTGGGGATTCACAGTGGCAGCATTTGGCACACCGGCAGCCTTTAATGGGCACACCGGCAGCATTTGATGGGCACAGTGATGTCATTTGATGGGCACAGTGGCGGCATTTGATGGGCACAGTGGCGGCATTTGATGGCACAGCGGCAGAGTTTGATGGGCACAGTGGCGGCATTTGATGGCACAGCAGCAGAGTTTGATGGGCACAGTGGCAGCATTGGATCCTACAGTGGTGGCGTTTGATGGTACAGTGGCTGCAATTAATGGGCACAGTGGCGACATTTGATGGTACAGTGGTGGCGTTTGATGGTACAGTGGCTGCAATTGATGGGCACAGTGGCAGCATTTGATGGGCACAGTGACGACATTTGATGGCACAGTGGTGGCGTTTGATGGTACAGTGGCTGCAATTGATGTTTTTATTTCAGAATTTTTCAGTTTGCTTGCGCCCCCCTAAAAATTTTGAGCACCAGCTGTCACTGGTTTAAATGTGCATTTATATATATAGAGTGTGTGTGTGTGTTTTTATATAAAAATGAAGAAATCGGTTCCTTTATATGCAGCCACCCACTTGTGACTGGGCCCTGGTGTTCCAACATCGGGCTCGGAGTAAAGAGCTTTGTCCAGAGGTCGGGGGGCCCTCCATGGTTTCTTGCATCGGGGCCCTGAGGGTTCTAGTTACGCCACTGGAAGTGATCATTGTCTGACCTGTGTATACTGAAAATATTAATAACCGATTGTCAAACATGTATTTTAATACGACCAAAAGAAATAAAACCACTATACCTCTACAAAGGTATGGGGTTATCTAAACAACCTAACTCATCTAATGCCACGCACACACGATCGGACTTTGCAGCAGACTTGGTCCGGCGCACTATCCGACGGACTTTGCAGCGGAGGTCCTCCGGACTTTCCGAACGAGCGGACTTGCGCACACACGAACAAACTTTCCGACGGACTTCCCGACAGACTTTCAGCGGTGGTCCGACGGACTTTCAAAATGAATGGACTTGCCCACACACGGACAAAAGTCCATTCATTTTGAACGTGACTCCAGGTACGGCGGGACTAGAGAAGGAAGTCAATCTCGCCGCTTTCATCAGCGAGATTGACACCTTGCGAGCCCCGTCGCCTGGTATGGATTTTAATGGTAACCCCCTACGCCGAAAAAACTATGTGGGGGTCCCCCCAAAGTCCATACCAGACCCTTATCCAAGCACGCAGCCCGGCCGGTCAGGAAAGGGGGTGGGGATGAGCGAGCGCCCCCCCTCCTGAACCGTACCTGGCCGCATGCCCTCAACATGAGGGGGTGGGTGCTTTGGGGAAAGGGGCGCCCTGCCCCCCCCCCACCCCAAAGCACCTTGTCCCCATGTTGATGAGGACAAGGGCCTCTTCCCGACAACCCTGGCCGTTGGTTGTCGGGGTCTGCGGGCGGGGGACTTATCGGAATCCGGGAGCCCCCTTTAATAAGGGGGCCCCCAGATCCCGGCCCCCCACCCTATGTGAATGAGTATGGGGTACATCGTACCCCTACCCATTCATCTGAGGGAAAAATGTATCAATAAAAAAACACACTGGACAGGTTTTTAAAGTAATGTATTAATCAGGTACTTTCTCCAGCAGGGATACTTTGAGGAGGTTGAGAATACGGGCCACTTGTCAGAGAGACACTAGTAGCATACTGGCCATAAAAGCAGAATCAGGTGACATACACACTACTAACTCGGATATCCTAAATGACTTCTATAAATTTTATGCAGACCTTTATACCTAAGACCAGCTATGACCCAGCAGATATGGACAAATTTTTACAAACCTGCCCATTTCTCCAGCTCTCGGAAACAGATAGGGACACATTAGACTCCCCAATTACATTGACAGAACTAGCGGATGCACTAGAGGACGCACCACACCATAAATCACCTGGATCAGATGGACTCCCAGCGGTGGTCTACTTACGCTACAGTGGGATTCTTCTCCCGCCTCTTTTGGAGGCCCTTACTGAGGCTACACAAACAGGATGCCTGCCAGACAGCATGCAAGAAGCCATAATTATAGTTTTGGCCAAGCCGGGCAAAGATAAGTTGCTTGCGGATTCGTATCAGCCTATTTCATTGCTAAATGCAGACGTGAAGCTGCTGGCTCGCATACTGGCTACCAGGCTCTCCAAGGTGATTGGTGGTCTGGTCCATCGAGATCAATCAGGCTTTATCCCTACTCGGTCCACAGCGGACAATATTAGGCGCTTATTCTTGAATTTACAAATACCAGTTGATAATCCGGGGGGTAGGGCCATTCTTTCGTTGGATGCTGCAAAAGCGTTTAACAGTGTGGAGTGGCCCTACCTCCTAGAGATCTTGGAAAAATTTGGGATAGGGAACCAATTTATTGCATGGGTGAAGGTGCTGTATTCTAAACCCAGAGCCAGAATCCGCATAAACAATAACCTGTCATCACCATTTGAATTACACAGGGGTACCCGACAAGGGTGTCCGTTATCCCCATTACTGTTTGCACTAGCAGTCGAGCCACTGGCTATCCTGATTCGTAATGCCCCAGATGTGGTTGGGTTTCGAAGAGGCCAGCTGGAGGACAAAATATCACTGTATGCGGATGACGCACTTATATATCTAGGTGACACAGACGCCTCTTTGCGGGCAGTGATGGGGATAATAAAACAATTTGGAAGATATTCCGGATTCAGGATTAACTGGTCTAAGTCTACCATTATGCCAATGGACCCAATGACGAATCCACTACCTACTGGAGCAGATCAGATTGCCACTGTGGCTAGCTTTTGATACCTAGGAGTGATGGTGTCCCCGGATCCGGCTGACTACGTTCGGCTGAATCTGGGGCCACTATTGGATAAACAAAAAGTGAAATGCTCTAGCTGGTGTAAGCTACCTTTGTCAGTGATAGGAAGAGTGAACTTAATAAAAAATGGTATGGGCACCGCAACTACTCTACATCTTTCACAATTCACCTATGTGGATTACGAATAAATGGTTCAAAAAAATTGACACCCTGATGCGCGAGTTAATTTGGAAAAAAAAAGTGGCCAGGATCAGCCTGACTACACTACAATATGGAAAGGATAGAGGGGGGCTAGCAGTTCCCCACCCCAAGCGATATTTTAGGGCAGCCCAACTACAACAGATGGCGGGATGGGGACACACACAGGGGGATGACCCAGTGGCCAACTTAGTCACTGTGTCTGACCCACTGCTGAAAGCAGCTTCCCATATGGAAAAGGACCTTCCTAGTATCCCGCACTCTACTCCCACAAACACTCTTTTGCTCAAAGTATGGGCAGAGACTACTAAAAAAATTGTCAGGATACAGGGCCCGCTGCCCTTTACACCTATCTGGAATAATCCCAAATACACAGAACTTCAAAATGTGCAGGGGTTCTCCCATTGGCGAGAAAAGGGGATATGGTTCTTCTCACAGTTATATGAGAAGGGAATTTTAAAAACCTATGAACAATTATGTCAGGAATACCAGTTTCCCCCTAGGGGCTTCTATCAATATCTACAGCTTAGACACGCACTGGGGACACAGCAACAGATGTGCTCATTGACCACCTCTTCATCATCACTGCTGATGGAAATAATGCGGGCGGATGCCAGAAAGGGGCTAATATCCAAAATTTATGCAGAATTGACCTCCTCAGTCCAGGATCATACCTCCCTTCTAAGTAGGAAAAAATGGGTGGAAGATATAGGGGAAATAGATGGAGACCATTGGGACATGGCCCTGGAGGCAGTCCCGGCGGTGTCTGTCTCAGCTTCACACAAACTATCACAAATATATATTTTACACAGGGCATATAGAACGCCAATGCAACTCCATGGATGGGGTAGAAGAGACTCGCCTCTGTGTCCCAAATGCAAGGTACACCAGGGGGACTTTATACACCTAATATGGAGGTGCCCAAAACTCCATCGATATTGGACGGAAATATCTCAATACATAACGAGACTGGCACAGGTTCCGGTCCCTTTAGACCCCCTGGTGTACCTGCTAGGGGCCATAGATAGTGAAATGTACCCGAAAGGATTATATCTTATGATTACCAGATTGTTGTACCTGGCCAGGAAACTTATAGCCAGATATTGGATGGCATCCACGGTCCCTACAAGTAAACAATGGATCAGCTACGTTAATTCATTGTTGCTCAGAGAGAGGTTGGCATACAGTCACAGAAAAGCAGTGGGTAAATTTGGCTTGATATGGCAGCCATGGCTGGAGGATCCCAGCCTGGCACCGCCACAGTTAATTGTAGACAGACTATTAATGTGAAGTACCGGTCCTGCAGATGGGGGGAAGGGGGGAGGGTGAGAGAGAGAAACGGGATGGGCAAATTGTTGCTAAGGTTAAGCACTGGACCATTGTCAATCCGGAGTCAGAGGAATGAGATAACCCAGAACAGTATGCATAGGTCATAGGTGCTGGTTCAAGTTATGAGGTTAGGGGGGGGGGGGGGGGGGGGGGGGTTTATTGGGGAAAAATGTAAAGTAATGTTAATATGGCTTGATACCCTGGTATTGCTCGATTTATATGGGAAATGGTTATGTTGTGATATTTCTCCTGCAATATGTCATTCTGTACAAAATCTTGGTATAACTGTACTGTTTGAGCGACGAATAAATAAAAAGGTTTTTAAGGAAAAAAAAAGTATTACCGTATATACTCTAGTATAGGCCGTCCCGAATATAAGCCGAGGCCCCTGATTTACCACATAAAAACTGGGAAAAGTTATTGACCCGTGTATAAGCCAAGGGGGGGAAATGGAGCAGCTACTGTAAGTGGAAAAGAGGGTCAGCAAATGCCCATCTGCAGCTGCATGTCCCCTGTGTCCTATACAAACCCCCGTGTCCCCAGTGCAGCCTACCTGTGCCGATCGATCTGTCTCCCGCCGATCTGCCACCTGTGTCAGATCGCTGGATGTCTGATGTCCGATGTCCGCTGTCCGGTGTCCCCCCCATTGCTGATCCTGACGATCAGCGTGTAAGGCGCCATTACACGTTTAAAAGCCGCGCCTCCTCCTCGTCCGCGATAGGAGGAACACTCGGTTTTCCCAGCAGTCAGTGTGCAGTGTTCCGCCTATCACGGACATCCTCTCATCCTCGTCCATGAGATGAGAATGACAGGACGTCCGTGATAGGCGGAACACTGTACTGCTGGGAAAATTAGTGTCCGCCTATCACGGACGGGCGGGAGGAGGCGGCGCGGCTTTTGAACACTGCCGTCTGTCTGCATGACAAGCTGTTCATGTAGGCAGACGGCAATGACTCGAGTATAAGCTGAGGAGGGGACTTTCAGCCCTAAAAAAAAGGGCTGAAAATCTCGGCTTATACTCGAGTATATACGGTAATCAGCTCCGGGGGTCTTCTTCCGACTTCTGGGGCCTCTTCCAACTTCTCCCGCCTATTCTCCGTGCTCTCCGATATCTTCTCCCGCTCTCCGGTATCTTCTGCCGGGCTCTTCCGCTATCTTCTTCCAGCTCTTTAACTAGCGGTGGCCCGGTCTTCTTCTTCTTCCCTCTTCTGTTCTTCCGATGTTGACATGACTCTCTCCTGCTGTAATGCTGTGTACAGCGTGCGCGACCACTTATATAGGCATGTCCTTATGACGGTAAGGTCCCAGCATGCCCCGGGCGGTGACGTTATAAGGGGCGGGGTCCCGGGGCATACTGGCACTATGCTGTCATAAGGGACAGGGTCACCGCCCCATGCCTATATAAGTGGTCGCGCACACTGTACACAGCATTACAGCGGGAGAGAGCGTCGTGTCAACATCAGAAGAACAGAAGAGGGAAGAAGAAGACCGGGCCAGCACTAGTAAAAGAGTTGGAAGAAGATAGCGGAAGAGTCCAGCAGAAGAACTGGAGAGCGGTATAAAAAACCGGAGAAGAACCGGAGACCGGGAGAAGATACCGGAGAGCGGCAGAAGAGGTCAGAGAGCGGGAGAAGTCGGAAGAAGACCCCTGGAGCTGACTAATAAATTACTTTAAAATCCTGTCTAGTGTGTTTTTTTATTGACACTTTTTCCCCTCAGGTGAATGGGTAGCATACTCATTCACATAGGGTCGGGGGCCGGGATCTGGGGCCCCCTTATTAAAGGAGGCTCCCGGATTCCGATAAGCCCCCCGCCCACAGACCCCGACAACCAACGGCCAGGGTTGTCGGGTAGAGGCCCTTGTCCTCATCAACATGGGGACAAGGTGCTTTGGGGTAGGGGGGCTGCAGGGCGCCCCCCTTCCCCAAAGCACCCACCCCCCCATGTTAAGGGCATGTGGCCTGCTACGGTTCAGGAGGGGGGGTCGCTTTCTCGTCCCCACCCCCTTTCCTGACCGGCCGGGCTGCGTGCTCGGATAAGGGTCTGGTATGGAGGTTTTTTCGTCGTAGGGGGTTACCCTTAAAATCCATACCAGACCTAAGGGACATTGTCGCCTATCTCTCACGCTCGCTGCAATAGGAAAATGCATTGTTATCAATTGTTAGTTGGGAATGATCCGATACCTGTCTAGGGTGGTATTGCGAGGATTCAACCAGTGGTAAAAGCTGATCATTTCCCAGTCCCAGATAAATTCTAGATAAGCCCCCTATCGAGGCTGATTGACATGAATAGACTCTTGGTTATGCATTCTCCAGATATCAACAAGTCTCATTTCTGCTAGTAAGCGATCAAATGGGGTAGGACCATGTAGCTTCTCTGTACTGTCCACTGTTCGGGCATGCAACTTGTCCTTGTCGTGGTCAGAGTAGTTATTAAAATCCCATATGACCAAGGCCGGCATGCCCGGAAAGCAGGACATAAAGTCTGCTAGGTTTTTGAGGGGACCAGTTGAGAATAGAGGTGGAATTAAAAGAACACAGACCCCCTAATGGGCTGTATGACTCTGCGCCACGTGATAAAAAAACGAAATTACTAGTGGACTATAATTACTAAAAAGCTGCTCCCTTCAAAAATTGTGAGATTTAGTGGTTATAGTGGTATGGTGTGACAGGGGCGCTACCTACACGGGTGGGTATTTTCCCATGTATATCTCTACTGTTACGTAATGCAAAAAGGTCACTAGATTAACCCTCTATATATACTGATTAATCCTGAGAAATTGCATATGTAAGTAGCTACGTGCTTCTTTAACCAATATATGACTCTGCAATGTGAAAAAAATGTATACTAAACATAAATATATGTATATACAAGTTGATTCAACAGCTAGTACCATATATCATGAAATAATCATACAAAACATTCACCACATTTCCAATTTGCATATGAAGAGTCCATTAAAGTGAAAAAAACATGCAGGTGAAAAAATATAAAACTGAATGAAAATTTATATAGAAAAAACTATTCAGTGTCCTGTGATATAATCAGGTGCCAACCGCAAATATCACTCTTGACTGTGGATTTGTGAAAAATTAACCTTCACCACATTCTTCTATAGATCACCCAATGTGAGTAGACTGACTGGCTGCTTATAACAAAAAAATGGGGGAATAGGGAAAAGAAACAATGGAAGTGTCACTAAGGACACTGAGAAATCTCCTCAAACCCAGCTACATAGCATAATTCCGTTTGATTTATTAAAATTCAAGTAATAAACATGGCGGCGCCTGTCTAGTTACGCATTTCTATAGTACTCACTTCCTGCTTCCTGTCTTTCGGTGGTTGTCGGCGGCGGCCGCTGGAACGCACGCCACTCATCGCATTTAGGCGGAACAGGACCGCCATACACTATACTACATGCGAGCAGTCCCAGTGCCGGGTGGGCACTGTACACTGTAAGTAGCCACTTGGCTATGTTTATTACTTGAATTTTAATAAATCAAACGGAATTATGCTATGTAGCTGTCCTTTGCCTTTTTATATATATATCTTGCCTGAATCCAATGGGAAGAGGAATTTCCAATATCATCTCCTGCAAAAATCTTATGTGCACAGGCACTAACCTGTGAAAGCTCGATCGACTCTCTTTTTAATTAAAGGAGTCAACTAAATCTGGTAAGCAGCCAGTCAGTCTACTCACATTGGGTGATCTATAGAAGAATGTGGTGAAGGTTAATTTTTCACAAATCCACAGTCAAGAGTGATATTTGCGGTTGGCACCTGATTATATCACAGGACACTGAATAGTTTTTTCTATATAAATTTTCATTCAGTTTTATATTTTTTCACCTGCATGTTTTTTTCACTTTAATGGACTCTTCATATGCAAATTGGAAATGTGGTGAATGTTTTGTATGATTATTTCATGATATATGGTACTAGCTGTTGAATCAACTTGTATATACATATATTTATGTTTAGTATACATTTTTTTCACATTGCAGAGTCATATATTGGTTAAAGAAGCACGTAGCTACTTACATATGCAATTTCTCAGGATTAATCAGTATATATAGAGGGTTAATCTAGTGACCTTTTTGCATTACGTAACAGTAGAGATATACATGGGAAAATACCCACCCATGTAGGTAGCGCCCCTGTCACACCATACCACAATAGAGGTGGAATATACAACCCTGCTAATATACATTTAGTCCCATAAAGGGAGCACAAGAGAAAAATGTAGCGACCATCTGGATCAATTTTAACTTCCATAGCAAAAAACTGCGTATTACATTTCACTAGGAGACTCACTCCCCTCGAGTACACTGAATGGGTAGCATGGAATTGATGGCAAAACTGCCGTTTGGCAAATTGGGGAGTGAAAGTCGGGGGGAAGTGAGTCTCCTGTAAACAGATCACATCCGCTTCAATACGCATAAATGTGCGGAGCACAGCCCCCGGACATTCCAGGACAATATTCTGGTTATCCTAGACATTGCATCAATATATTGGTAACAACAAGATTAGTTTTAAGTAATAATGCAGTATAACTGAAGAGTCTAGGGAGTGAGCATAATGAAATTACAAAACGTCCCGGATGACCTGGAGGAAAAAAACGATTAAGTATCAGCAGTTGTAATAGAGGGTATGTCAGTGAGAGGGGGCACGAAATAGTCGCACATGGGGAGGGTCCCTCGCTAAGCAAAAGGGGTGGTGGTGGAGGAGGTCCCGTGGTGGTGCAGTCCAAAAAGTAAGAAAACATTAAGTAACTGGCCAACATTGCCAAACTGAGTTGCCAAAAGGCAGTGGGAGGTCTGGACCAGACCATCTTGCGGGCAACAGTGGAAGTGCACTTCAGTGTCTTAAATACTTCTCAACAGCTAGAACAAATAGCCCTGGTGGTAAGTATAGGTCCACAAATCAACAACTTTCTCCGCCTTGGCTTTAGAAATGAAAAGATATCAGGATATCCACTGAGATGATACTTTACCCGTGAGGGGGGTCAGGGCGCCGGTTGCGAGCTTCCCAAATCGATTGTTCTTCCCGGTCCAGCTATTGTGCAGCCACGGATGGCAAATAAAATAATTGTCCCGTGCTTCCACCCGAAGGCGGGCAGGGTATAACATTGCGTATTTTAGGTCAAGGGACCTGAGGCGTCGTTTGACATCTATAAATTTTGCGCGCTGTCTCTGTAATTCAGCAGAGAAGTCTGGAAAAAAGGATATCTTGGTATTGTCAATTTTTAATGCCTCTGGTTTGATCCTGGCATTGTGTAATATTGCAATCCTGTCTTTATAATGGAGGAGCTTGAATAGAAAGTGTCTTGGAGGGGTTCCGGTTTGCAAAGGCCTAGCTGGGACTCTGTGTGCTCGTTCCACAGAGAACATGGGGGTAAACACATCCTTGAAGAATGCCACCACCAGCCATTTTTCAATGAATTCCACTGGGTTCTTTCCTTCTACCCTTTCAGGCAACCCTATGGCTCTGATATTGTTTCTTCGCATTCTATTCTCCAGCTCCTCTAAACAAAACGAGTGCTGTGAGAGGAGGTGATTATTATAAGTGAGATCATCTTCTATGGAGCTGACTCTCCCTTCTAATGCAGAGGTTCTTTCCCTAAACTTTTGAGTGTCCTGTCGCAGGAAGGTGATCTCAGCTTTTACCCCTTTTATTTCGGCTGTGAGGGCTGTCAGGGAAGCGTTGCATGTGTTCACCTCCGCAATGATGTCTCTCAGTGAGGGTTCGTTGTCAGCAGTGGGGCTGGCAGGGACATTAGGGCCAAGTGGAGCCGCTCTCTGGGGTACTTACTGCATCCCAAGCGAACCCCGATCCACTGGCATCATCCAGGGGCACGGTGTCATCTGCTTCCGATATGCTTTCTGAAGAGTCCTCCGGTGTGCCAGATGAGGTGGCAAGATCCGTGGAAAGGGGCCTTGAAAACAGCTTCCTCGCTGCTTCTCTCTGTAGCTCTTTAGCAGACCTCCGTGTTTGGGCGCCATTTTGGGCCATGCTGTCCGTGGTCCAGGCTGCGTTCTGACGCTTTACGGTGGACATCGGGCTGTAATAAAGCCAATAGTACTAGGGCAGCGCTGGGGGGACCTTCCAACAACCGGCTAGTTGTGTTTGCTGACCTGTACAGTAAGTCTTCAGGATAATAGAGCGGATTCTCGGCAGAGAGAGCTGAAGGTGCGTCCGGCTACATCCGCTGCCAGGCCACGCTACATGTATTTGTAGCCAAGTATTTGTCAAAACAAAAATAAAAACATTTATTAGGGGTCCTAACAAAATAAAGAGGAAGGCAACGCTGGAGAAACAGTTGGAACTGTTGAAGCCTTTGTACCCCAGGGCAGACATCAATTATTTGACTGTCAAAATTGGTAACCTCAGAAGTCCATTTAATAGGGAGCACAATACGGTCCAGGACTCCGAGAGATCAGGAGCAGCAGCAGATGACATACATGTTCCGAAGCTGTGGTCTTACAACAGCATGCGTCTTTTGCCAGACCACACCAAACCCAGGCCATCACTCTCAACACTTTCTTCCAGGCTGCTGTGGTGGGTTGGGTGGCTGTGGTGGCGGTGGTGGTGGTGTTGCTGGAGGTGGTGGTGGTGTTGCTGGAGGAGTAATATGGTCCAACTCACACACATGGCTTTTAGTTGTGAGTTTGCCCTTCATCCCCTTGTTTAGAGTCTGAAGTATTACCTCCTCACAGATGAAACGTTGGACCTCCTTCATTTGTTCCAGTTTACTGGCTGTCAGACAGCAATACGACTTGGGGCCACCAGAGGTTGTTTTGAGGACCGCAGTAGCCTGCCGAATCAAAATAGTCGCTGACTCCTCCAGGTTCTTCGCCTTCCTGGTCCTTTTTGTTGGAAGGCGAAGGGGAGAAACCTGGGATTCGGTCAGGCTGCTGGGCACGGCCACCTCCTGGCTGCCAATTTCCACTGCCTCCTCCTGGCTATGACTTTCCTGTGTATGAAAATGGGACATAGTTTTAGTTTTTTGGTCATCAATCACACACAATTTTTAGCTCATGACTGTTGCAAATTGAATGTTAACAAATAGAAAAGACTATCATTCTGACCCCAGCATTTTTCATTCTTGTCCCAATCATTTTTGGCTACTATTGTCTATTGATATGTAAACCACTTTGTTAAATCAGAAATTAGTGATCAATAATAGCATCTAGTTAACATCATAATTTTTTTTTTAAATATGTTGAACAATGCTATGCCTGGCTCAAGCTGGGCTCCTCCACATCCTCTTTCTGGGTGGAAGGCCCAGGTTGGACTTCTGAAACCTCATCTGATGTGGAAGGAAGTGTGGAAGGAAGTGTAGATAGTGATGGCCTGGGTTCACTCTGGTCTGACAAAAAATGCAGTCTGTCATAGTACCACAGCCTGGGTAAATAAAAATCATCTGCTGCTTCTCCTGATCTCATGGAATCCTGGACTTTCTTGCGCTCCCTATTATATGTGCTCCTCAGGCCATCAATTTTGGCCTTCAAATAGGGGATGTCTGCCGTAGAAGTCACCGGCTTCACTAATTCCAACAGTTGCTCCAGCGCTGTCTTCCTTTTGTGCTTGTTGGAGTAATCTCTGTGTTTGACTTGCCAGAGACATGGCAGCTCCCTGTACATGTCTATAAAGTTTGGTAGGAATTATGGATCTGTAAATGTATCCATTTTTCTGCAAGACACAACACAAGACAAACCCTAATGCAGGGCTTGACAAATTTGCTTGGAATCAAGGAGCCAGATAAAAAAGTTAAGAGCCAGGGTTTTTTTTTTTTTTAACGACCGACAAAGCTTTATTTTCAATATAAAAATTTGTCAATCTTAAATTTACACAGAAAGACGACTAGAACGAATGTGACTGCTTTTATTTCCTGACTTGCAGGGACACAAGACCGCCATATGCCCGCTAAGGGTCCAATCAGGTCCGCCTGAAAAACTGTCAGGCGAACCTGAGGCGAACAAGCAGGGAGATGACAAATAATAAATTAATTTTACTTAACCATTTCCTTCCCACAGGACTACTATATATACGTCCTGTCTTTGAAGAGGAATACCTTTGTTATGGTAACAGGTAGCTACCATAACCCCGGTATCCTCTTCAAGAGCCGGCGGTTCTCTTTCAGATAAAAGGGTGCCCTCCACTGCTTACTGTGGCCATCGGTAACAGCGGAGGCTGTTCTTTTTGACCCCAGATCTCATATTTAAGAGGACCTGTCATGCTTTTTTCTATTACAAGGGATTTTTACATTTCTTGTAATAGGAATAAAAGTGACACAATTTTTTTTTTAAAAAGAACAGTGAAAAAATAAAAAATAAAAGTTAAAATAAATAAGAAAAAAAAATGTTTTAAACGCACACTGTCCTGCCGAGCTTGCATGCAGAAGTGAACGCATTGGTGAGTAACGCTCGCATATGAAAGCGGTGTTCAAACCACACAGATGAGGTATCGCCATGATTGGTAGAGCGAAAGCAATAATTCTAGCCCTAGACCTCCTCTGTAACTCAAAACATGCAACCTGTAGAATTTTTTAAACATCGCCTATGGAGATTTTAAAGGGTAAAAGTTTATCACCATTCCACGAGTGGACACAATTTTGGATCACCAGAGGTTCAGAAAAGTGACCTAACTATCCCCATTAAGGAGGGTACATCCCTCCTCCGAGGCCATAAAAATATTCCAGAGCAACCAGGTTCTTGTATAATTGTGCAGAAATAACCAGATCTTCTAGCTTACTAATCTCCTTCACTTTACGCAGCCACATCCCTATCGTTGGGGGTTGCTCCGATTTCCACATCAGTGGGATACAAGCCTTAGCGGCATCTAAAAGGTGGCAAATAATAGATTCTTTATATATCTTTTCTGGTATATGGGAGGCATGAAGGAGATAGAAAGCCGGATCGTCTGGGATTGTAACATCTGTGAAAATTTGAAGAATACGTCTAACCTCTGTCCAAAAATTCTTTAACCACTTCCCGACCGCCCCATGTAGATATACGTCAGCAGAATGGCACGTACAGGCAAAATCACGTACCTGTACGTGACATTCTTCCGGCGGGTGGGGTGTCCGATCGGAACCCCCTCCGCCGGCGGGGACAGTCGGGATCGCTTCAGGAGCGATCCGGCACGAGGGGACGGCCAGTGGTTTCTGGCCACCCCCTCGCTATTGCTCCTGGCGAATCAGATGCTTCTCCTTCCTGTGTAATTGTAAACACAGGCAAGGGGAAGTGATGTCACGCTCCTCGTGCCGGTCTTTCTGACCGGGACGCCAAGCTGTGAAGACATCAGGTTAGTGCACAAACACTACACTGACACCAGGCACACATAGGCACATATTTCACCCCCCTGTCACCCCCTGATCACCCCCCAGATCACCCCCTGCCCCCCCAGTCACAGTGTCACTGATTGCAGTGATCATTTATTTTACTGATCACTGCTGATCACCGTATAAGTGTCACTGGTGACGCTGGTTAGCCAGTTAGTTATTTAGTTATTTAGGTTCCCCGTCAGGTTTTTATATAGCGTCAGGTACCCCCATATATTACCTAATAAAGGTTTTAACCCCCTGATTGCCCCTAGTTAACCCTTTCACCAGTGATCACGGGTGTTACGGGTGACGCTGGTTAGTTAGCTTGTTTTTTATACTGTCAGGGCACCCGCCATTTATTACCCAACTATCGGTTTAACCCCCTGATCGCCCGGCGGGTGATATCAATTAGGTTTTAGGGTCAAATAAGGTCTGCGTCGCCCCAGGTTAGTGCCAGTACCGCAAACACCCACGCGCAAAGCATACACCTCCCTTAGTGGTATAGTATCTGAACAGATCTATATCTGATCTGATCAGATCTATACTAGCGTCCCAGCAGTTTAGGGTTCCAAAAAACGCATTGTTAGCGGGATCAGCCCAGATACCTGCTAGCACCTGCGTTTTCCCCCTCCGCCCAGCCCAGCCCACCCAAGTGCAGTATCGATCGATCACTGTCACTTACAAAACACTAAGCACACATAACTGCAGCGTTCGCAGAGTCAGGCCTGATCCCTGCGATCGCTAACAGTTTTTTTGGTAGCGTTTTGATTCAGTTGCCAGCCGCCTAGGAGCTTTTTTACCTGTGAATCTCACTAGTGTACTACTAAATTTAGAGCCCAAAATGGCAAATCGCAAGTACACTAGTGAACAGGCCTACTTGTTTCTGAGTATGTCAGATAGTGAAGAGGAGGTCACTCATCTGTCAGAATCAGGCTCAGAATACGATCCAGTAGACGACAGCGGCTCCATGACAGATAGCTCTGGCGACAGAGGTGTGGTCCCTGCTAAGGTCAGGCGTACCCGATCCCGATCTTCTGCTGTTGTTGAGGTGCAGGAACCGCAGGTCTCTCGTATGGAGCAGAGAAGTACTAGCGCCGCTATTCCTTCTGGTGAACTGGCAAGCACCAGCGGCCTAGTACACCCTGGACGTAGTCAAACCAGCACTGCAGTATCACGTGGTGACGTGGCGAGTCCCATAAGTGCAGTTCAAGCTGGCGAGGTGGCAAGCACAGGTAGTGTCCCGCTGCCACCAAGAAGAAGACAAAGGCAGGCCCGTCGATCACATAGTGCCCTTCCTGCAGAATTTGCCAATCCTGATTGGGTGCCCACCACTTCTGCAGAACCCGTACTTCCCCCATTCACTGGCCAACCCGGTATTCAGGTGGAAACAGCTGATTTTAAGCCATCCGATTTTTATTCGCTGTTTTTCACGGAAGATCTCTATAGATCTATTGTGGACCAAAGTAATATATACGCTGGTCAATACATCGCCGCTAATCCCCAGTTGCATTCCCTTGCCAGAGATTGGAGACCAATTACGGTTTCCGAATTTAAGTCCTTTCTGGGCCTTTCCCTCAACATGGGCATACATAAATTCCTGACTCTGAGGTCTTATTGGTCCACCTCACCGCACCTCCAAATGCCCGTGTTCTCTTGCTCCATGTCCATGGCACGATACGAACAGATCTTGCGGTTCATGCACTTCAATGACAATGAACTTTGTCATCCTCGTGGAGACCCTGAATTTGATCGGCTCTACAAAATTCGGCCCCTCATAAACCACTTCAACCAATGTTTTGCAGCCTTGTTTACGCCCAATCAAGTTGTCTGCATTGACGAGTCCCTGATTAAGTTTTCTGGCCGCTTGTCTTTCAAACAGTACCTTCCCAGCAAGCGTGCCAGATACGGGGTCAAGCTCTACAAGCTCTGTGACAGGGCAACAGGCTATACGTGGAGCTTTTCGGTTTATGAGGGAAAAGATAGTTACGTAGAGCCGGAGAACTGTCCAGATTACATAGGGAGCGCTGGCAAGATAGTGTGGAACTTGGTGTCACCCTTATTTGGAAAGGGGTACCACTTGTACGTGGACAATTATTACACGAGCGTGCCACTGTTTAGTCACTTGTTTGATCAGCAGATTGGAGCATGTGGCACCGTGCGACCTAATGGCCGGGGCTTTCCCCAGCGGCTTGTAGATTCCCCTCTTAGGCTGGGGGAGAGAGCCTGCTTGAAGTGTAATAATTTGCTCGCTATGAAGTGGAGGGATAATAAGAATGTTTTCGTTCTTACCTCCCTTCATGCAGACACGACAGTCCACATTCGTACGGCGGCTGGTGTTGTGACGAAACCCCTCTGTGTCCACGAGTATAACCTTAATATGGGAGGGGTGGACCTCAACGACCAGTTTTTGGCGCCGTACCTAGTTCCCCGTAAGGCTAGACGCTGGTACAAAAAAGTGTCTATTTATTTGTTCCAATTGGCTTTGCTGAATGCTCATGTGCTATACGGAGCTTCAGGCGGGACGTTACCCTTCCTTGAATTCCAGGGAGAGGTTGTCATGGAACTCCTGTATCCAGGCGATTCTACACCTCAACATCCCCTACCAAATGCAGTAAGCCAGCATGAGAGGCATTATTCTTATGTCCTCCCGAGTACCCCTACCCAACGAGCCCCCCAAAAAAGATGTCGTGTCTGTAGCAAGCGCGGATGTAGGCGTGACACCCGTTATTATTGTCCACGCTGTCCTGACAGTCCTGGTCTCTGCATTGGTGAATGTTTTGAACGCTACCACTCACTAGTAAAGTATTAGCGTAGGGTACAGCATTTCACAGGCTAGGATACACTTTCACAGGGTCTCAAGAATGCCATCGCATTTTGAGACCCGACCGTTGCAGTTAAAATTATAGTTACAGGGTCTCAAGAATGCCATCGCATTTTGAGACCCGACCGTTACAGTTAAAATTATAGTTATAGTTTAAAAAAAAAGTGTAAAAAATAAAAATAAAAAAAAAGTACAAAAAAAAAAATGCCAAAAAAAATATAAAATAAAAAAAAAAAAAATAGTTGTCGTTTTATTGTTCTCTCTCTCTCTCTCTATTCTCTCTCTATTGTTGCTCTTTTCTACATTCTATTTACATTCTATTCTGCAATGTTTTATCATGTTTTATCATGCTTGCTTTTCAGGTATGTAATTTTGTTTACTCTGTTTTATTGTTAACCATTTTTTTGTTTTCAGGTGCGCCATTCAGTTGCAGCGTGGATTTATTTATCTTGACAGCAACAGTGTTTGCTCCCACGATACATAAAGCCGCGACTCCAACGCTGTAGGAGGTGATTTCACCACCACAGTTAAAAAAGAGAGCATATATACCGAAGCATGGGGGCAGCAGGGGCGGAGGAGCGATTTTGCTCCTAATGCCACGTACATACTGTCGAAATTCCGACGGAGGCTTGCCCGTGGAAAAGTCCGACCATGTGTACGTGGCATAACTTTTTTGCGGGAGGATGCCCCCATGCTTTGGCATATATACATTTTAGGCACCGGTTGCGTTAACAAAATGTTTTATTTTTTACTATGTTTTTTTTTGGTATTTGCTTTGCAGGTATGGTATGGTAAGGTCTTACTGTTATACTGTAATGTTACTTTGTTTTAATGTTAACCATTATTTGCTTAGCAGGTACGCCATTCAGTTGCAGCGCGGATTTATTTATCTTGACAGCAACAGCGTTTGCTCCCACGATACATAAAGCCGCGACTCCAACACTGTAGGAGGTGATTTCACCACCACAGTTAAAAAAAAGAGCATATATGCCGAAGCATGGGGGCAGCAGAGGGCAGAGGAGCGATTTTGCTCCTAATGCCACGTACATACGGTCGAAATTCCGACGGAGGCTTGCCCGTGGGAAAAGTCCGACCATGTGTACGTGGCATAACTTTTTTGCGGGAGGATGCCCCCATGCTTCGGCATATATAAATGGTGCATGTATGCCCATCATTAGAAGTGGGTGGATGAAGGGAGGTATTCTAATAGTGGGCATACCCACCAATCAATCTCTTTTTTTCGTTCAGCCAAGAGGCTGCATGAAAAAAGAAGATTACAATATATGTCCAGTATGTTGCTGGACTTTGAATGGTTATACCAGAATGATGCCTGCAGGTTTAGGTATCATCTTGGTATCATTCTTTTCAGCCAGTGATCGGCTTTCATGTAAAAGCAATTCTAGCGGGTAATTAGCCTCTAGACTGCTTTTACAAGCAGTGGGAGGGAATGTCCCCCCTCCCGGATATAAACCGCGCCATTGGGAAATTGGGAAAGCATTTTATCACACCAATCTTGGTGTGGTCAGATGCTTTGAGGGCAGAGGAAAGATCTAGGGTCAAATAGACCCCAATTTTTTCAAAAAAAGAGTACCTGTCACTGCCTATTGCTATCATAGGGGATATTTACATTCCCAGCGATAACAATAAAAATGATAACTAAGAAAAAAAATGGAAGAAACAGTTTAAAAATAAAATAAAAAAGATAAATGAATAAAAAAAAACTAAAAAAAAAAAAAAAAGCACCCCTCCCCCCCTTCTCTTGCTCAAAAGCGAACACAAGCGTTGGTCTGGCGTCATATGTAAACAGCAATTGCACCATGCATGTGAGGTATCACCGCGAAGGTCAGATCGAGGGCAGTCATTTTAGCAGTAGACCTCCTCCGTGAATCTAATGTGGTAACCTGTAAAGGCTTTTAAAGGCTTTTAAAAATGTATGTAGTTTGTCGCCACTGCGTGTTTGTGCGCAATTTTAAAGCATGTCGTGTTTGGTATCCATGTACTCGGCCTAAGATCATATTTTTTATTTCATCAAAAATTTTAGCAATATAGTGTGTTTTAGTGCATTCAAATAAAAAAAGTGTATTTTTTTCCACAAAAAATGCGTTTGAAAAATCGCTGCGCAAATACTGTGTGGAAAAAAAAAATGCAACACCCGCCATTTTAATCTGTAGGGCCTTTGCTTTAACAATATATATAGTGTTTGGGGGTTCAACGTAATTTTCTTGCAAAAAAAAAATATGTTTTCATGTAAACAAAAAGTGTCAGAAAGGGCTTTGTCTTCAAGTGGTTAGAAGAGTGGGTGATGTGTGACATAAGCTTCTAAATGTTGTGCATAAAATGCCAGGACAGTTCAAACCCCCCCCCCCCCCAAATGACCCCATTTTGGAAAGTAGACACCCCAAGCTATTTGCTGAGAGCAATGTTGAGCCCATTAAATATATTTTTTTTTTTGTCCCAAGAGATTGAATAATGAAAAAAAAAAAATTTTTTTACAAAAAGTTGTCACTAAATGATATATTGCTCAAACATGTCATGGGCATATGTGGAAATACACCCCAAAATACATTCTGTTGCTTCTCCTGAGTATGGGGATACCACATGTGTGGGACTTTTTGGGAGCCTAGCTGCGTACGGGGCCCCGAAAAAAAATTCAATGGGCTCAACATGCCTCTCAGCAAATAGCTTGGGATGTCTACTTTCCAAAATGGGGTCATTTGGGGTGGTTTTGTGCCATCTTGGCATTTTATGGCCTTCAAAACTGTGATAGGTAGTGAGGAGTGAAATCAAAAATTTATGCCCTTAGAAATCCTGAAGGCGGTGCTTGGTTTTCGGGGTCCCGTATGCGGATAGGCTCCCAAAAAGTCCCACACATGTGGTATCCCCGTACTCAGGAGAAGCAGCAGAATGTATTTTGGGGTGTAATTCCACATATGCCCATGGCATGTGTGGGCAATATATCATTTAGTGACAACTTTGGGCAAAAAAAAAAATGTTTGTAATATTCCCGCAACTTGTGGCAAAATATAAAATATTCCATGGACTCAACATGCCTCTCAGCAAATAGCTTGGGGTGTCTACTTTCCAAAATTGGGTCATTTGGGGGGGTTTTGTGCTATTTTAGCATTTTATGGCCTTCGAAACTGTGATAGGTAGTGAGGAGTGAAATCAAAAATTTGCACCCTTAGAAATCCTGAAGGTGGTGCTTGGGTTTCGGGGCCCCGTACGCGGCTAGGCTCCCAAAAAGTCCCACACATGTGGTATCCCCATACTCAGGAGAAGCAGCAAAATGTATTTTGGGGTGCAATTCCACATATAACCATGGCATGTGTGAGCAATATATCATTTAGTGACAACTTTTTGAAAAAACATTTTTTTTTTTTTTTTGTCGTCTTTATTCAATCACTTGGGACAAAAAAAAAAAATATTCAATGGGCTCAACATGCCTCTCAGAAAATAGCTTGGGGTGTCTACTTTCCAAAATTGGGTCATTTGGGGGGGTTTTGTGCCATCTTGGCATTTTATGGCCTTCAAAACTGTGATAGGTAGTGATAGGTAGTGAGGAGTGAAATCAAAAATTTATGCCCTTAGAAATCCTGAAGGCGGTGCTTGGTTTTCGGGGTCTCGTATGCGGATAGGCTCCCAAAAACCCACATGTGGTATCCCCGTACTCAGGAGAAGCAGCAGAATGTATTTTGGGGTGTAATTCCACATATGCCCATGGCATGTGTGGGCAATATATCATTTAGTGACAACTTTGGGCAAAAAAAAAAAAAGTTTGTAATATTCCCGAGCAATGTTTCTCAAAAATAAAAGGGGGTCTAATGAACCGTCCCAGGGCCGGGAGGGTACTCAAAAAGTGAGTAATCTGGAGAGCATTCCAGAATCTCAATCTAAACGCATCCTCCCGTTCCATTAACTCCAGGATAGTCCACCATGTCCCCTGCTTTATATAACTAGACACTTGTGTGTAGCTCGTATTCAGTAAGTGTTTGAAGGCCCCATCATCAATCCCCGGTGAAAAAAGGGGGTTTCCCAATATTGGATACAGAGGGGAGGTCTCAGGTATTATACCCATAGTTGGGAGCAAAGTTGCACAGATTTTAACAGTATTGCCTATTAAAGGATGTTTAATAAGTTCTCTAGGGAGACATGCAGCACACCAGGTTGCTCTTCCTAGTGCAACTGAGCATATTCAATCTGTACCTAGAGTTTGAGATCTATATGTCTATTCCAATCAATCACCCTACTGAGGTGTATAGCTTGATAATATTTACGGATATTTGGCACTGCAAATCCTCCATATCTCTTAGGGGGTATTAATTGCCTACGTTGCAGCCGAGGCTGCTTATATGCCCATATAAAGTAAAAGATTAACTTCTGGCACTGTTTAAAATATGTAGATGAAATATTTATTGGGAGGGCCTGTAGAAGATAAAGAAATTTAGGGAGAATACTCATCTTGATGATGTTACAGCGCCCTAACCATGAATGCAGGCCTGATTTCCATTTACCCAGTAGGGTCTTCACTTTCTGAAGCAATGGGGGAAAATTTTGCTCAAAAATCTTGATTATATTAGATGGGATTAGCATACCCAACTATGTAAGTGCTTTATCAGTCCATTTAAACTTAAAATTTTGTTTAAGTTGTTCAATTGATATTTGAGGGCAATTAAGCCCCATTGCCTCTGACTTATTGAAATTAATACGAAGATTAGAGAGCAGACTATATTTCTCAAACTCCTTTGGGTTTGGGATCTAAATCAGAGGGTTTGTAAGAGAAAACATCATATCATCTGCATAGGCTGAGATCTTAAATTGAGCCTTTCCTACATGCACTCCTGTGATATCTTGATTTGAGCGAACTATGCAGAGAAACGATTCCAATGACAGGGCAAAAAGGAGTGGCGACAGGGGACATCCTTGACGTGTCCCATTTGAAATCTGGAAGGTTTCTGATAATACTCCATTGGCCCGTACCCAAGCCGCCAGACAGGATTAAATGGAAGTTATCCAATTTAACATTTTATCTCTGAAGCCTCCATACTGTAGAACTGTCAGCATAAAACTCCAATTCACCCTTTCAAAGGCCTTCTCTGCATCTGTATTTATAAATACACATTGTGTCTGGGTTTTGTTCACTATATGCAGAAGGTTAAGAACCTTCGTAGTATTGTCTCTTGCTTCCCGTTTGGGAACAAATCCTACTTGGTCCAAGTGTATCAAATTTCGGATGTACTGTTGGATCCTATTTGCCAAAATTTTGGAAAAAAGTTCTAAATTAAGTAAGGAAATCGGACGATAGCTTCCGCATGAGGCTGGGTCCTTTCCCTCCTTTGGTATTACCGAAATATGAGCTAACATTGTCTCCTTTAAAAATGTTGCAGATGGCCCCAAGGCATTAAAGAATTTAATCCTATATTGAGCCAAAGATTGAAACAAGATCTTATAATATTGGGCTGTCAAACCATTTTCCACATTATCACTAAGTGTGTTGGATCCTATTGTATATTGTATACTTTATTTCTCTCTTTAATTAGGAAGCACCACTATCCCTTACACTTTTCACTTTATTTACCTACTGGCTCCCTAGGGGGTCCGTTCAGGGGAGGCTGCATACCTTATCACTTTTTTACCTAAGCGCGGAGTACTTACCTTTATCTTTAAAATAGAGGAGGTCTGCAATTTGTGTCTGTTTCGCCTGGAGATCTTTCTCTAAAAATATAGATAAGGTCCTTTTATGACGGGTTTCCAAAAGGGCCAATTCTTCTAGGAGTATTCTTAACTGTTCTGTCCGCTTCCGTTTGATCCTGGCCCCATGCTTAATTAATACCCCTCTAATGACCGCTTTATGTGCTTCCCATATAATTCCGGGATCGCAATCTAAAGTGTCATTGGTGATAAAATAATAGTCTAATTCCTTAGTTAAGTCTTCTAGGACTTCTTTATCCTGTAGAAGGCTCTCGTTCAGTCTCCACTGAATTGGTCCTTTATATAGGGGGTCTTGCAATTCATAACTCATAAAAATAGGTGCATGGTCTGACCAGGTAATGGAGCCTATAGTGCCCTCTCGTACTGAATGAAGTTGGGCATGTGGAATCAAAAAGTAATCTATTCGGGAATAGGACTTGTGAGGAGAAGAGTAAAAAGTGTAATCTTTTTCTGTCGGGTGGGATAAGTGCCATATGTCGATCAATAGATTTTTATGTAATGTTTGAATAATACAGTTACGTGCACTAAAGGAAATAGATGAGAGTCCGGAGGAAGTATCCTCAACTGGAATCAATGGGACATTCAAATCCCCCCCAATGATCAAGTGGCCTTCTGTAAATTCATTCAGCCGTTTAAATGTTTGGCTTAAATGGCCTCTTGATGATCATTGGGGGCGTACAATGTCGCCAATGTAATTCCAATGTCTCCCACTTTACCCTTCACAAACAGGAAATGTCCTCCAGGATCACTGACCGACTCTATAAACACCCATGGTACCTTAACTGAAATAAGAATAGACACCCCTCTCGACTTTGCCTTTTGGTTTGTAGCATGGTAAACATTCGTAAATGAGCGATTTTTTAAGATGGGTACTTTATCATCTCTAAAATGTGTCTCCTGTATAAATGCCACATCCGATTTATAGCGTTGCAAATCATGTAAAAGTAGTCGCCTCTTTTCTGGTGTATTTAAACCTTTAGTGTTCAGTGAAAGCACACTGAGGGTCTCCATGGAGTGGCTCTAACAAAGGGGAAAAAAAAAAAAGAAAAACAAAGAATGTGAGGCAAAAACCCACCTAAAAACCTTTTAGCAATATCTTGCTAAGATAAGACGCTCACCGCTTAAACCCGGTATCTGGGCGTCGCCCTATGTGGGGTCGTGGACAGAGATAGTCGGACTATCTGCTCATCTCCAGTATTTAACATTTTAACATTGGGAGAAGAGAAAAAAAAGGGAAAGGGAGAGGGGAGGGAGGAAGGGGGAGAAAAACCAACCTTCTAGATCGTACCTGTCCGCCTACTTTACTGTCAGTATTGTTGCCAACTAATTATTTATTATTTAATTATTTAAGCAGTCATAAAAACGATAATCACAAGGTTAGGATTTATAATCCAGACACCCGAAAAAAAAAAGAGTAAACTATTTAGGAAGGATTCAGTGGAAAGCAAATACAAATTTTACCCCCTTTCTCCCCCCTCCCCCCCCCCCCCCCCCCCCCTAGCGTCCAGCCACCCCCCATCCCCCCAAAGGGAAAAGGAAGAGGGGAGGGAACACAGAGGGGGGGGGGCAACCTTCCAAGCCATATCAATCCGCTTCCCTTCCAACATATATTACACCCCCCAGAATTTTACAGGTCTCAAGGTCAGATCTCAAACAAAAAAAAAGGGAAAAAATAATTAACACAACATAAGGACTCAACCTTTTCATAGGGCCTATCATTAAGTCATATTCTAAATGAACAATCCATAGTATGACCCTATCCTCTATTATTTTACCTATTAGAATGCTAATTCCAAAATCTAACCTTCTTCCATAGCCCTATGTTAACCCCGTACCAAGGGGAGACCCAAGTGGTGTCTATAATATAATCTATTCTCAAAGAAATAGGCAGCAAACACCAAAAAAAAAAAAAAAAAATTGGCTTTTACAGGGGTGACATCAACCCATCTGATGAAGGCAATATCAACACAGTTTGGACATACTAATGTCTGATATTGCCTTTACTTTATCAAAGTTGAACTTTGTAAGTTCCTGAGTTGTGTATGTTATGGTTTTAAACATGCCTGTTTAGCCACAAAAAAGGCTATATACGGTCACACATAATGTTATACACCAAAGATGTTGGTTTGTTAAAAAAAACTTTTATAATGCAATGTGAATGTGCTTGCAGTAAAATGTTTTATACTCAACAATGTGTGGCTTCCTCTTTCAATGCTCAGTACCAGTTTTTGGAGTAAGTTGGTGTAGTTACAGGGACAACCAAGGTTATTTACTACAGGCAAATCCACTTTGCACTCCAAGTGCACTTTCAGTGCAGTTTTAGTGCACTTTCAAGTGCACTTGCAGTGCAAACTGGATTTGCCTTTTAGTAAATAACCCACACAGCCAAAAACAAAAGGCCATTGGAGAACCTAGGAGACAGCTAAAAGAAACACAAGCAGTAAAGCAAATGAAATATGAGTTCAGTTTTTAACAAACAATTTATCTAAAACAGGTTAGACATTCTCTGGCATATGAATGCCCCCCCTACACGCAAAGTACTCTAAATATCTTTGCCGTACTTCACAGTGCTTTGGGCGGGACAAGCCAGGACAGCCAGCTTCAAGAGCCGCCAGAGTTGTATCCGGTAATCCGGCCTAGTTGCATAGTTGGCAGCATTTTTGCGTAAATAGTTGTGTAAAATGCAGCATGAAAGAATTATGTGATTTAGTTTATATTCCGCCATTATAATAGCAGCGAGGGATAGGAGGGAACCAGCTGGCCATTATGCCAAAGGCATTTTCCATCACTCTTCTGGCTCTGGCCAGCCGGTAATTAAAAACCCTCTGGTCCGGGTTGAGGGTCCTCGTCGGGAATGGTCCCCCAGCGCAAATGCTTCATCCGCGATAAACACGAATGGAAGTCCTGCCACGTTGTCTTCTGAAGGTGGCAAGCCAAAGCTGCCATTCTGGAGCCGTCTGTAAAACTCAGTCTGGGAGATGACTCCACCATTCGACATCCGGCCATTTTTCCTCACGTCCACATAAAAAATGTGTAAGTCGCCGACACCATCGCCAACAACACTATACTACTATACCCCTTATAATTATAATAGTATGGGGGGTGGGACAATGTGGACCTGTTTCCCATCTATTGCCCCACCAAAGTTGGGGGAAGTCCCACTGCTGGGCAAACTGGGAAGCCACAGTCTGCCATTCCTGTGGGTTTGAAGGAAACTGTGGAGTCAAACAAGAAAAAAAAATTGTACTTTTGCACAACATTGCAAGCAGATTAGATACAAACATTCTTGGCCAACATAAGTATTGAAATGAATACATTTATTGAAATGAGTATTTAAAGACAAAAGTATAAGGTCCACTTATCACATTCCTCTCTGATGGCCCATTGTAAAAATTTTAAGAGGAGGAGGGGGAGATGTTTTGGACAGGTAACCGTCTCCACTTCATTGAGAGCTGAATGCATAAATATTGTGTGCTACATGCTTTGGTGAATTCATCCATAAATATGAACACAAAAGAGGTAGGTATAGTGTGTATGGGTTTGGCAAAGTCAGCAGATAGAGTATTGGTATTGGTTGACTTAGCGGTTGGGCGGGAGGGGGGGTTCCAAATGAGTTTTGGCTCTCCAAAAAAAGCCTCTTGCACCCTGCATGAATTTAAGGCCAACAATAACATTTGTACACATTTTAGGGGGTGTTTAGGGTAAGCACTACAATGGAGCAGACAAAATACATTGTTAAGTGCCTAGGCAAGGTATGTATGGGCCCAGGATAGCATTCTGGGGAGGTTATTGAAGGCAAATATGCACGGACAAAAAAGGAGCATTAAAAGCTTCAAGCATGCATGAGGACAAAGAGGACATTCACAGCATATTACAATCATGGTAATTATGGAATGATGAAATAAATACATTAGCAAACATTAAATACATAGAATGTGATGTTAAAAGGATAAAACTTACCTTAACCACTTTCAGACCGGACCAATTTGCAGCCAAAAGACCAGGCCCCTTTTTGCGATTCGGCACTGCGTCGCTTTAACTGACAATTGCGCGGTCGTGCGACGTGGTTCCCAAACAAAATTGACGTCCTTTTTTTCCCCTTTCTTTTGGTGGTATTTGATTGCCCCTGTGGTTTTTATTTTTTGTGCTATAAACAAAAAAGAGCGAAATTTGGAAAAAAAATGCATTCTTTTTTGCTATAATAAATATCCCCCAAAAATATATAAAAAAACATTTTTTTCCTCAGTTTAGGCTGATACGTATTCTACATATTTTTGGTAAAAACAATCGCAATAAGCGATTATTGATTGGTTTGCGCAGAAGTTATAGAGTTTACAAGATAGGGGATAGTTTTATAGCATTTTTATTATTAATAATTTTTTTTTATTAGTAATGGCGGCGATCAGCGATTTTTATTGTGACTGCGACATTATGGCGGACACATCAGACATTTTTGACACATTTTTGGGACCATTGTCATTTATACAGCAATCAATGCTATTTAAATGCATTGATTCCTGTGTAAATGACACTGGCAGTGAAGGGGTTGTTGTGCTTTTTAAGGACAGTTTCCCGCACATTTTTATTAAGTAATTTTTAACGAAGATATTTTTAAGATACAAAATCAATCTATATGACACAGTCTATATATGTGAAACTTATTCACGGAGACGAGTGATCATACAAAATAGTTACATTTATTGGTTGAAAGAAAACAAATATTTACATGAAATTAAAATACAGATTGCATTACTTGAACATTTTGACAATTAATGGAAACCTCAAACTGGGCGTAGTAGTACCTTGGACATGATATCACCATGATAACTTGTTCAGTAGAATCAATAACCTTATGATACTTGACAATTAAACAGAATGTCTATATTTCACACACCCAGCCGTTACTATGCTGCAGGTAAGTAACGTTGAACAATGTGAAATAAATTAGACATTTGTTTGTCAATAAAACGTGACAACTATGCAAAAGTAATATATAATGAAAAATTTAATTTTAGAGAAAAAAATCTAAAAGGCGGTTATTGATTCTGGAGAATGATTATCAATAATAGAATATTCAATACATCAATAGTTAAGAGAACATACCAGATAAAATCAACATGACATATTTACCCATTCCAAAATGGCTATTAGTCTGGATTGCTGGTTACCAGGATTTTTGAGATGGCTGCCGGGTTCAGGAATCTTCTTGGATGTTAAAGTATATATTCATGCATGGTGCGTGGGTGTCAGTCTATCTGGGAAGATGTATTTCTCCCAGTGTCCCTTTCTCAGGGTAGGTCCCTGCGACTCCTCTTAGGGTGAGTTCCTGAGCTTCCGTCCCTTATGGTCTCTTTCTTGTTTCTTAAATACCCCTTAACCGCTTCCCGACCGGCCACTGCAGATATACGTCAGCAGAATGGCACGGGCAGGCAGAATCACGTACCTGTACGTGATCGTGCATGTGCCTGCCCGTGGGTCGCGCGCGCGCCGCTAGCGGCGCGCTCGCGACCCGGTCGGGAGCTCCGTGACCCCGGCCGCGGGACCAGCGGACCCGATCGCCGCTGGTATCCCGCGATCGGGTTACGGAGCTGAAGAACGGGGAGAGGTCTATGTAAACAAACCTCTCCCCGCGCTTCCTACACTGACTGTCAGTGATCGGCGGTTCCCTGTCATCGGGAACGCCGATCAATGACGTCACACGTACAGCCACGCCCCCCTACAGTAAAATAAACACAACACGTCACACTGACTCATCCCCGCCCCCTAGTGGTTAACCCCTTCACTACAACTGTCATTTACATAGGAATCAGTGCTATTTAAATAGCACTGAATTCTATATAAATGACAAATGTCCCAAAAATGTGTCAAAAATGTCCGATGTGTCCGCCAAAATGTCGCAGTCACAATAAAAATCGCTGATCGCCGCCATTACTAATAAAAAAAAAAATATTAATAAAAATGCTATAAAACTATCCCCTATTTTGTAAACGCTATAACTTTTGCGCAAACTAATCAATAATCGCTAATTGCGATTTTTTTTACCAAAAATATGTAGAAGAATACGTATCGGCCTAAACTGAGGAAAAAAAAAGTTTTTTTTTATATATTTTTTGGGGATATTTATTATAGCAAAAAGTAAAAAATATTGCATTTTTTTTCAAAATTGTCGCTCTATTTTTGTTTATAGCGCAAAAAATAAAAACCGCAGGGGCGATCAAATACCACCAAAAGAAAGCTCTATTTGTGGGAAAAAAAGGACGCCAATTTTGTTTTGGAGCCACGTCGCATGACCGCGCAATTGTTAGTTAAAGCGACGCAGTGCCGAATTGCAAAAAGGGGCCTGGTCCTTTAGCTGCAAATTGGTCCGGGGCTGAAGTGGTTAAACAATAAGCTAATAAAACTTATAATATGTTCAGCCCAAAAGGTATGTGTTCCTTTTCTATTGGTTGACAAATGTAATGATTACCTTTCCCAAGAGTCTAAAGATTTTAAGGTAATAGCACCTTCACCCACCAGGTTTCCCACATGTGTTTGGTGTTTATTTCTTTGTAAATTAATATATTTTATTTTATATTGTGTACTATTTGTATCTTAGTGAAAATAATCTATATCTTTAGTATATGGGGATCCTACTAACCAGCATACTATGAAATACGTTTAGCATAATTATTGATTAATCACTTGCATAAAATGTTTATATATATATATATGTATATCAATGTATATCTATAAAAATGTAGTCCATTTAAAAAGGACACAGGTTATATATATTAATCAAAATCACATACAATTATTATCTATATGGATACATGTATAATTTGGGTATCCAATCAATATTTGTTTATCTAAACATAGGTTAAATTCTTATACAATTATAATCACGATTATATGTTTTTCATAATACTAATTTGTTCCTTAAAACACTTCTACTTATAATCACACTTTCATATATATTTTCTTGATTACATAGTTCTTCAACACATCAGATACTAAAATTATAATGTCTCTTTTGTGGTCTACAAATATCACATATAATTTGAATGACTTATATTCATTGCACAAGTACTTTGAAAATATGTCTGACTTGCATCTACCTCTACCATCATGTTTTGAGATGGACTTTGAGCGGTCCAATAAATGTTGAGATAGCTTAGCTGTGTCCACAAGTCTCTAAAAACTTCACACAATAGGTTTTGTTGGACAAGGTGGCAGCTATTGAATTTTGTCTTCATGGTTGTTTATTGTCCAAACAGTCTTTACTTGAGCACAATGGGTTTTTCTAGTTACAGATTATTTCCATGTGATAATTAATCAGTCTTAATTATGCTAGTCTTGTCTTCTCAATCTAACCAAAAATAAGTACACATCTTTTTGTTTGGTGACAAACAATACCATTGTTCTAGTTTTTTTCTGGCTCAACACCTGCTTGTAAAATGTATATATTTGAGACTTGTAAAAGCGGAAACAAGCTCATCTGCTTTTCAAGAGCAATAGTTCACTTAATTTTTTTAGGCCTACTGAATCTCTCATCTCGGCCAGTGAATATTAGATGTATTTCTTAATAAATTCACAACAGGGTTAACCACTAGGTGGCAGTGTAGGGGTTAAGTGTGCCTAGAGGTGTGTTTCTTACTGTGGGGGGGGCGTGGCTGTCAGCTAGTGAATGCTGATCTCTGCTCCAATCACAGGGAGCAGAGATTGGCGTCACTAGTTGCTAGGCAGAACGGGGAGATGCTGTTTATTTCCGCATCTCCCCGTTCAGCCTTCCCGTGAGACGATCGCGGGTATCCCCGCGGCGATCGAGTCCGCGGGACCCGCGACCGGCCTCACGAGGGTCCCGACTGGCGCGAGCACAGCGGCATCTTAAAGGGGACGTACCTGTACGCCCTTATGCCTGTCCGTGCCATTCTGTCGACGTACATCGTCATGCGCCGGTCGGCAAGCGGTTAATATAGTCCTTCTGCAGGACCTGTATGATGGCAGAACAGGTCTCTGGAATAATGATTCCCAGAGCCTGGGGGGAGATTCCAGTCGTAAACTTAATATGCTGGAGACTTCTCCCCGTTGCCAAGTACTGCAAGGTGGCGACGAGCCTCTGCTCGGGAGTGATGGCTTGGCGTATGCAGGTGTCCTGCTTCGTAATATAAGGGGACAGCAAAGCCAACAGACGGTGAAAAATGGGGTCGGTCATCCGGAGATAATTCCTGAAATCATCAGGATTATTCTCCTGCATCTCCCGCAACAAAGAATCGGTCACACTGGCGCAACCAATTCTTCGTCTTCGTTCTTCAACTTTTTTCAACACATGTGCAGCAGACCACAGCGTTGCCGTTTGCAATCTCTGTCTTAAGCGGATCAAGCATGGCCAGAACACCAGCTGCTTTGGCACCACATGCTTGACAAGACATACGACTTGCCATGCAGTCCATTGGCAACAGCACCTGAATGACCCACATCATTGAACAAAAAAATGCAGACTGCTCCTTGCTCATCTTGGATCTCTACCCCTACTATACTTCAAGTCTTTAAAAACCTCCATTAAGAGGAATGATGGTAAAGGAATGGGTGCCACAGGTACTTGCACCGAATCTGCTAGTAGTACACCACCTGTTGATTTCACAAGGAAAATTTTGCTACCCAGTTGCTGAACCGTAAAAACAAAACAAAAAAAAAACTGTCCCAGCTATCCACATGCTCAGCTTCTAAACGCTGGCTTGGCAAAATTGCTAGCACTACAACTGCTGCCTTTTCATCTGGTAGACTTTGCCCCCTTTCATGAATTTAGGTTCCAAAAACAAGTTTCTTTTGATGTAAGGCCATTCCACCTCTGTACCATCATGTGCAAGACAATGTTTTGGCCTTGTTGGACAGGGCAGTCAGCAGCAAGGTTTACAATACTGCTGACTCATGGTCCAGCAGGCATGGTCAGGAACGTTACTTTTCCTTCACAGCACATTGGGTAACTCTGCTGGGAGCTGGGAAGGATGCAGGACAGGGTTCAGTGCTGGAGATTGTTCTGCCACCAGACCTCCAAACAGCTGGTGGTGATTCTGCTACATCTGTTTGCTCCACCCCTCCTCCTCTTCTTCCTCTATGGCCTCTTCTGCTGAATTGTCCTCTGAACCAGCAGTGCTCCCTAAGTGATCAAAGGGCTATGCAAGCTGTTAGGCTAAAATATGCCATGTGGTGCTTCAGTCTAGGGGACAGGAGCCACTCCAGGGCAGAAATTCTGTCAGCTCTGCAGGGGCAGGCTCAGAGGTGGTTGATGCCATGACGACAATAGCACCAACCTTCTCTCCGCCCTCTGACAGGGACAGTTGACACTTGTTCCATGCTTTGCACATGTCCTGAATTTGGTGGTGCAACATTTCTTGAACAGGTACCCAGGCTTACAAGATCTTGTGAGGCAGGCCAGAGAAGTCGTGGTCATACAATGCCAGTGTTCAGCTGGCTGACATTCAACGGGAATTCAACCTGCCCACTGGGACAGGCTCAGGGGATGCATGCACAGTCCTATCACCAATTGAGGAGGCCACAAGGATGGTCAGCCACGATAATGTATGCATCAGTGACACTATCTCTCTAGTCTTCCTGCTGGAGCACATGCTTCATGGAATCACGAGGCAAAACAGCGGGAGGAAGAGGAGTACTTCCTTTATGCAGATACCATTCCTGCAGGGCCACCAAACACACAGGAGGAGGAGGATTGTGTCCGCACGGATGTAGAAGATAACATACAGCAGTCTTCAAGGGATCGTTTTCCCCAGAAACCCCAGGAGTTGTACGTGGCTGGGAGGAGGTAGTTCCCGACAATGTCATCCTTTGTGACCCAGAAAACTCAGAAACTCATGCCTCCTCAAACTTACGCTGCATGGGCTCCCTGATTCTGTAAAGCCTGCAAAAGGACCCAAGGATTTGTGGTATCAATGAGAGGGATCATTACTGGCTGGCAACCCTTCTTGATCCACGGTACAAGGGTAAAGTTGCAGAGCTCATTCTGCCTTCGCAGAGGGAGCAGAGGATGAAACATCTTTAGGGCGCCTTAAAGAAATATTTGTGTAAGACCTTTTCAGACACGGTGGGTTACCATTTCCTGGGCAACGTCTTTCTGAAGCTTTGTTTGGTCAGAGGAAGTGGAGAATATGGCCGGCTGACTGATGCCTTTAAACAATTCTTTAGTCCTCAGCCCCCAGGGTTGTTAGGTTTAAGCAACCATCGGCAGTGTCTGCGTCATATGGTGCAGGATTATCTAGGGGCCAGAGCAGACTTTGAGACCTTTCCAACTGAGCATCCACTGGGTTACTGGGTCTTGAGGATGGACCACTGGCCAGAACTTGCTCAATACGCAATCAAACTACTGGCCAGTCCTGAATCCAGTGTGCTTTCCTAATGGACATTCAGTGCTGCTGGAGGTTTTGTGACAGATAATAGTGTGAGTCTGTCCACAGACTCCGTTGACCGGCTGACATTTATCAAAATGATTCAGTATCAGGTCACCTGAGACCAGGTGACAGATGCACCCCGTAGGAGTCAGGAGTGCACCGCTAAGGTAGTGGACCCTAGGACTGACCTCTGCGAATTGAACCCTGGGTGGTTCAGGAAGCAGGTCTACTGGATCACTAACACAGATCCCAGTGGGAGCTAGAGCATAGATTCCCCAGGGCCCGGAGTCTAAGAGCCAGCAGGTGTTCACCAGAGCCTCTAGTGGTGAGGATGGACTGGGCTGCAGTCTGGCTCCAGGTCGCGGCCCCCAGAGTCTCAGAGCTTACGCCAACAGTAGACTACAGGAGATAGAGGAAGGAAGCAGCAGGTTGGAACAACAAGGATAGTAAGGGGACAAGCCAAAGGTCAGGGCGACTAGCAGACAAGGAAAAACATAGAACACGCCAAAGGTCAAGGTCACAAGCAAACAGGGATAGTCGAGAACAAGCCAAGATCCGTAAACAGTATCAGATGTAGGACACAGAGCAATGAGCACATGGAAGCCAAATCACAATGGTTGATCAGCACGGCTGGCTTGCAGTGTACAGGTTAATATAGAGTTCCCTGATAGGGGCTGGGGTGGAGCCATGCTTAGAGGAGAGATTATTTAAACAGACAGGTGAGAGTGGCTGGCCTCTTGGGTTTCCTGTCCCCCCTGCCTTCGGCGATGCAGTGACGATGTTGGGGTAATGGTATTCCTGCCTGTCGTAAAGTTCAAATAGTGGCACTGTTTGGCATTGCCCTCAACGCCATAAGAATCAATGGTAATTTAACATCCCAATCCTTACCTTGTTTCTTTGACAAACTTTTTAAGTATTTTAACAGTGGTTTGGTTACACTGCTTCACACTGCCACTAGGTGCTGGTCTATATGCAATTTTCCTTTAACCCCTAGGATCTTCCATAATTTGGCCATGACCTCACTATTATAGTGAGCTCCACCGTCAGACTCGATTAGTTTTGGAAGTCCGAATCGGGAAAATACATGATGATTAATAGCACAGATTTCAGAACTGTTATTAGGTGCTGGCAGACATTCTACATATTTTGTAAAGAGGCAAGTGACAGTGAGTGTGACGGAACGTCCTACACTCCGCTTGAGTGCTTCCTTCCAGTTTGGAGATCAGAGGTTAGATATTATAGTTATTATAGTCCCTGGATGACGTGAGTTTTTCACGAAACATGTAGGACGGAACGGCGCGCTGCTGTCATCTGCCTATTCAACATTTTTCACTTTATCATCTGGGTTTTCGGATTTTATATTCATGTGTAACCGGCCGGTACACTGGAATACATGTCTATATCCATCTGATCTGATGTAAGTGTTTTTAAATCTATTTTAATAAAGAGAAAGTTTTCGGTAATACACTATGGAAGTATCTCTTTCCTCCATATGACATGCACCCCTGGGGCTGTTGAGCATCACCCATTTTGTGTAAGGTACCGAATCTGTGTGCGATTGTGAGGAACGTCCATCTTGGATCGGGTGTTGGATGCCTAGATTGCAGTACTATTGAAGGTCTCATCCCAGCATTTTCCATCTATGCTTTCTATGATCCTCTGTGACGGGGGATCATAGATCTGCGGTAAGCAGACATTTCACTTATTGTGGTGGTGGTCCGGATACTTCACACAATTTTTGATTTTTGATTTTGGATTTGAATGATTTATCTTCAATCAGTTAATGGACTCACATGCTTGTTTTTTACTTTTTGATTGTGTTTTTATGAGTTATCCATTTTAGGTCACTGGTGTTTACTCACATTTAAGCACTACCCTATGTACTTGATTTTATTCACGCATATGTATTGTGTTTAGAGTGTATTGCACATTTAATGATTTGATATATATTTTTCATATAAATATCTATTATTCTTGTATTTAGGCTGGTCGGGTGGGTCAACTAGCCTGAGCCGCTATTTGCTGCTCTTTTTGGTTTACCACCCTCCATCCATTTTTGGTTTAGCGCAGCTTTTTGTTTTTCTTGTTCACGTTTGGTGCTGTTATACAACACGGCTGTAGTTGCTGCTACCCTCAAATCTTGGTTGATTCTTTCTGCACCTGGGAGGGCATATATCCACCCACTTAGAGCCATAGCGCAGTTTCTTCCCTTTTTTTCAGATATTATAGCCACATACTGCAACCAAGAACAAGGCAGGACTTGTTTGGCTATTTGAAGAAACTTACACAAAATACATGCACCACAGGAGAACATTCCCCCTCCTGATCATATTACCCTAACAATACAAACTGCACACAGAATAATAAATAAAACAACAGACATATACTATAAACATTACGTTAATTAGCCACCTGGATGACTCAGTGCCCACCCAGAGAGAAACAATAGGTGAATGGGAATTCACACCTAGACAATGCTTTGATTAATCAGGATATCACTAAAAGTCAGACATGCTGTCGCCGGGCTTCACACAGTGCAATACACATTATCATAAGCATAAACACAGAACACAGAACACAGAACACCTTTAGACAATAGTAGGAGACCTACTTTCAATAAACACACTATGGCCTCTTTCACACGGATGGTCCGTTCAGGTCCCCCTATCAGTTTTTTAGGCGGACCTGAACGGACGCTCCATAGACCTCTATGGAGCGACAGATGTCAGCGGTGACATGTCCGCTGACATTCAACCCGCTCCGATCCAAAACAGTGTGATGGAGGAAAACTCTACTTTTCCATCCATCTGTGGATCGGATGAAAACGGACTCTACGGTTCTTCATCCGATCCCCCATATAGGAGAGCGGCGCTCTGACAGGTCAGTCCCTGCACAGCGTGCAGAGACAGACCTGTCATCTGCCTGCTCAGTGGGGATCGACGGAGCGATCCCCCACTGAGCAAAGTGGAGCCCGTACACGGACACGTCCGTATGAAAGGGCCCTATAGCAGGTGACCCCAGACAGATAGCTTTCTGATGACATCAACATCAGCTATGAGTCCCAAGCTGGCAGAGACCATCATGACTTTTTAATAATGTCCTTTTGCATTACATAACATATTCCTAAATGCTTGTAGCTCCCTCAAATGCCAGGGCCCATAGTCGGTAGGTAAGAGGCTAGCATTCAGTCCCCTCCAAAAGCCTCTGTCCGGGGTGAGTCGATCACATTTCTCCCTCATCAAAAGTCGACTAACAAGGTCCCAGACCTCCACCTGGTCTGGACAAGCGTTAGTCAGGCAGAGTGAACTCACATAGTCAGTCCGCATGATCTCCATTCTTGGCTGCAAGGAATAGTTATCAGTAGGTGTGGGGCAGAGGTCATTGACTCTCTCTGGCTGCAAATGTTCAGCAGGGAGTAGAAGCATCACTACATCAGTCCGGGGCTCGATCTGCTGCTGGGGAAAGGGGCCAATTTCCCCAGCTCCCTGAAGCTGTGGAGACACTGTAGGTGCTAGGCAGAGGCCAGCGGTGCTCTGCCCTGTTGCCAGAGATTCAGCTGGGAGTAGAAGCTTCACTAAATCAGCTTGTCGCTGGGGAGAGGGGCGGACTGCCCCGGCTCCCTGGAACTCTGCAGTTGTTCCTGATGCTGGGCAGAGGTTGGTAGCACTCTGCCCTGTTGTCAGCCGATCTGCTGGTTTGCTGTCGGTGGAGACCGCAGGCCCATCCACGGACACCAGCTCAAGCTGCAGTTGTGAGGTGCTGATTGCATTCTCTCCCTGTAGCTCCTGTGGAGTTGATGGGTGCAGAGGCCAGTAGCACTCTGCCTTCTTAGCGCTTCAGCCCTCACATCATCCCCTCCGGCTAACTGTTGGGGAGGAAAGACAGTTTCCTCCACTCTGGCTGACTGTTGGGGAGGGAGGATGACAAACTCCTCTCCCTTCTCCCCCTGGATCCGGATCTGCTGCTTCTCACCCTGGGCCTCCCACAGGTGTGGGGCAGAGGTCTTGGACCCTCTTTCCATGTTGCCAGCACTTCAGCTGGAGAAGTTTCTTGTAACAACAGTTGCTGCTGGCAGGAAATCCCATGTCCCTGTCAGTGGTGTGGGAGAAAGGCCGGCTGCCTCTTCTCTCGGGAAGGCTAAAGCTGTTGTTGGCAGGGCTGGTGCAAGGATATTTGACACCCTAGGCGAAACCTCATTTTGCTGCCCCCCCTGAGTTCAGATTTCTGATTGTGCAGTGCAGTCTCCTATCATCGCTGACACTTCCAGATCCATGACACCCATCACTACATAGATGTGACAGGTATACTAAGCCTCAATTCACACTATAAATTGCATGTAATTCACATGAGATTCTGTGTGGTGTGATTTGAGCCCATTCATTTTGAATGGGCTCAAATTATGCCACATTGCACAAAAGTTGTGCAGCACCTATTTTGGAACTGCACTGCAGCCGGATTGCATGGTCCATTTGTACCATGTGATCAGGTGCAGGCAAATGCACTGCGTTTGTGCCCTGCATGTGGGGTCTCATTAACAATGCACTGACACCCACTGCAAATTGCAAGAGCAATGCAATTTGAATGCGGTGTGGGAAATGCACATGGATGGTGGTTTTCCTGCACCACGTTCTAGGGTGAACTGGGGCTAAGAGTCTGGTGTGTGAGGACCAAAATGTATATGCCAGCAATCACCAGGCAGGATGGACAGGACAGATCCTTGGACCCCTCTCTGTGTACTCCAGGCCTGGCCAGTGATCAGGGATGGTAGATCAGAGATGGCTGAACAGTGATTTGTACAATTATGGAGGATTTCCCCCTCCAAAATACAAAAAAATGTAGCAGCAATAAAGAATTGGTGCTGCTAATAAAATAAGTTACCCTGTGAGATGTAGCATGAATGTACCACAATATAAAAATATAATACATTTATTAAAATCCATCTAAAAAAACAATGTGTCACAATGGCTAAGAAGAATAAATATTAAATATCAAATATTCTACACTGCCACTCAAGACAATGTTGTCTTAACACACAATGAGCCACTAAAAAACACACTTATTGTATGTAGGCCTGGGAAGTCACATCTGTATAAACTACTCACCTAACCCTACAATCACTGAGATGTCCAATTTTATTTATACTTTCTGGAAGGGATTTTAAGTGGACACAGTGGATCCATGATCTCAGTCTGTGTTTGGCAGCAAAGTGGACAATGGACAATATTAGAACAGGAGGCAGCAAGCAGCATAGGTCTGTCAACCAGTGCAGGACATACTATATTTGACACATGTGTGGGGTGCGGTTCAGTCAGTATTACATGATGCTATGAGCAATACTACCATCAGTCTGGTTGTGTCTCACCCAACCTGTGTGCATCTGCATGCCTGCCAGGGCTCTGAAGCAGTGACAGGACAGCTATAGTCTGCTGCTCAATACCACTACACAGACTGTCAGGATTTCTGTATGTGCAGATCCCCAGCCACCCCTGGTGTCCTGTTTCCTGGCTCAGACCCTGTACAGTACACATGGTTTGCCTGGTGACATGTTTTTCAGCTACCTTCTCCTGACTGGGCTGCAGCATCATGCGGGACATGTGCCTGTTCTTCATGCTCCACTACAGGTGATCAGTCTCACTGAGGAGAAACAGCAGCAGAGCTCTTCGATTACCGGGGGGAAGGAGGAGGGGTTTTGTCTCGGCTTTCTCTCCTCTTCTTTCCTGTTCTCACTACTGCAGGGGCTGTACAATTGTCTGAAGACACATACAAAAGGCAGGCTGGGCTGGGGTTGAAGTCGCTTACCAGCAGAGGGGATGTTGGCAGTGTTGTGCCAGTAGGAGAGCGCTCTGACCCCACAGAGTGCCCGCACAGCGGAGGCTAAAAGCACCGAGCCCTGGACATCACTGGAAAGGCTGAGGGAGGGGAAGAGGCGGAGTTGTGGGGGGGAGAACGCACCATGTGGTGTATGGGAACTGGGCAGAGAGAGAGGCAGAGCTGGCTGTAGTGGTACATGATCAGTGACTGGTGGGGACGGTGAAACAGGTCACTAGCAGTCTGGCACTGTGATGATCAGAGGCGCAGCGGATGTTTCCTTTCCTTCCTCCATTCGGTTCAGTCGGGACACACTTTGCCGCTGCTGCGCCTCTGACACTGTACAGAGGGACACGGGAGCGGCTGCCTGTTGTGTTGAGACTGACTGTTACTGACTGTAGAGAGAGGGAAGAGGGTCACCAGCGGCCGGGCGTCCTAGGCGGCAGTGCGCCCTAGGCGGCTGCCTAGTCCGCCTAGTGGTAGCACCGGCCCTGGTTGTTGGTGCTGGGCAGAGCTCAGTGATCTTCTGCCCTGGTGCCAGCTCTTCTGCTGGAAGCTCACTCACTTCCTCAGCAGAAAAGTCAATTAAAATCACCAGTCTCTAGAACTGCTGAAAATTTTGGGCACGGGTTGGGGCTCAGTGCCAACACTTTGGCAGGCGATTTGTAATCCATAACATCCTCTGATGAAGAGTCAAATAAATCCATACAGTGCTTGGGGAATGAGCATGGCTTCCTTGTCTCCCGAGCTCTGGAACTGCAAATGGCAAGATGAGCCGGCTGCTTCATTTCCTGTACCTTTACCCAGCTGCTGGACAGACGCATTTCTCCATCCAAGCTTGTCATGTACAGAAACAGGATCGTCCAGGTCAGTCAACACTTGCTGCATCCGCCACAAGACCTCTGCGTCCATAACTGCGGGTGGAGATGGGCAAAGCACAATGTTACTCTGCCACATTGCCAACTCTTCGGGATTTCAGGACTGTCGGCTGGTACTTCTGGATAGTCCAAGGCAAGGCTAGTCCAGACCTGCTGCTCAACAGAACCTAGCAGCCATCTGTAGGCAATCTCCAGCTCCCCATCCTGATTGGCTAGAAACTCCAAATCTTCCAGTGCCTAGGGAACTTGGAGACATTCAGCATCTGTTATCTGTATTCTAAGATTTTCTCCAAATCGCTCCCAAAGTCAGGGTCCTCAGGCAGCCTCTCTAATAACAGCCCCAGGCCACCATAGCCAAAATCTTCTGTTGGGATGTCATCTGCTGTCCACGGGCACGCTTGGGCTACATACCAGTGAAGGGCTCTGTAGCTCTCGTCGAACCGCAACTCTGTCGGGACCAGCCTGGTTAAGTCAGCTTTCCATTCTTTGTGAGGTTGTTTCCTCAAAAACACCATTCACACGTCGTACTGCGATCAGTACCTTTCCTGGAAGGAGGAGAGAATGTTTCCCTGGTGTTGCTGCTCACGGGCTAGCGCTTACTTCCAGAGTTCCCAGTGGACAAAAATCATACCATCCTAGCAGGACCTGCTCTGACACTGGTCCTCTGTGCTGTATCCGCATCTCTCGCAACCTCCTTCGGAATTCCTCTTCCATGGCAGCTGGTATCTGTACCTCTCCCTTACTGCTATGCAGATCTTGGATCCAGGTGGATGTCCCAGAATGCAGGAAGCATCCCACCCCTGCCACCAATGTGACGGAACGTCCCACACTCCACTTGACAAAATATTTACACTACAGGAGGACATTCCCCCTCCTTACCCTAACAATACAAACTGGCAGAGACCATCATGGCCTTTTTAATAATGTCCTTTTACAGAACATCTTCCTAAATGCTTGTAGCTCCCTCAAATGACAGGGCCCATAGTCGGTAGGCAAGAGGCTAGCATTTAGTCCCCTCCAAAAGCCTCTGTCCCGGGTGAGTATCACAGTGAGCATATAGCAATTATCTCTAGAAGATTTAGTGACAGGGCCGATAAAATCAATTTGGAGGTCTGACCATGACATTACCATTCCTCATTCTGGAGAGGTGCGTGATGAGTGGACGCAGTGGGTTGGAAATGGGGACATATTAAAGCATCCTTAACAGCAAGTCTGCACGTCCCCAAGCATGTGTGGCCAGTAGGCATAACCTTGTAGGACCTCGTGTGATTTTCTTACCCAGATGACCAGATGTAGAGGCATCGTTAGCATGCTGTCACATAAGACCTCAAAATTTGAGGGAAACAACCCACTGTGGGATCCCATTTTTGGATATTCTGACTAATAAACCATCCTGTAGTGTGAACTGGGATTTGGACTTCATTAAACCATTGCTGATGGGACCCTGCCTGGATCCTCCATAAGTTTATAGAATAAACCCATGGTGGAATCCTTCTGTTGAGCAGTAATCAGGTCCTCACTGGGAGAATCCTGGACTTCACCTCGGGCTCTTCTTGGGCCTTAGCTTGACATTAGGTTATGGCCTCTATTTGGACTGTACCCATTAGGTGGTCAATGTCTAGAAATTCCATCTTTTGTTTTTTTCAAATATAAGTTTTATTGACATTTTTTCCAAAACAGAAAAGGAAAGAAAAAGATAACAAAGTATTGATATATAAAACATGGCACAATGTCCAACATTAGGCTTAATGTGTGTAAATACGTACATGACATATTTGAAATAGTCGCATCAATAATTGCGATTTAGCGTCCCAAGTTCGTGATTAATGTCCCCTGGTGAAGCTTAACTGAAGTAGATGGGGATGAATTACTTTGGGTACCCTTTCTACGTATTACTTCAATTGTGTGAGTGGACGCAGTGCCTCCTTTGTCCAGATGCCACTGAGAAATATCTCAGAAACCTAGTAGTTGGGAACATAAAGATTCCACAGAGAGTGGTAAGAGATATCAGATAGAGGAAAGAGATGTGAAAGAGAAGAAGGGGGAGAGGGAAGGGAAGGGATAGGGGGAAGGTAAGAGGGAGGGGGGAGGAAAGGGGAGTGATGGATCCCGGTTTACTGTGTATAAAACCTTCCGTGGTGGTCTATCTTTCAAGTGGCCAACATTGCTAATCCTTCATCTGAGTATATGAACATAATCCATGATGTCCATGTCTTAGAGTGTTGTTCCTGTTTATTTTGCGCTGTAGATACTAGATCCTCCAATCTCCTGATCTCTTCCACTCTGCGTAGCCACATCCCTATCATCGGAGGCGAGCTTTGCTTCCATAATAGTGGAATGCAGGATTTAGCCGCATTCATTAGATGTCGTATTATCGATTTTTTGTATTTCCGTGCCGGGATCATAGTGGCATGAAGCAGGATGAAAGCTGGATCATCTCTTATTGGATGATCCGTGAATTTTTGAGTGGTCAATCGGACTGTGGTCCAGAATTGTTGAAGCAGAGGGCAGGACCAGAAGATATGGAGGAGTGTCCCTTCATCTGTTTGGCATCTCCAACACATATCTGAGGTAGCTGGGAAAAATTTGTGGAGTCTGTTAGGGGTGTAGTACCATCTAGTCAGGATCTTGTAGTTAAGTTCCTGTGTCTTTGTACAAATGGATGATTTCAGTGAAAATCTGATGATCGTTTGTTTTTGGGCCTCAGTGAACTGACACTGTAGGTCAGTTTCCCATTTTTGTATGAATGTCAGGTCGGGTTGTTCTGGGGGGGAGTTGAGCAGGACGTACGTTTTGGATAGCACTTGGGGTAAGACTCCCTCCTCATTGCAATATTCTTCAAAAATAGTCAAGTCTCTGTTAAATTGTGCTGGGTTGGGTATTGAGTGTAGAAAATGGTGGAGTTGTATTGCGTTCCAAAATGGCAATTGGAATCGACCGTTATCGGTGGTAAGGGCTTGTATGGAGGGCCAGGCATTATCTACCAGAAAGTGTGTGGCTCCGTCTCTATCTGATGAGGTAAATGCTTCAAATCTTGCTTGTTTCAGGCCTGGGGGAAATGCAGGGTTTCCTAGAATAGGATATAGGGGGGAGTTGTTTGTAGAGGGGGGGTTTGCTGCTATAAAGGATGCTCCTATCCGAAGAGTGGTGCCGATGATCGGATGTGACCTTAATATGGGCGATAGTTGGTCATAACACCAGACTGCTCCTTTCAGCTTAGCTACTGATTGCGCCTGCTCTAACTGTGTCCAAAGTTGATTTTTGCTATGTCGGTTCCAGTCTATTATTCTGCCCAAGTGTACGGCCGAGTAGTAGTTCTTTAGGTCTGGGAGGGCTAATCCTCCGAGATGTTTGGGTAGGGTCAGATAGCGTCTCTGTAGCCTAGGTTTGGAGTTTGCCCAGATAAAATGAATAAAGAGGGAATGTATTTGCTTAAAGTATTGTTGTGGGATTTTGATCGGTAGTGCCTGAAACATGTAAAGAAATCTCGGGAGTATGGACATTTTAAGCAGATTGCACCTGCCAAACCAGGAGTGTAGTCCTTTATTCCAATCTTCTAGCAAAGATCTGGTTGTGGTCAATAGGGGTGGAAAATTTAGTTCAAATGTGCATTTTAGATTGTTCGGTATTAAGGTTCCCAGGTATTTGAGGGAGCTGTCTGACCATTTGAATTTATATTGTGATTTGAGAGAACTCAGTATACCAGTAGGCACATTGACCCCCATAGCAGCAGATTTATCAAAATTAATTTTTAATTGGCGAGGCTTCCGTATTTATCGAATTCTTTAAGGAGGTTGGGCAGTGACACCATCGGATTGGTTAGAGAGAACATGAGGTCATCCGCGTATGCAGAGATTTTGTATTGCTTTCCCTCCACTGTCACTCCTGATATGTCAGGATTTAAACGCACCGTGCATAGAAAGGGTTCTAGGGTCAGGGCAAAGAGGAGCCCTGCCTAGTGCCATTTGTTATTGGGAAGGAGTCTGATAGAATCCCGTTAGCTTTGACTTGGGCTGTGGGTATGGAGTATATGCTAGCGATCCACTGTAGCATTTTGTGCCCTAAACCTACCCGTTTGAGGACTGCTGTCATAAAGCTCCAGTTAACGCGGTCAAACGCCTTCTCAGCGTCCGTGCTGAGAAAGACGCACTGGGCCTTATTTTGGGTGGTTACGTGTACGAGGTTGAGTACTTTCGTGGTGTTGTCCCTCGCCTCTCGGGCAGGGACAAACCCCACTTGATCTAAGTGGATAAGATCTGGCATGAACTGGGTTAGTCTATTGGCCAATATTTTTGTGAATAATTTAAGATCTATATTTAGGAGGGAAATTGGTCGATAGCTGCCACATGCCGCCGGGTCCTTGCCTTCTTTTGGTATGAGAGATATATGTGCCCTCAAAGTATCTCTAGGAAGAGGGGCTCCTCTACTTAGGCTATTAAACATCCCCACCATACGGGGACCTAGAAGTGGCAGGAGAGTTTGGTAGTACTGTAGAGTGAGGCCATCTGGTCCCGGGGCTTTCCCTGGTTTCATCCCTCCCATTGCTCGTTTTAGTTCTTCTAAGGTGATGTGGTCTTCTAGTTCCGCACTGACTTCTGTCTGCAATTGGGGGATCTGAGATGCTGTCAGATATTCTTGTATTGTTGTTTCATTTGGCGGTCTAGTTGGAAGATTATAGAGGGCTGTATAGTATTCCCTGAATTCTTTCGCTATTTGGGTTGGTGTGGCCTTCTTTTGTCCTGATGGGCTTATAATTTGGGAGATGTATGTGTTAAGTCTGTGTTGTCTGGTTGCTTTGGCCAGAAGTTTCCCACATTTATTTCCCGATTCATATGAAAGTTTGTGGCAAATTTGTAATGCTGCTTTGGCTCTGTATTGTACAAGTCTACTGTCTGTTTTCTAAGGGATATTAATTCTGTTTCTAGGGCAACGGTCGGTGTATTTTTGTGTTTTGCTTCCCTGTCTTGTATTTTTTGAAGGAGTTCGAGAAGCAGTCGTTCTCTCTCCCTTTTGATACGCGCGCCATATTTAATGAACACTCCCCTTATTACAGTCTTGTGTGCTTCCCATAAGATGCCCTGGTCACAGTCGTCAGTGTCGTTTGTTTGGAAGTAGTGTTGAATTTCGTTTCTGATGTCTGCCATGACCTCAGGTGTTTGTAAAAGACTTTCGTTTAGTCTCCAAAATCTAGACCTGGTAATCCTAGCGGAGGATAAGCAATAGCACATGGTGATTGGAGCATGGTCCGACCATGTGATACTGCCTATCTCTACGTTGCTGACCGCTTCAAATTGGCTATGGGGGATGAAGAAGTAATCAATTCTTGAGTATACTTTGTGGGGAGCTGAAAAGAACGTATAGTCTCGTTCTCCAGCGTGGAGAAGTCTCCAGACATCTATCAGTTGGGAGTCGTGTAAATCTCGTATTATGCGTTTATGCGTGCCTGTGCGGACAGAGGAGGTGCTTGAAGAGGTGTCAACCGAGGGGGCAAGAGGTATATTAATATCCCGCCCTAGTACTAGTTGTCCTTCTTTAAAGTCTAGAAGTAGATTCAAAGTACGGTGGAGGAAGGTGTCTTGTCGCTCGTTAGGGGCATACGCCGTGGCTAATGTCATTTTCGTGCCTCTCAATGATCCCTTAATGAACACGTAGCGTCCCTCCGGGTCCACCAGAGTGTCGCTACATGTCCATGGCACCGCTCCTGAAATCAGTATAGAGACGCCCCTGGATTTAGTGGTTGTGTTGGTAGCGTGGTATGAGTGAGGGAAGAATCGGTTCTTGAGATATGTAGGTTTGTCAGACTACGTCTATGTGGGCTCTTTTAAGGTCGTTTAATAGCATGCAGCGTTTTTCGGGTATGTTAAGGCCCCTCGCGTTGAGTGAATATATATTGATAGTATCCATTGTCTCCCAGATCCAAGGGGTCGGTGGATGGGGACTGGGGTGGGGGAGAGCAAGGGAAAGGGAGGAGAAGTGGGATTTGGTTGAGTGGGTATAGGTAAAAGTGTAGAAACAAGAAAGGAAAGAGAGAAAAGTATAGATACCGTCCAAAAGAAAAAGACGGTTCACGGATAGTAGAAGCCTACTTTCCGTCAATTAAGTACAGTTAAATCACTGTGCATTAAAGCACTGCCCAGTTCTCACTAGACGCTTTGCTTCGTCCTATTGGGGGCAAGGTAAGAGACAACCGGGGTAGGTTCTCCCCGCCCGTCCCCGCCCCACCAGCCTGATAGCGTTATCTAGGTGTCCACCCTAATTATACCCATGCATACCAATAGGTAGAACAAGGTGTAATTTAAAGAAGAGGTGGTATCACATCTGAGTGTCACTTATTTAAATCCGTGTGCTCCACTATTTGTGCTGCTCCCATTCACTAAGGCCTGTGAGGGTATTTTCAATGTTTTGTTTCCCTGAGTGTTGTGTATGAGGGTTGAGTATGGAAGTTGCGCAAGGGATCCCAGTCTGGCATCCCGTGTGCATAATTCCGCTGACTTACTCTCCCTACTGTGCTGTTTGGTACCGAGTTCAGCCAGCTTTTGCTGGTGTCGGAGCTGGGTGTCCGTTTCCCTCCGATATCCCCTCGGCCACTTCCCTCCCCCTCTCTATGATCACTGTCTCCCCATCAAAAGGGGGTTTAACATGCCAGGGTCCCCTGTATGTAGTGTGAGTTCCAGAGCATGACATCCCATGGGGTTAAAGTATATACATATCCAAACATGTCAACGTGTTAAACTGGTCCTATATATAGATACAATAAACACGGAGCAAAAAAAAAAGAAAGACATTTAACTGTGGGATATATTGTTCGTATATATATATTGACCTGTTCCTGGGAATTCCCCCCACCTCAGCAAGACATTTAGCTGTTATCAGTTCAGTGGGTCTCTCCGTTGGTCGTGAAGGCGTCCGTTCTTCCGCTACCGAGGTCCTTTCGTGTCGCACTATAGGAGATACTTGGAAGGATGGGGGTATAAAACCAGCACAACAATCATTTGGAAGAGCGCAACGTGGCACAAGGAGTAATGTGGGATGAGGGTGACCCGTGGAATTCGCCTTAGATCAGCCCTCCTCCAATCTGTGTAGGCAGGTGTCACCCCTCCCTCCTTTTCCCACCCCCACCCCCCCCCTTATGTAAGCCTTGTCTTCTGGCAACTGGCAAAGCATCATGTTCAACCCAGGGATAAGTGCCCATATCTCTGTTCCTGAACTGTGTTTCTTGGCCCCATGTGAGGCAGTTTGTGTCCTGGGTATCCTGGTTTACAGAGTGTTTGGGTTGGGGGGTTTGCCTGGCTGGTGCCGCTCCGTCTTTTATGTGGGTCATCCCGGGAGGGGGGTGTTTCCTTGTGGGAGTACTCTGGCTCATGGTTCCCAAAAGTAACATGAGGGAGTCATAGATTGTGGGGGATATACTGTGAAATAAGGCTGCGCTAGCAGATGTGAATCACCACTAGGGGTGTAAGTGAGGCAAACAAAACAATGAAAATTGCAACTTATAGTGACAAAATTGCTAATACACGTGACTCACCACTGGAGGTTGTGCAAATATTGCGACTGTGAATACTAATACCACTATGAGGCAATCATAACAATAAAAATTGCAACTTATAATGACAAAATTGCTAATACACGTGACTCACCACTAGAGGTGGTGCAAATATTGCGACTGTGATTACTAATATACCACTGTGAGTATAAGTGAGAAAACCTTGCTTTACAAAACAAACAGTATAAGCAACAATAAATTAAAAGTCAATATTGCAGGTTGGGATAAATTGCAGGTGATCCTGAAGGGATGATCCCCTAGAGAACCCTACTCACCAGAACAATGTGATCCACGGCTTTGCAGTCCTAGGGTCTAAATGAGCTATAATGAAGTGGTGAGATGGGTGATGTCAGGAATCCAGAAAATACTTCAAATAATCCAATGGAGACTCCGGTTGAATATGGGTGCCGTAAAGAGGAAAGAAAGAACAAGCATGTGTGGTATCGCCGTGCTAAACCTCTAAGTGCTAAACAATAGTAACTCACTACTGAGCAGACTTGGATCAGCGAGTTCCGGGTGCGCTGTTGGCGTGCGCTCCAAACGGAACAGGAAGCAGGCGTCACTGGCTTACTGGCCGGAAATTGCGTCTACGCGTTTCGCCCCTCCTCCAGGGCGTCATCAAGGACATCACTTCCGGCTAGTGTTGGAAGTAATTTATATGCTAAGCGGCTGGCGCCTCCCAGTTAACCAGCCAATCCGGAGATTGAACTGATTAAGACTTTTACTTCCGGATTACATCATATCCTCTAGTCAATTGCTCATTGAAAAACTTTAATAACAAATGGACAAATTGACAGAACATGATGGGAAGATATAAAAGTGTAAGACATTTCATGTATTATTACAAATGTTCTAAAAACAATTGAAAAGCAATTGACAATGATGGGATTTTGCGTATACACATAAATAGATAAATGCAAGGATGAAAAAATATATAAAAAATAAAGATAAATAAAATAAAATAAAAATGAAAATAAAATAGAATAAAAATAAAAATAAAATTAAATGAATATAAATAAAAATAAAAATAAAATAAAATAAAAAGAAAATAAAAAGAAAATAAAATGAATCAAATTAAAAATGAAAATAAAATAGAAATGAAAATAAAAATAAAAAAAAATAAAAATAAAAGTAAAAATGAAAAATATAAAAATAAATATAAAATAAAAATGATAGAAAAAATAAATAAAAATAAAAGAAAAAATAAAATAAAAATAAAAAATAAAAATAAAAAATAAATAAAAAGAAAAATAAAAATAAATAAAAATAAAAATAAAATTAAATTGAATTATAAAAATAAAAATAAAAATAAAAATAAAAATAAATATAAAATGAAAATTGGAGAATTAAAATAAGAATAAAATTACCAGTTTGACAGAAAACAGTTTAAATCTAGATCAATATTAAGGCCTTGTAGATGGAGAGTGCCTAATCTATGGATCCATTGGGTTTCATTTCTCGATATTGCCTGTTTTAGATTGGAACCTCGCCAGTGGGGTTCCACCCTGTCTATGCCACAAAATCTCAAACCTCGAGGGTCACGATTGTGATGAAGTCTGAAATGATTGGATAGACTATGATGTTTGAAACCCTTTTTAATTCTGTTAACATGTTCTCTTAGTCTGATGCCCAATTTTCGAGTGGTCCTGCCCACGTACTGAAGGCCGCAGGGACAGGCCAACAAATAGGTGACGTGGGTGGTCGCACAAGTGATAAATTTTTTTATTTCGTACGTTTTATCTTGGGTCAAAGATGTAAATTGTGTTGTCTTTCGCACTCTATGTTTAGAAGTGCGACAAACAACACATCTACCACAGCTATAAAAGCCAGTTTGGTCCAAGAATGTTAATGTCTTTTTGGGGGGATTAACAACATTGTGTGCCAACTGAAGTCGCAATGTAGGTGGTTTAGTATAAATGAATTGAGGCACTTGGGGAAGGATTTTATTAAGTTCTCGATCTTTAAGTAATAGTGGCCAATGATTTTTCAAAATTTTTTCAAACTGTTTATACTGTCTAGTAAAACCAGTCATGAATGCAGTACTATATTCTTTTTTGGGGGTCTTAGTGCCATTCAAAAGGGACTCTCTTGTTAAGTTACGAATATTATCTCTGGTAATAAGCAGTTCATTGTGGTTGTAGCCTTTCTCTTCGAATCTCTTACAGATGATATCACTTTGGATTTCATAATCATTGATGTTTTTACAGTTTCTACGAATTCTTAAAAGTTGGCTTTTAGGTATCCCACTAAGCCATCTAGGGTGATGGCAACTACTTAGGGGTATATACCAATTACGGTCTACTTCTTTAAAGAAGGTCCGTGTGGAAAGCCTACCATGTTCCTTGTAGATCACGAGATCCAAAAAATTGAGCTGGAATAATCAACAAAAAAGAGAATAGATATTTGATCCCTGATGCACCCAGAGTGCCGGTCATTTACCAACTACCGAAGATACATAAGGATCCCACTAAACCACCGGGGAGACCCATAGTTAGTGGGGTGGACTCCCTTTTTGCCAGATTGGGTGAATACCTCGACCACTTCTTGCAGCCCCTAGTACAAAAATGTACCTCAAGGATAGTAGAGACCTTATTGGCCTTATTGATCCTTTGGATATTGCTGATGACCACATTTTGGCCAGCATAGATGTGAATTCGCTTTACACTAATATTCGGCAGAATGATGCATTACAGGCAGTCAAGTGGGCCTTAGGTGATACCACAGTCAAATCTAAACAGAAGGACTTTATTTTGGAATCTCTGAAGTTGGCTATGAGCCATAACTTTTTTTGGCACGAAGGAAAATATTATAGACAAAGGAAAGGAGTAGCAATGGGTGCAAAATACGCTCCCTCAGTTGCCAATCTTTTTATGAGTTGGTGGGAATCACAGGCCATATATGGCCAGGATATTCCCCCACTTAAGGTTCTATAAGCGGTATATCGACGACATTTTTGTAATTTGGGCAGGATCAAAAGATAGTTTTTTGCATTTTTTGAATAGGATAGGTACCAATTCTTATGGGATCTCTTTCACTGAGGTTTCTAGTGTAGAGTTGGTTAATTTGTTGGATCTCGTGATCTACAAGGAACATGGTAGGCTTTCCACACGGACCTTCTTTAAAGAAGTAGACCGTAATGGGTATATACCCCTAAGTAGTTGCCATCACCCTAGATGGCTTAGTGGGATACCTAAAAGCCAACTTTTAAGAATTCGTAGAAACTGTAAAAACATCAATGATTATGAAATCCAAAGTGATATCATCTGTAAGAGATTCGAAGAGAAAGGCTACAACCACAATGAACTGCTTATTACCAGAGATAATATTCGTAACTTAACAAGAGAGTCCCTTTTGAATGGCACTAAGACCCCCAAAAAAGAATATAGTACTGCATTCATGACTGGTTTTACTAGACAGTATAAACAGTTTGAAAAAATTTTGAAAAATCATTGGCCACTATTACTTAAAGATCGAGAACTTAATAAAATCCTTCCCCAAGTGCCTCAATTCATTTATACTAAACCACCAACATTGCGACTTCAGTTGGCACACAATGTTGTTAATCCCCCCAAAAAGTCATTAACATTCTTGGACCAAACTGGCTTTTATAGCTGTGGTAGATGTGTTGTTTGTCGCACTTCTAAACATAGAGTGCGAAAGACAACACAATTTACATCTTTGACCCAAGATAAAACGTACGAAATAAAAAAATGTATCACTTGTGCGACCACCCACGTCACCTATTTGTTGGCCTGTCCCTGCGGCCTTCAGTACGTGGGCAGGACCACTCGAAAATTGGGCATCAGACTAAGAGAACATGTTAACAGAATTAAAAAGGGTTTCAAACATCATAGTCTATCCAATCATTTCAGACTTCATCACAATCGTGACCCTCGAGGTTTGAGATTTTGTGGCATAGACAGGGTGGAACCCCACTGGCGAGGTTCCAATCTAAAACAGGCAATATCTAGATTTAAACTGTTTTCTGTCAAACTGGTAATTTTATTCTTATTTTAATTCTCCAATTTTCATTTTATATTTATTTTTATTTTTATTTTTATAATTAAATTTAATTTTATTTTTATTTTTATTTTTATTTATTTTTATTTTTATTTTTATTTTTATTTATTTTTTATTTTATTTTTTCTTTTATTTTTATTTATTTTTTCTATCATTTTTATTTTATATTTATTTTTATATTTTTAATTTTTATTTTTACTTTTATTTTTATTTTTATTTTTATTTTCATTTCTATTTTATTTTCATTTTTAATTTGATTCATTTTATTTTCTTTTTATTTTCTTTTTATTTTATTTTATTTTTATTTTTATTTATATTCATTTAATTTTATTTTTATTTTTATTCTATTTTATTTTCATTTTTATTTTATTTTATTTATCTTTATTTTTTATATATTTTTTCATCCTTGCATTTATCTATTTATGTGTATACGCAAAATCCCATCATTGTCAATTGCTTTCCAATTGTTTTTAGAACATTTGTAATAATACATGAAATGTCTTACACTTTTATATCTTCCCATCATGTTCTGTCAATTTGTCCATTTGTGAATGAATGAATGAATGAATGAATGAATGATTTGTATAGCGCTGCAACTGTGAACGGAATCGTTTTTCAATGAGCAATTGACTAGAGGATATGATGTAATCCGGAAGTAAAAGTCTTAATCAGTTCAATCTCCGGATTGGCTGGTTAACTGGGAGGCGCCAGCCGCTTAGCATATAAATTACTTCCAACACTAGCCGGAAGTGATGTCCTTGATGACGCCCTGGAGGAGGGGCGAAACGCGTAGACGCAATTTCCGGCCAGTAAGCCAGTGACGCCTGCTTCCTGTTCCGTTTGGAGCGCACGCCAACAGCGCACCCGGAACTCGCTGATCCAAGTCTGCTCAGTAGTGAGTTACTATTGTTTAGCACTTAGAGGTTTAGCACGGCGATACCACACATGCTTGTTCTTTCTTTTTTTTTATATTCTTTATTTTCGTATTTTACATCTATTACACCTGACTTACACATTTACAATCATTTGGCATCGTAATACATACTTTGAGTCATCTCTCCCATACCCTAACCCTCCCCCTACCCCCTTCCCCTAAGTGAAAAAAAAAATAAAAAATCGGGCGGTCCTACCCCATCTCGCTCTCGCTCGCTTCCTGTTGTTCCCTACAGCCATCCTTTTCCAACCAGTATCTATCCGTTTTCCTAAACTCTCTCCATTGTTTCCATTTCTTTCGATGTTTCCCCTCAATGTCTTCTAACTTATGAATGGACTCTTCTATGGCGCATATCTGCTCCACTCTCTCTATCCATGCTTTCATAGATGGGGCATTGGGGCGTTTCCACCAGCGGGGGATCAATGCCTTTGCTGCATTTAGTAAGTAAGGGATTAGAGTTGTACAGTACTGACCCACTCCCATCTCTGTATCGTTAAATAGACACACCCATGGGTGTTTCTTAACCCTTTCCCCTGTTATCTGGCCGATTAATTCTATTACCTGATCCCAATACTTTTGTATTTTGGGGCATTCCCACCACATGTGTGGGAACGTTCCAACTACCGAGCACCCTCTCCAACATGTTGGGGAGTTGACTTCGCTATATGCATTTGCTCTCTGCGGGGTTACATACCACCTCGCTAGTAGTTTGTACGACATTTCCCTTGTTTGCGTATCTTTTGCTGTCGCGTGTACTAACCTTAATATTTTTTCCCTGTGTTCAACACTTCTAAGCGGGCCTATCTCCTTTTCCCACTTTTCTAGGTAAACTGGGAACTCATGGACTGTCTCTCGCAGCAAGATTTTATATAGTTTTGATGTCCTTTTCTCTAAGCTTTGTGGTGACTCTAGTAATTTCTCTAATGGTCTCATGTGATTCTTCCCTCGTAATGGCCGTGGCAAACTCCCCACAAAGTGTTGTAATTGAGTGTATCTCCACCTATCTAGTGCTTTCTGTCCCCATTCTCTTGTGATTTCGCTATATGTGTAAAGTCTATTTCCTTCCATCACATCCTGCAATCTCAGGTTATCGTTCTTGGCCCATCTACTGAAATATAAGTGCTCCTCCTTCCCAGGGGGGAAGAAGTTTGTGTTTAACAGCTTGTTCTTTCTTTCCTCTTTACGGCACCCATATTCAACCGGAGTCTCCATTGGATTATTTGAAGTATTTTCTGGATTCCTGACATCACCCATCTCACCACTTCATTATAGCTCATTTAGACCCTAGGACTGCAAAGCCGTGGGTCACATTGTTCTGGTGAGTAGGGTTCTCTAGGGGATCATCCCTTCAGGATCACCTGCAATTTATCCCAACCTGCAATATTGACTTTTAATTTATTGTTGCTTATACTGTTTGTTTTGTAAAGCAAGGTTTTCTCACTTATACTCACAGTGATATATTAGTAATCACAGTCGCAATATTTGCACCACCTCTAGTGGTGAGTCACGTGTATTAGCAATTTTGTCATTATAAGTTGCAATTTTTATTGTTATGATTGCCTCATAGTGGTATTAGTATTCACAGTCGCAATATTTGCACCACCTCCAGTGGTGAGTCACGTGTATTAGCAATTTTGTCACTATAAGTTGCAATTTTCATTGTTTTGTTTGCCTCACTTACACCCCTAGTGGTGATTCACATCTGCTAGCGCAGCCTTATTTCACAGTATATCATATTTAAGGTTTTTTAACTTTTTCAGGTAGCAGCAGCAGTATTTGTTTATTAACTATTGCATGGTGTTATGCGTTTTTTATAGTACTTTTTGGCGCAAGTATTAAGTTTTGTTTACTATAGATTGTGGGGGAGCAAATGTTGCAGGCAATGCAAAAAAAAGGGGGGGAAGGGGGGAACAAAAAACTAAAGAAAAACAAGAGGGAGATAATGTCGGAGGGGGATTTAACCACCTCTATCTTACCCCTCTGGCGAGAATGTTCAATCTTCTCTTGGGGCCTCTGCTGGGACGTAAGGGGATCTGCGACGATTCCTCTGCGGTCTCTGTGATTGGGTTCTCCTCGGGTTGAATGATCCAGACCGGGGGTTGGGTCGTTGTAGCATCTGTAGCCAGTCCGGTACTACGATCGGGTCTACTTCCATAAATGTGAACAGGGATGGTAGATCAGAGGGGGACCGGAGAGTAAAAGATTGCTGGGGTTTCTTGAAAGTCACTGAAATTGGATAGCCCCATCTGTATGTAATTCAAGTATGTCTGGCGGCTACCAACACTGGCTTTAGAAGGGCTCTCCTCTGGAGTGTCGCTCTGGATAGGTCTGGCATAATCCGGAGGGTTGCTCCGTCAAATTCCACATCTCCCCTCTCCCACGCGGATCGCAGCAGTAGCTCTTTATGACTGTATTGGTGGATTCGGCAGATAACGTCCCTCGGTCTGTCTGGGTCTGTCGATCGGGGTCCTAGGGCTCTATGGATCCGATCGAATGATAAGCTTTGTGGGTATTGTTCCCCCATCAGATCTCTGAAGATCCCCATGGTAGTCGCCGCCAGGTCCTCCGTCCCTGTGGCTTCTGGAAGTCCTCTCAGGCGCAGATTATTGCGCCTGCTGCGGTCTTCTGCCTCCTCTAATTGGAGCTGCTGGGTTAGGATCATATTTGCCTGTGTAGTATGTTATGCCTCTATCGCTGACATCCGTCTCTCAAGTGCAGACACAGATGATTCCCCTGAGTCCATGCGGTCTGCAAGCACTTGCACCTCCTGCCGTACCCCTGCAATTTCCTGCCTGTGGTTCGCCTCCACTCTGCTCACTATGGCTTCTATGTCTGCCCTGGTGGGGAGGGATTGTATGAGCGCTCTTAGCTCAGCGTCTGCCCTCAGGGTGATCGGAGCCTGGGAGGATTGTGAGGGTCGTGTATGAGGGTTGAGTATGGAAGTTGCGCAAGGGATCCCAGTCTGGCATCCCGTGTGCATAATTCCGGTGACTTACTCTCCCTACTCTGCTGTTTGGTACCGAGTTCAGCCAGCTTTTGCTGGTGTCGGAGCTGGGTGTCCGTTCCCCTCCGATATCCCCTCGGCCACTTCCCTCCCCCTCTCTATGATCACTGTCTCCCCATCAAAAGGGGGTTTAACATGCCAGGGTCCCCTATATGTAGTGTGAGTTCCAGAGCATGACATCCCATGGGGTTAAAGTATATACATATCCAAACATGTCAACGTGTTAAACTGGTCCTATATATATAGATACAATAAACACGGAGCAAAAAAAAAAGAAAGACATTTAACTGTGGGATATATTGTTCGTATATATATAGACCTGTTCCTGGGAATTCCCCCCGCCTCAGCAAGACGCTTAGCTGTTATCAGTTCAGTGGGTCTCTCCGTTGGTCGTGAAGGCGTCCGTTCTTCCGCTACCGAGGTCCTTTCGTGTCGCACTATAGGAGATACTTGGAAGGATGGGGGTATAAAACCAGCACAACAATCATTTGGAAGAGCGCAAGGTGGCACAAGGAGTAATGTGGGATGAGGGTGACCCGTGGAATTCGCCTTAGATCAGCCCTCCTCCAATCTGTGTAGGCAGGTGTCACCCCTCCCTCCTTTTCCCACCCCCACCCTCCCCTTGTGTAAGCCTTGTCTTCTGGCAACTGGCAAAGCATCATGTTCAACCCAGGGATAAGTGCCCATATCTCTGTTCCTGAACTGTGTTTCTTGGCCCCATGTGAGGCAGTTTGTGTCCTGGGTATCCTGGTTTACAGAGTGTTTGGGTTGGGGGGTTTGCCTGGCTGGTGCCGCTCCGTCTTTTATGTGGGTCAGCCCGGGAGGGGGGTGTTTCCTTGTGGGAGTACTCTGGCTCATGGTTCCCAAAAGTAACATGAGGGAGTCATAGATTGTGGGGGAGCAAATGTTGCAGGCAATGCAAAAAAAAGGGGGGGAAGGGCAGAACAAAAAACTAAAGAAAAACAAGAGGGAGATAATGTCGGAGGGGGATTTAACCACCTCTATCTTACCCCTCTGGCGAGAATGTTCAATCTTCTCTTGGGGCCTCTGCTGGGACGTAAGGGGATCTGCGACGATTCCTCTGCGGTCTCTGTGATTGGGTTCTCCTCGGGTTGAATGATCCAGACCGGGGGTTGGGTCGTTGTAGCATCTGTAGCCAGTCCGGTACTTCGATCGGGTCTACTTCCATAAATGTGAACAGGGATGGTAGATCAGAGGGGGACCGGAGAGTAAAAGATTGCTGGGGTTTCTTGAAAGTCACTGAAATTGGATAGCCCCATCTGTATGTAATTCAAGTATGTCTGGCGGCTACCAACACTGGCTTTAGAAGGGCTCTCCTCTGGAGTGTCGCTCTGGATAGGTCTGGCATAATCCGGAGGGTTGCTCCGTCAAATTCCACATCTCCCCTCTCCCACACGGATCGCAGCAGTAGCTCTTTATGACTGTATTGGTGGATTCGGCAGATAACGTCCCTCGGTCTGTCTGGGTCTGTCGATCGGGGTCCTAGGGCTCTATGGATCCGATCGAATGATAAGCTTTGTGGGTATTGTTCCCCCATCAGATCTCTGAAGATCCCCATGGTAGTCGCCGCCAGGTCCTCCGTCCCTGTGGCTTCTGGAAGTCCTCTCAGGCGCAGATTATTGCGCCTGCTGCGGTCTTCTGCCTCCTCTAATTGGAGCTGCTGGGTTAGGATCATATTTGCCTGTGTAGTATGTGATGCCTCTATCGCTGACATCCGTCTCTCAAGTGCAGACACAGATGATTCCCCTGAGTCCATGCGGTCTGCAAGCACTTGCACCTCCTGCCGTACCCCTGCAATTTCCTGCCTGTGGTTCGCCTCCACTCTGCTCACTATGGCTTCTATGTCTGCCCTGGTGGGGAGGGATTGTATGAGCGCTCTTAGCTCAGCGTCTGCCCTCAGGGTGATCGGTGCCTGGGAGGATTGTGAGGGTCCCTGTGGTTCCGACCAAAACATTGCTGGGATAGTGTAATCCGCAATAGGGGTAGAAGGGGTCAGCGGTACCTGTAAAGAGGAGGCTTGCTGCTGGGGTTTGCTGTGTGCCTCTGGCCTCGTGGCGTCCGCTATCTTGGAGTTCGGGGGAGACCCGCGCTGGCTTGTGAGGAGACTCTGAATATCCTGGGTTCTGTGAGGATTCGGGGACACCCGCTGACGTAATTTTCCCCTCCGCTTTCCAGCGGAGAACATGCCGGGTATAACAGGCGGTTATCTGCTGAGTTAAGCTGGTAAAAGACGGGTCGGGCCGGGAGCTCCTCAGACACACGTTCTCACTCGGCCATGTCCTGACCACGCCCACCTAGAAATTCCATCTTAACTGCCCCTTCTTTGGCTAAGGAATCCACAAAATCATTTTCCCCTTTTCCATCTCCTTGTATTTTGGAGTGACCCTTGATCTTTTACCAAAAGATGGTTAGGCCATTTGATGTTATCAGTTCGTCTATTCTACAGAATAATTTTCCATGCCTGACTGGTTTGTTGTTACTTTTCAACATACCTTTTTAAGCTTGGCAAATACTCTACAAAACTGTTCCATACATAATTGGGATGAGCGGCGATGGTAAAATCTTTGATGTTGTATTACACCGATGGCAGTTGTGACAGGTACACTGACAGGCTACGCTGATGGAGGGTACACCGACAGGCTATGCTGATGGCAGCTGTGACAGGTAAACTGATAGGCTGCACTGATACCTGCTATGACAGGTACACTTTATTTCAGGGCAATCAGTGCAGTTTTGTGCACAGTAAGGCCTCTTGCACACTTGTCAGGGATGCCATACACAGACATCCAATACAGGTGATAAGATCGTTGGGCTGCACCAAGGAATTAGGAACAAACGAGTAAGTAAAAAAAGTAGGTTAATTTAAGATAAAGACACATGTGCAAACCAAACCATAAACAAGTAATAAGTGCAAGACACATCAAAACCCCAAAACACCTAACTTATTATTATATGTTCACAAGCACAGGAAACAAATATAAATAACCCAGGCACGGACAAAAGCAAAAAGGGAACAGAAGCCAGATATGAGGAAAAATACCATAATGGGAGCAGGGAGCAAGTACATGGAACAGGTCTCAAGGACAGGGTAAATGTAACGGAATCCAGGACAAAAGCAGGAACAAAGAAGGTTCAGGCAGGGACACGGCTTGCAGATAGAATTCTGAAGCATTATAAGGCTTGGTTAAGGGCGGGCTTATATAGTCCAGCAAACCCCAACAGGTGTGCTTGATAGCTGGTTCGTAGTCTTATCAGGGAGACACGCGTTGGTGGCCACCAGAATTACACCCTTTGGTGCTGAGCGTAATGACACCGTTCCTGACAGTTCTCCCTCCTTAAAGCGGGATTCCACCCTAAAGTGGAACTTCCGCTCATCGAAACCCTCCCCCCCTCCGGTGTCACATTTGGCACCTTTCAGGGGGGAGGGGGGTGCAGATACCTGTCTAAGACAGGTATTTACACCCACTTCCGGGCATAAACTCCCATGGGAGTTTACACCACTTACTGTCCCGACGCGCTGTCTGCCGGGACACACACGGGTCCCAGCAGACAGCGCGGACGATTCTCATTGCGCTGAGTTCCCTCTCCGAGAATGGTGCTGGCAGCAGCAGAGAGCCGAGCGATTGATCGGCCTCTGCTGCCGACATCGCTGGAACCTGTGACAGGTAAATGTCCATTTATTGAAAGTCAGCGGCTGCAGTATTTGTAGCTGCTGGCTTTTAAAAATAATTTTTCAGGTACATTTAGCCCTTGGTTCGACAGTCCAAGTGGGTGCGGAAACACCCTAAAAAGTTTCCCTACTAAGTCGGTGGACTTCTTCGCACTTCCATGGCCAGAGTCCTCTTTTTTTTTTTTTCTCAGAAAACGTTTTTTTTTTTTTAAAACTCAGTTTACAAACATGTCAATAAATTCCAGTTCCAATAACTCATAGTATACATACATCAACTATAGGCATCACTGCACCACTGTCTAGGACATTACATTTATAGCTTGCATTTCGTTAATTATATCCTGTATGTTGTGATCCTCAAGAATTGCTGCTCAAACTTTGGACCATCAGTGTGACCTGTTGTGTTAACTTTTGCGATTTAGCAACCCAGTAACCTATCTAGTATAAGGTCCACCGGGGATAGGCCTGGTGAGCTCAGCCAGGGAGACCACTAGTCATCAAATTTTCTCTGTTGTCCCCTTTGTTGGAATATAAACTTTTCCAGCTGTAAGGTGTCACTCACCCGTCCGATCCATTTGTTGGTAGTGGGGGGCTCAGTCGCCTTCCATCTTCTAAGGATGAGCAGGCATACCTAAAACAGGGCCCTTGCAATGGGCGGTTTAAGGTTGTCCTCTAGGGGGCTTGTCTAGGATACCTAGCAGGCATGGTTTGGGGTCAGTCGGGGTGGAGACTGAAAAGGAATTGTTAATAGTTTTTAGGACCCCTGTCCAGTATAGGTGTAGCTTGGGGCAACGCCACAGCATATTGATCAAGTCCCCGTGGTCTCTCAGGCATCTCGGGCAGTCCGAGTCCGGTCTCACCCCCATTCTGGCCAGCTTGGCTGGTGTGTAGTGTACTCTTAGTATAATGTACAACTGTGATAGTCACTGTGCTACATTTAAGGATGACATTCGTACTGCCTGTAACGCCTCTTCCCACTGTTCACTCTCAAGGGCACCCATGTCTTTTTCCCACTTAGTCGTTGTCTTTAGGGGGAACCCTGTCAGGTATACCCCGAGTAGCATCGATTAACAATTAGAGATGAAGCCTTTGAGGCTGTTCACCTCTTCCATGTAGTGAAATATGGGGGTTGGAGAAAGAGTCCACGGAGTCTCATTGGATTGAGCCCTTATTGCGTGTTGCAATTGAAGGTAGTAGAAGTGCATCGACTGGGGAAGCCAAAATCGCTCTCTCAGATCAAGGAAGGGGCTCAGTTTACCTGCCGTGAAAATGTGGCGCAAGTGTGCGACTATGTGTTTCCTCCACCGAGCTCCACACGTCAGCATCTGTAGTTTCGGGTAGTACCCGGTGTTCCATATAGGGCTAAATTTAGTGAAGCCTTCTACTGATTGTAACTGTCTGGCCTTGTTCCAGACTTTTTGGATTAGGGCATTGTGACAGACTCACCCGGGACAGAGACTTTCGGAGGGGACTGAATGCCAGCCTCATGCCCACCGATTATGGGCCCTGGCATTTGGGGGAATGGTGCTCTTTGTGAGCTGTATGCCTGGGGACCCTGGAGGTGGTGTTACTTTGGATTCAGATCCATATCCCCCCAAGACACACAGACTCTGGGAACCCTGTAATTTGCCATATTATAAATAGTGACTGATTCATAATGTTGGGGCTCATAGAAGATGCTGATGTAATCAACTCTGATATTGTGAGGTTTTCTTGGATTTGCCCAAAGACTATTCTTGGTTAATTCTGAACAATACATGATCATTGAAAGAACTGATTACAATGACCTCCGGAGACGGACTGTCTGGTCACCTAGGCTACCTTAAGTGCTGTGTTAATTAACATGTTAATTATGTAATTGTCTTTTAAGTTGTTGCTATAGGGGAGGGGGGAGTATCCATGAGCAGCCCTACCTCATTACCTAACCCCTTGTGTTAAAAGTGTATAAAAAGGCTGTATTCTGTGCCATAAAGCATTCAAGAGTCTACAAGCTATTTTCAGCTAAACTTGTATTCAATGCAGCTATAATAATATATCTCTCTGCTGGTCAGACTGGAGGAAGCGGTATTACTGACGGAAGCACTCAGCAGAGTGTGGGATAGGATCCGTCACAGGCATATGTGGGGAATCTCTTATTGGACTTTGCGTAAGCCAGAGCCTATAGGCCCTCTGATACATCTGTGATGCCCGCGACATGGCCCATCAGAGTTCTAATGGGGTCTGTCACGGTGAGACCCTCTCCCTCCCCGTCCAGCGGGGTGAGGGCTCGGGCCACATGCTGCAACTGAGCAGTGATATAGTAAAGCCATGGGTTAGGCAAAACTAGGCTGCCCTCATCTTTAGGTTTCTGAAGTTGTTCCAACTTCACTCTGGGAGGCTTGTCCTGCCATAGAAAGGACCTAAAAATTATTTTTTTTATGCAAAATATTTTAAGGGGAATCACCATGGGGGTGTTATGGAGCAGATAAAGGAGCTGGGGCATAAAAATAATTTTAATAAGGTTGACCTTACCTACTAGTGAAATTTTTAGTCTCGACCATACTTTAATCCTGACATGTATTCGTCCCAGTAGTGGTGACAGGTTAAGGGGGATGTAATCTAGTATTTTCAGGGTGATCTCAATGCCTAGGTATTTGAAGCTAGAGGTTAGTGGTATTTGAGGTGCCGCGATGTCCTGGGCTACTGGTTCTGCATCGAATACCATTAGGGAAGATTTAGCCTAGTTGATCACCAACCCGGAGTACTTCCCAAAAACTGTATTATGATCGACATCGCCACTTTTAGGGAGTCAGAAGTGTCTCCCAGTAGCAGCATTGTGTCACCTGTGTATAGCATGATTTTCTCTTGTATTTCCCCGAACTTAAAGCCCTGTACCTGCGGGTTAGACCTTGGCCATTGGCTCAATTGCCACTGCAAACAAAAGCTGTGACAATGGGCATCCCTGACGTGTCCCCCTATGGAGCCTGAAGGGAGTGGAAATGTGTCCTGCCTCTCTGATGACTGCCTGTGGGGAGCTATAGAGCAGCTTGACCCAGGACAAAAACGTGTCTCTGAATCCAAACCTGCCCATAACCGCCCAGAGGTATTGCCATTCTATGCTGTTGAATGCTTTATGGGCTTTCAACGACAGTAGAGCCCTGTCTCCCATGTTGTCTGGTTGTGCTTGAAGGTTGAGGAAGAGTCTGCAGAGATTTATAGCAGTGGATTTTTGGGGGCTAATTGGTCCGAGTGTATTATGGAGGTGATTACCTTGTTGAGTGAAGATTTTTGCTAGGAGTTTGATGTCACTTTGTAAAAGAGATATTGGCCTACATGATTGGCCGTCTAGAGGGTCCTTCCCTGGTTTCAACATAAGGACAATATTCGCTCTTGTCATGGATTCTGGTAAACTTTGGGTGGACCTAGCCGAGTTCAGTACTCTGAGAAGGTGGGAGCAGGATGGATTCATCATATTGCTTGTATAGTTCAGTTGTGAGGCCGACGTCCCAAGGTGCTTTAGAGGGGGAGAGCGCTATTGCCACTTGTAGGTCCTCTATAGTAATAGGGTCGTCTAACATAGCTTTTTGGGATGCAGAGAGGCATGGCAGTTCTAAAGTCTGCAGGTATGTCTCCAGTTGTGTCTCCGTATACCCCGCTCTGCACCTGTAGAGGTCTGAGTAGTATTCAACCAGATCATGCATGACTAGATCTAGACTAGACTAGAGTGTTCACCATCCTCCCCTGCTTTGTGTGAACACCACCAATCGAAGGGGAGGTCTGGGAAGACTTCACGATCTTTGCCAGGAGCCGGCCAGTCTGCTCCCCCTCCTCATAATAAGCGAGCCTATTAAAGAACCTCTTTTTATCAGAGCCTGATTTGTTGATTTGGACCACTGCCTCCCCATCTGTAAACTTAGACTCAAGCTGGCGGACGAGCTGTTTCCGCCTGTTCCCCCTGTGCTCTAGTCTTGGTTTTAATGTGTGTCTTTGAAAAACATGAGAACTGCTTCTGCAGAGGGTTACGGTCCCGCCATGGATCCAACCATCCCACCTCCTCAGCAAACTTCCGCAGCACTGTTCGGGCAATTTTGCGGCCGTTCCCTGGGGGCGGGTGCTTGTAAAGGACAGGGTCCATGTTGCAGTTCAGATCTCCCACAGCTATTAGCGGGAGATCAGGGTGGCTTAATTGGAAGGCCAGGTGTGTTCTCAATCTGAGTTAAAGGGGGCGGGATATACAGATCAGCTAAAATACATTTCAATTGGTACACTTTACATTCTAGTATAACATATCTCCCCTCAGTGTCAATCAGTCGGTCATATACCTGAAATTCTACCGACCTATGCACTAGTACGATCACCCCCCTGAAATAGGAGGTGTTCGTAGAGTGATAACCCCCTACCAGCCATGCATCATTTGTACAGGATAAAAAATTAGGAAAAGAAACTGCGCTGCGGAAAATATACTCAAAATAGTGTATATGAATGTAATTAATATATAGGCTTAAAAAAGCCTTACTGGAAGCTGCAACTCAACTGTAAAACATAACTACAGTGGCAAAGGAATAAAAAAGTGAAAAGAGTAGCACTAAACCAACAGTGTTGTGATAATAAATAACCTAGTGGTAGGTTGACCTAAACGGTGATCATAAGTAAGATAAAGTGAGCATTAAACCTATGTATATAGACAGCACAACTGAATAGAAGGACCACAAAAACAATCCTATATATAAATGAATAAGTGCACAATGAAAACCCCACAAATAAATGGATGAATAAATATTGTGAACAGTGGAATGAAAATGGACATAAACAATACAAAAATGAATGATAAAAAGTCCAAAATAAAACACAAATAATTGGATGCGTAATCGAAAATATTCCACCCGTGCAATAAATGACAAATAAATCAGTCCATCTCTCCAAATAGATCTTCAAAACAGCCCCAAGTGATCCGCCACCAAGGAAAATAGTTGAGATTTACTTCTTACCAAAAGCGCATGACACCCCATTACAGGGTGTCATAATATGCCTGTATGAAGGTAACCCTCTTTAGATCTCTTTAGATCTCCCTGGAGATGCAGCAGATACCAGCAGCCTTGATAAACCACTCCACAGTCCAGCTTGCACAGATCAATTCTCATAGGTGTGGATCAGCACATAAAAGAAATAAGGGGGCTCGAATAGTGTAAAAGCCGAGATTTTTATTAACCACCCTTTTTGCGATTCGGCACTGCGTCGCTTTAACTGACAATTGTCGTGCGATGTGGCTCCCAAACAAAATTGACGTCCTTTTTTCCCACAAATAGAGCTTTCTTTTGGTGGTATTTAATCGCCCCTGCGGTTTTAATTTTTTGCGCTATAAATAAAAAAGAGCGTCAATTTTTTAAAAAAAAGCATTCTTTTTTATTTTTTCTATAATAAATATCCCCCAAAAATATATAAAAAACATTTATTTTCCTCAGTTTTGGCCGATACGTATTCTTCTACATATTTTTGGTAAATAAAATCGCAATAAGCGATTATTGATTGGTTTGCACAGAAGTTATAGCGTTTACAAGATAATTTGTGCTGCTTCCGCTAGGCGGAAGGACGAGATGCTGTTCATTTCCGCATCTCCCCGTTCAGCCTTCCCGTGAGACAATCGCGGGTGTCCCCGCGGCGATCGAGTCCGCAGGACCCGCGACCGGCCTCACGGGGGTCCCGACCGGCGCACCCGATGGCACGGCGGCATCTTAAAGGGGACGTATATATACGCCCTTATGCCTGTCCGTGCCGTATATCGTCGTGCACCGGTCGTGAAGCGGTTAAACATATAAACTGGTTGCACTTAAATGAAACAAGATCAGTTCAAGCCTTAAGTGTAGTGCGCCGGCCGCACACACCAAACACAGACCCGTCCTTCCCAGAGTATCCGATAACAAAGTCGAGGTGACGTCAGCGCGTCGCTTCGCTCTACCGGTTTTGCAATAGAGTTGCGTCATCCAGGGGCACGGGCGGCGCACTGTGTCACCTCCCTAAATAGAACCATCGGATGACCAAGCCTCGCTCTGAGCTCCCAATCCTGAGCGAGTCTTGTCATGCCGATCGAACTCTCGCAAGACCTGCAGCTCACAGTGCACCATTCGCTAACGGCACTGATATTTAAATATAAAAACAGGTGTATTTAAAACGGGTCAACAAGACCCCAACACATCCAAAACCATTGCGGCTCTGGTGAATAAAAATAATTATAAAACATATGTTCTTTACCCTCATTAACCCCCCGGCTGAAAACCGGAAGTGGTACCATATTGAGCGTTGGGGACATCAATCCGCAACCTCATTTAAGACATATCAAAAATGAATTGGTCTCGTAAGCCACATCACTACGCCCCAATGTTATCATGGATCGTAAAGATAGGGCCCAGACATTTGTCTCTCACTAATTAAAAGAAAAAACAGTTTAAAATTTTCGAAAGCTCCACTCCAAAAATATGAAGTGGGCTATAATGCAATGCAATAAACCACCCAAGGTTAAACTCACCACAGGGGTGTAGCTATCGCAACAACACGATACCACATAAACCCTGCGTGAAAGGTTGGTGCATATGCATTATTCAAAAATCATATAAATACATGTAGTGATCTAATCTTATAGTTCCTAGATGGTAAGTAGTTATTAAAAAAAGTACTTCTCCGCAGCAAAACCCAATTCTCCCAGAGAGAGATTTTATTGACTTCCAAAACAGAACAGTCTTACAGATGATAAAAAATCCAACAGAGTTCATATGACAAGGAATATCTTCCCTAGACTTGTGCCTTCATGATCACAGACCCTTCTCTGAGATCGTTTTTCTTAGACTGAAAGCCACCTTATATCACACACTGAATGGCTGAGCAATTTGCTTTGATCTGCTCCTGTCTTTCAGAGTGACAGCAGATCACCCCAAGCTGTGAACAGCTGTAGTCATAAAAACTGCCCTAATCTACATATTAACATTAACATAGCCCATTCATTCATTATCTGTTCCCCTTTGAAATGTTCATCTAGGTTAAAAGGCCATTCCTCACACACAACTTGCATAAGATTTACACATCAAAGGGTAACAGATAACATTGTCAACTGATATCTAGCCTGGTCACTCTAATACTGTGTGTGGAATATATATATCCAATACATATATATAATACATAAAATCCCACATAAATCGGCCAACACATTACAACATATACCCCCACTTGGGTCGTTCTAACTACTAGAACTGACCCATAAATCAAGCAACAAACATATCATTATGATTTGAGGTACTGGATGCTTCACAATAGCTCATATGAAATATAAAGTTGAAACTGGTTACATCTCTCTTCACCAGCCTCTAAAATATCCCCATGAAAAAGTCATTAGATAATATAGCTTTAGACCATGACTGGAAAAGGATTCGGTAAACATCTGTGGCCCATATAGCTGTTAGGCCTTATTATATCACATCAAGATCTTGAATATTGCACAAAAACGAGCTGATGTCACAGTCCATTTTTCGATCTGACTTCATCACATCTCTTATTGAAAGTAAACTTGGTGTGCTTGGTGTGCTGGGAGCTCCGATCCACATAAATCCAGGATTCTCATCTCCAGGCTCAGGGTTTTCATTTTTTAAAGATGCTTTTGCACAAACACCAGCAAATCCTGAAATTCTACTTCCCTCTTTATAGTAAGAAGAACCATCAATGTACCAGCACTCACTTTCAAGTTCAAAAGGTTTGGATACGGCAGAAAAAAACTGCTATTATTGTAATTTGTAATTTGCTGTAGGCCGACTCCTCATTGCCTCCACAATAGAGCAGTTACTTGAATCATTCAGTCCATAATTCCACCTGAATGGTATTCCAATCTATATACCAATCTATAATCCATATATCCATACAATCCATATATAATCCCCCACTTTCAGATTGAGTCAGCTTGACATCAGTGTTTATCATATCTTCTATCCAGACAAAGCAGCAGTGGAAAATCTTGCCAGTAAAGTTATGTCTTTTTCATCCATATATGTCATAGCCTTTAGCATATTATCAATGACTGATTCAACAAAGTTTCAAATCATGACTGGAGTGATGAATTTCACTCACCCCTCTTATAAATTTAGGAAAACCACCCCACATACTATAATTTATGCTATGCCAAGCCATTGTGCAGCATCTCACCTTGGCGATCAAATATATTAATCAATATGCAATATGTAATATGCAACATGTAACATGTTATGTAACATGAAAATTATTTTAGGTTTAATTGTTTCGCTCTGGTTTTAAGATAAAGTTCAAGAAATAAAACATAATAAAATAAAAAAAAAAAAAAATGGGAAAGGGTGAAAAATAAAAAATAAAAAAATAGGGCTTGATGAATAAAAATGGGAAAGGGTGAAAAATAAAAAAATAAAAATAAAAATATAGGGAAAAGTCCATTGTCCAAGTCCAAAAAGTAAAAAAAAAGGGTCAATTGCTTGATGAATATTGAGCGAGTCCATGATATTGTTTATTCAGCATTTCTCCCCCACTAGCCCGCAATTTCTGCTTGCAGTTCACATGCTATCCACATGCAGTATCTCCAATATCTGAAAGACAAAAACTCTCCAACAAAACTAATTAGCAAGGTCCTTAAACATTGTTTGAAGTTAAAACAAAGGACTATTTACACATCCATAGGTTGAAACTAATCCACCCCCACTGCTAGAGAAGTGTCATTTGTATTCAAAAACAGATCTGGATAATGTAATCTGTTCAGCTGTTCCAATAATGTGTAATGTTCTACTTTCATCTTATCGTACTCAATCTTCAAGTGGTCATATTTCTGTTTTAACTCTGAAAACGGTATCCAGGCCTTAGACATTTTTTTATTATGATTTTGGTCAGCTCTGTTTTTCATATTAATATCACCTATATTTGACCTGGTGTTTCCTCTTTGTTTGTTATCATAAGACATTATCTTTTGATCTTTATGTTCAGTATTTGTCCTAAACAATGTGGCTAAATCAATTTTGACAGCTTGCTCATTTGACTTTCTCCATACATTGTCTGCTTTCAACAATACGTCTTTTAAATCATGAGGATTTGGGGTAACTAGTAAAATATTTTGTTTGATATCTTCATGCAAAGCATGTAGAAATATACTCATATGTAACAAGCCACCATGCTCAAATGCAAGATTACTACTGACCAATAATTCCATAATGGCTGTTATCCTGTGTGACAATTCATAGGGAGATTCACTTTGCATTTGTTTGATCTTCACATGAACAGTAACGTCAGAACGCACACCATACAAAACACATAATAATTCCAGTAATATGTCCCTTATCCTCATAGGCTAATACAGATGTGTTTAATCCTCATCCAAAGACTACTTCCTATAGAATGTTGCATAACTCGTTCTAAATCAGATGGGTTGAGATTGTACATATCTCTGACATTCTGCAAGTCACAAAACCATTTAAAAAATCTGTTTAAATCATGGCAGGGAATCATTTCTATTTCTTTAAGAATGGCATGTAATTCTTTTGGTTTCAAAGGCTTCATTACAAGCTGAACTTCACCTGTATTATTATTATTGTTATAAACTGTGGTGGTCTCAGTGGGTGCGGCTGGCAATGAATTATCAGATTTAATATGAGGTTCTGTTTCATTTGATAGAATGTTTGTATTTGTATTTTGCTGCAGATTTCCTCAACCTTATCCTTCAAAGAACTTTCCATTGTTAAACAGCAAGATAACAAGCCCTGTACAATACAACCTTTTCTTTTACTTTCTGAAATTTTGCTATCAAAAACAGTTTTCTCTAAAAATTCATTCATCATAGTCCATGTCTGCTTATATTTTTCTGGAACTTCATAAGGACCGCCATGACGCGTAATACATTTTAACACCCATCTGTTAACTTTTTCAGAACTGACACTAGCTTCACACTGAGTAAGCATTTTGACTATATTATTAATAATTAAAAAAAAAAAAGGAAATATTTTACTCACCGCATTAATTACTCCTTCAGCTTCCAGCTCAGGTCTTCTGGTACACGATCCAGTCATTTTCTTCGTTTCCAGTCTCCAGAGAATAATTCTGGGGTTCCAAACTTGTTTGATTTTGTAGATCAGACTCTCTTATGTCACAACCAGACATTAGAGTCACAGCACAGGTCTTGGGTCTCCATCAGACTTCTGTCCAACTCACGGATTGTTGTCACCACGACTTCTGTTACTAAGTCCTGAAAATGCTCTTCTGGTCTCTTAAACGGCACCAATGTAGTGATCGAATATGCAATATAGTAAGTAAGTATTGTCTTCCGCAGCAAAACCCAATTCTCCCAGAGAGAGATTTTATTGACTTCCAAAACAGAACAGTCTTACAGATGATAAAAAATCCAACAGAGTTCATATGACAAGGAATATCTTCCCTAGACTTGTGCCTTCATGATCACAGACCCTTCTCTGAGATCGTTTTTCTTAGACTGAAAGCCACCTTATATCACACACTGAATGGCTGAGCAATTTGCTTTGATCTGCTCCTGTCTTTCAGAGTGACAGCAGATCACCCCAAGCTGTGAACAGCTGTAGTCATAAAAACTGCCCTAATCTACATATTAACATTAACATAGCCCATTCATTCATTATCTGTTCCCCTTTGAAATGTTCATCTAGGTTAAAAGGCCATTCCTCACACACACACAACTTGCATAAGATTTACACATCAAAGGGTAACAGATAACATTGTCAACTGATATCTAGCCTGGTCACTCTAATACTGTGTGTGGAATATATATATCCAATACATATATATAATACATAAAATCCCACATAAATCGGCCAACACATTACAACAAAACAGTCTAAAGAAAAATTGCAGATGCAGAAAGATCTTGAAATAGGTCTTAATGCTCTCTGTGATAATAAATCACTAGTCATCAGACCTGCTGATAAGGGGGGGGATCGCTGTATTGGATCGGTGCGACTATTTGAAAGAAATGCATCGCATTGTGGACGATAGCGAAACGTACACGGTCCTTGACAGGGATCCTGTTGTTAAATATAAAAAAGAGCTAGAAAGAATTGTTGAACGGGGTATACGGATGGTATTCTCAATAAAAAAGAGAGTTTTTTCCTGATACCTTGTGCTCCCCGCACTCCAGTCACATATTACTTGCCTAAGCTTCATAAAAGTGTCACTTGCCCCCCGGGACGTTCCATAGTGAGTGGGATAGACTCTGTGACGTCTCGGGTGGGCAAGTACATTGATTATTACTTACAGCCTCTTGTTCAGACTATCCCATCATATATCAAAGATACGAAACAAGTAATCAATACATTGTCGGGTATCAGTCCTAAACAAGGCCTCCTACTAGTCACTGCGGATGTGACTTCATTGTATACCATCATTCCCCACCATCTAGGTTTGGAGGCTGTTAGATTATATCTGACAAGGGGATCAGGCCTGACTATGCTGCAGATTGACTTTATTATGGAGCTGCTAGAGTACGCAGTGGGCCATAATTACTTTTGGTTCAACCATCAGTTCTACCGCCAGGACAGGGGTGTGGCTATGGGGGCTAAATATAGCCAATTTGTTCATGGCCAAGTGGGAGGAGGACGTCGTCGATGCCCCCAGGAGACCAGAGGTGGTCTTGTGGGCAAGATATATCAACGACGTCCTCCTCCTATGGGATGGTAGTGAACAGGACCTGCTTGCGTATATGACATTCCTGAATACTAACAACAGGGGTATCAAATTGAATTTTGAGACCAGCCTGACAGAAATAAAATTCCTTGATTTGAATTTCAAGATTGTAGATGACAGTTTTGTCACGTCGACCTATTTTAAATCGACTGACAGAAATTCATATATCCCGCTGGACAGCTGTCATCATCAACCTTGGTTAAGAGCTGTCCCTCAAGGACAGTTCACGCGACTAAGGAGGAATTGTACAGAGATTGAAACATTCGATAGACAGGCAGCGGTCCTTTCATCTAGGTTCTTGGAAAAGGGCTATCACAGTGATTTTCTCTCGAAGGCAGTAACTACAGCCAGGGAGAAGGACAGGTCGTTATTACTGTTGGATAAACAATCTGATCATGCCGGTACTCAGTTCAGTGTACCATTTATCACTACCTTTTCGATACAACACCGTAGCATTAAGGGTCTGATACAGAAACATTGGCACCTTCTAGCCAGTGATCAGGTCCTTGGTGCAGTCTTACCAGAGAGGCCACGAGTCATCTTTAAGGGGGCCTCATCTCTGGGTAGCAGGATTGCACCTAGTGTGCAAGATCCACCTAAGGGGAGTAGGTGCTTTTTTCAGAACCTCACAGGCTATTACAGGTGTAAAAACTGTCAGGTCTGTACCTTGAACAAATGCAAGGAAAGGAAAATTAGTAATTTTGTATCAACCAGCACCTCAAGATCATTTGAGGCCGAGCCCTTTATAACATGCTCATCCGAAGGGGTGGTTTATTTGATCCAGTGCCCGTGCGGTCTCCAATATGTGGGGAGGACCAAAAGGGCCCTCCGAGTCAGATTAAATGAACACATTAGCAATATCAGGAGGGGCTTTGACAAACATTCAGTTTCAAGGCATTACGACCAAGTACACAATAGAGATCCATCAAACACTCTCTACATGGGTATAGACAAATACAGCCCCCATTGGAGAGGAGGGTCGCTGGTCAGGGAGATCTCTAAACAAGAAATGGCCTGGATATATAGATTGAAAACCTATGTACCTTTTGGCCTCAATGTGGACACGGACGTGAACGCTTTCATCAACAATTCTTAGTGGAGGTCATGCGTTCGCGTTCCGTGCCCAGATTTGAGAGTCCAGGGACCTATGATTGAGTTTCATGGATCATAAATCTTGAGTATCCATTATATTAGTTGTTTTTACAATTGATGTTTGCCGTAACACTGCTAATATACTTATTGCAGGCGTCAGATATTTTAGGTCACAATTTTTATTGTTGTGTTTATCTCATTTTATTTTTTTCAATTTTCCTAGTATCAGACAATTCGCATTATAGTTATAAGAATGCCAGTTTGGTGATGGTCGGCTGGCCAATGAGTCCGTTGCTCTGAGCTCTGAGGGTTCCAGTAATGTAAACACAATTTTCAATCATGCTCTTCCCTATTCTGTCACTAGGGGGTGTAATTTTTGAAAATTTTTACCAATATGTTGTTTTTCTTTGAATAATGCATATGCACCAACCTTTCACGCAGGGTTTATGTGGTATCGCGTTGTTGCGATAGCTACACCCCTGTGGTGAGTTTAACCTTGGGTGGTTTATTGCATTGCATTATAGCCCACTTCATATTTTTGGAGTGGAGCTTTCGAAAATTTAAAACTGTTTTTTCTTTTAATTAGTGAGAGACAAAGGTCTGGGCCCTATCTTTACGATTCATGATAACATTGGGGCGTAGCGATGTGGCTTACGAGACCAATTCATTTTTGATATGTCTTAAATGCGGTTGCGGATTGATGTCCCCAACGCTCAATATGGTACCACTTCCGGTTTTCAGCCGGGGAGTTAATGAGGGTAAAGAACATATGTTTTATAATTATTTTTATTCACCAGAGCCGTAATGGTTTTGGATGTGTTGGGGTCTTGTTGACCCGTTTTAAATACACCTGTTTTTATATTTTAATGTTTTACTTTCATCTTTGACTTCCATTTAATGTTGGAGCGGGCCTGCGCGATTTATCACATCAGTGCCGTTAGCGAATGGTGTACTGTGAGCTGCAGGTCTCGCGAGAGTTCGATCGGCATGAGATTGGGATTGGGAGCTCAGAGCGAGGCTTGGTCAGCCAATGGTTCTATTTAGGGAGGTGACGCAGTGCGCTGCCCGTGCCCCTGGACGACGCAACTCTATTGCGAAACCGGTAGGGCGGAGCGACGTGCTGACGTCACCTCGACTTTGTTGTCGGATACTCTGGGAAGGATGGGTCTGTGTTTGGTGTGTCCAGCCGGCGCACTACACTTAAGGCTTGAACTGATCTTGTTTCATGTAAGTGCAACCAGTTTATATGTTTAATAAAAATCTTGGGTTTTACACTATTCGAGCCCCCTTATTTATTTTATGTGCTGATCCACACCTATGAGAATTGATCTGTGCAAGCTGGACTGTGGAATGGTTTATCAAGCCTGCTGGTATCTGCTGCATCTCCAGGGAGATCTAAGGAGGGTTACCTTCATACAGGCATATTATGACACCCTGTAATGGGGTGTCATGCGCTTTTGGTAAGAAGTAAATCTCAACTTTTTTCCTTGGTGGCGGATCACTTGGGGCTGTTTTGAAGATCTATTTGGAGAGATGGACTGATTTGTTTGTCATTTATTGCACGGGTGGAATATTTTCGAAGACGCATCCAATTATTCGTGTTTTAGTTTGGACTTTTTATCATTCATTTTTGTATTGTTTATGTCCATTTTCATTCCACTGTTCACAATATTTATTCATCCATTTATTTGTGGGGTTTTCATCGTGCACTTATTCATTTATATATAGGCTTGTTTTTGTGGTCCTTCTATTCGTTCGGAACCAAATGAGTCTCCTGCAGGCAGTAAATTGCTGAGGAATGTTTCCGAAGAACCGTGGAAACGTTTTAGCGGGTCCTGGAGACCTCTAATGTTCCAGGACAATATGGGTACAGTGGTCATCTGTGGAAGTGGAAGTCTAAAATAAGGTAGTTTAGGGAGGCCTGGGCCTCTTGTTCTCTGGGTGATGCTTGCTCATGCTTGGTCACTAAGAGAGCAGCAGTATAGCAGCCGGCAGGCCTGCATAACTTTGTGGTAAATGTATAGCAGGCAGAGTTGAGGTAGGAAGTTCCGGAACTGTGACAGCAGATTAATTCAACCTTGTATTGGATAAATAAAAAAAAAAACGTTGGAGTCTTCATCACCCCTGTGACTGGACAAACTGTTGCCTGCCTGCGATTTGCAAGTAAATCGGGCAGCTTGAACTGTGTTGAAAAGTAAGGCGGAAATCCAAACAACAAACTTAGGGTTTTATCGGTTGACATAACCTGCGTCCCTACTGGGGGGGGGGGCGATTAGTGCTTTCTAGTTAAGTTTGCGTTAATGGCTCAAAACACATTGCTCTCAACGCTGGGAGAAAAAAAATGCCCCCCATGTGTTGGGGCTCCCAGCCGGGTGGTTGGCTTCTTGTGCAAGAAACATAATAAGGATGGGGGGGGGGCATTGTGCTCACCTCTCTTTGATGGGCCCAGTATGTGGCCTTCAGTCACCCTCCACTGCGGCTCTTCTGGTCTGGCGAATGGACTGTTCATTGGCCTCTATCCATGAGGATGCATCTGTTGCCGATTCGAAAAAGTGTGCTTGGCCTCTTGCTGTGATGCGGAGTCGTGCCGGGAACAGCATGGCATATGGTGCCTGCAACTGCTGGAGTCACCTCTTTACTTCTGCGAATTTCGCTCTGCGTCTCTGCACTTCCGCTGAGTAGTCGGGGTAAAAATAGATGTGTACCCCATTAAAAGTATTATTTCGCTTTCCCTTGCTTGGCGGAGTATGATTTTTTTGTCAATGTAATTGAGGAGCTTTACCAGTAGTGTGCGGGGTGTATGCCCCAGTGGGAGAGGTCTAGACGGTTCCCTGTGGGCTCTCTCCACTGAGTAAAGTGAGGTGAAGGTTTCCTTCCCAAAAATCTCCAGCAGCCATTTTTCCATGAATTATGTGGGGTCCCTGTTCTCCGTTTTCTACGGCAACCCCACAATACACACATTATTCCTCCTCATGCGATTTTCGAGATCATCAGATTTGATCTCATTGGCTCTGGCCCTTCTAGCTGTGTTTTGGGAGTCTCTGAGCAGTGGGGCTATTTTATCCTCCATGTCACTAATGCGTCCCTCTGCTGCGGTGTTGCAGTCTCTTAACTTCTGCATGTCATGGCGGATGAAGCCCAATTCCTCCTTCATACCTCCAAATTTGCTCCTGTAATGTGTGTACAGATGCTGTGCAGTAGTGCACCGCTCTGAGGATGTCTGCCAGGGTTGGCTGCAGGGGTTCCTCTTCCCCCCTTCCTTCATGTCAGTGTCAGGAGTGCCAGAGCCTCTGGATTCAGCTTGGGTCTGTGTGCTTGGTTCCCCTGCTAGGGCTGCATGCAGTATGGCTGGGGTTGCAACCATGTCTTCCTCCCCTCTCTGTGTTGTTTGCCCCACCATTTTTTGTGTGTAATATCTCATGTCCCTGGGGGGTGTCTTTCCCGGACTGCTTGGGGGTTTTGGGAATTTACTCACATTTTTCATCTGTTTGTGGGTCATCATTGCTGCCTGTGAGTCCGGAAGAGGTACCGATGCTATCTGGTGTAAGTCCTGCGGTGTTTTGTGCCGAAAACCGGCGCTTTAGCCGGCCGGGAGAAGGATTAGTGGAGGATTCTGTGCGGGAGCGCTGTGAGGTACATCCTCTCACATGCTGCTCTTGGCCACGCCATAAAGGCCAGAGTCCTCTATTTCACTGGGGGACGTGCCACCAGAGTCTGAAAATAGGACATGCACCCCACCACCAGGGTCAGGAAGTTTGGATCCGGAAATTAAAATTAGCAGGGCAATGGGCAAGAACCCATCGGAGGCAGACCACACAGAGGCATTACATTCAGGCTGGGTGACAAGCATGATTGAAACGGCAACAAGACGGGCATCAGTCAGTAAAACATCAGTGGCAAGCTGGGCATCAGGAACAGGTTTAGCAGGCACCATGTCATCAGGCTGGGCAGCAGGCCCCAGAGTCATTTGGCTGGGCAGCAGGCCCCGGGTCATCTGGCTGGGCAGCAGGCCCCGGGTCATCTGGCTGGGCAGCAGGCCCCGGGTCATCTGGCTGGGCAGCAGGCTCCGGGTCATCTGGCTGGGCAGCAGGCTCCGGGTCATCTGGCTGGGCAGCAGGCCCCGGGTCATCTGGCTGGGCAGCAGGCCCCGAGTCATCTGGCTGGGCAGCAGGCGCTGAGTCATCTGGCTGGGCAGCAGGCCCGAGTCATCTGGCTGGGCAGCAGGCCCCGGGTCATCTGGCTGGGCAGCAGGCACATCAAGCTGTGCAGCAGGCAGAGACATCAAGCTGGGCAGCGGGCAGAGACATCAAGCTGGGCAGCGGGCAGAGACATCAAGCTGGGCAGCGGGCAGAGACATCAAGCTGGGCAGCGGGCAGAGACATCAAGCTGGGCAGCAGGCGCTAGAACAACAGGATAGGTAGCGGCAGCAGCGAGCCGGGCATCAGGAACTGATTCAGCAAGCACCGTATCAGCAAGCTGGGTAACGGCCACAGGCACTTCAGGCTGCAAGACGGGCACTGGAACAGCAGACTGGACAGCAGGCACTGGAACGGCAGACTGGAGCGGATCAGCTTGTGTGGAGGCAGGATTGGATACTGGTAGGATGGTATGGGTTGGGAAAAACACCTGCTTCTTTTTGGTTTTAGCCACTGAAGATTTGTATGTGGATACAGGGCTGTAGGTAGTGGATGCAGCTGTTAGAAGCGAAGAGCGGAAGGATGGTAAAACAGAGAGCACTTTTTGAAGGGAGATTTAGTGGAGCTGATGGAGGCAGTCGAGAAGAAACAGAAGGGTTAAAGAAAGGGTAGGTGCAGCAAGAGGAAACAGGGTACTGGTACTTCATTGGTAGCAGGGTTTTGGGCGGCAACTGTGGTTGTTGGGGGTAAAGGAGAGGAAGACATCCCAGCAGGCTGGTATCTAGCCACAGAAATGGGTGGTTGGGAGCTGACAGAGGCACTGCACTGAATCAATACATTCTGCAAGCACCTGTTGAGGACAAGCTGAGTATTGCTGAAAGAAAAAGGCTGAGTCATCTTCCAATAGCCAAACCATAGACTCTACCTGAGCTGCACTAAAAGGGGGGGGGGGGGGGGGGGGGGTTATAGTCATCACCTCCCCTAGAGTCATCAGACAGGCCAATTCAGCACAGATCTGGATCAATCGTTGCACGTCCTCAAACAGAAAACTGCTTTGATCAATAAAAACATGAACTAGATGGATGTACAGTCAGGTCCAAATCAGGTGAACGGTGTAGGAATTACAACAGTTTGTATATGTGCCTCCCACTTTGTAAGGGACCAAAAGTAATGGGACAGATTAACAATCATCCATCAAACTTTCACTTTTTAATACTCGGTTGCAAATCCTTTGCAGTCAATTACAGCCTGAAGTCTAGAACGCATAGACATCACCAAACGCTGGGTTTCATCCCTGGTGATGCTCTGCCAGGCCTCTACTGCAACTGTCTTCAGTTCCTGCTTGTTCTTGGGGCGTTTTCCCTTCGGTTTTGTCTTCAGCAAGTGAAATGCATGCTCAATCGGATTCAGGTCAGGTGATTGACTTGGCCATTGCATAACATTCCACTTCTTTCCCTTAAAAAACTCTTTGGTTGCTTTTGCAGTATGCTTCGGGTCATTGTCCACCTGCACTGTGAAGCGCCGTCCAATGAGTTCTGAAGCATTTTGCTGAATTTGCTGAATATGCCCGAAACACTTCAGTATTCATCCAGCTGCTTTTGTCAGCAGTCACACCAGCAGGTGAAACCAGTAATGACACCGTTCCTGACAACACTGCAGCTTGAAAAAGCTCAGTACAGTTTTTTTTTTTACTGAGCTAAAATACAGCCCATTAATTGTAAAACAGGCGCGTAAAACACGTGCTGTGCATTCTTCAGTAAACAAAAAAAAAAGAAAGAAAAATCTGTATTTTTGGTCAGTAATTTACGCCTCATGTGCGGAAATAAGCGTGATTGTGTACAAATGCCCGTTTACATATTGTGCAGAACAAGAACGTGAGAAAAGGTGCGAAAATGTGCATGAACACATGAGCAAAAATACAAAAAAAAAAAAAAATATATATAATTTAATCTCATGGTAAAGAGCTGCGGTCATTGTCTCTTTTCCCCCAAATTGGTGATGCTCTGTGTCCAAGGGACACAGCTCACCATCGATTGAGACGCACCTCCAGGGGTGTGCACAAGTGGCGAGACAGGTAGGATTTCATAAGATGTCCACCCAGGAGGAAAGAGAGGTCCTGTTAAAAATCCATACCAGACCCTTAATTTGAGCATACAGCCTGGCTGGCCAGGAAAGGGTGTTTGGGTGGTGGGGTACACCAACCATACCAGGCCACATGCCCTCAACCTGGGGGTTGCCTTGTCAAGGGGGACCCCCTGGAAAAGCACCTTGTCCCCATGTTAATTAAGGCAATCTTTGACAGTTTCCTGGTGTCCTACCAGGTTCCCCCAGAGGCATTCCCATAAGTTTTTCCATCTGGGGACACCAACAATTTTCTGCCATTCGGTGGGCAAATATGCAATTTGTCCCCTCTCTTATGTGAAGCGCAGCATCGCCAGTACAGGCTCAGCCAGTCCTGGCTTGACGCCATGCTGTTTGGGTCCCATCCCCTTGCTACCCTGCGCAGTGTTTCCCTTCTCCTTAGCGATCCATCTCGATCGGTGTGAGAAAGAGACTGGCTTCCCTCCTTCCTTTACATCTTTGAGGGAATAAGAGAGGACACGGACCGGGGAGCTTTCTGCATGCACTTCTTGGCATGTGAACCCCACGGCATCAGTGTTGAGATTGGCTCGTTCCTGTCCCTCTGGATCCATGGGACTTACTCCAGCTCCCTGCAATCCGGGCGACTTGAACAACCCCAGGGATCTCCTCCCACATACCCACCCCTCCTGAGATAATCAGGGCAGCTGTGTTTCCCTATATAAGACACATTGTTTCAGTGTCTCTTCAATGGCTCACCTGTATGTGGGATGCTGAGGAGACACTACACTGGCAAGAGCTTTGGTATGGAAACCTTTCTTTTACTCTGGATATTGCTTTGAACAGCTTTTTATTCATGTGTTCAGGGAGCTTTTATCTATGAACTTATGGTTGTTTGTTTAAATTAAATCTCCAGCAATCTGTGAAATCAGTTTCTTTCTCTCCATCTTGGAATGTCTTCCCTGATCGTCTTTTCAAGACTCAGAGACACACATCCTCCTCTCTTTAGAGGGCAAACACCATTTCAAGCACAGGAAAAAATATTTTTGAGTCCTAGGATTACATTTATTTTTACCTAAAATTCAGTGTCTATCTCCACATAATCCTTCCTTCCTCCCCCCCCATTTTACTGTTGTTGTTTTATTCTATTCCTTTTTTTTCCTTGTCACTCTCCACACATTTATATCTATTTTGTTCTTTCTTTTCCAGTTGGTTTGGACACCTATTTATTTTTTTTGGAGGCGTTATTATTTTTCAACTATTTGGTTTACTATGTTCTTTCTTCTGAATGTATAGGGGTCTGCCCTTTTCTCTCGTTTGAGGAGGGTTGGGGTGGCGTATTCCCATGAGCACAAAAGGCCTCACATTGTCCCGCCGAGCCGATATCCTCCAATTAGTTTCCGGGTGAGTGGGAGACACTGTTCGTTAAAGTAATATTATCCATCTTCTTTTTGTTTCTATATAAATTCATACTACAGTACTACCTGTCTAGATATTTAACGGCATAAAGTTGATTACTGCTTAGCCTCACATGTGACAAGCATTGCCACATACACCCCTAACGGATTGAAAATGCAGCTGTATCTTTTTGCTCAATACTTTATAAACATCTAGATTTGTTTAGTAAATATTTGTAACAATATTTCATAAATACATACTTGTGTAAAAATCTATGCATCAATGTCTATATATACTTTGTATTTTAACTTTCACTGATGTAACTGTATAAATCTATGTGATATTAATCAATGTTTTATTTGTAGAATCTATCATATTGTGCCATTTTTTTTAAGGCCCTGGCGAAGCGGCTTCGTCCGCGAAACGCGTAGGCCACAACTCTGTTAAAATTGGGGATTTGCACACCCTGAATCCAACTCAACTGTATTAACTATAATGTATTTTCAATTGTTTTTGTACTGAATAAAATTATGTATTTTTTCATAAACTGTTTTCTATTTATTTATACTTCTCAGAGGCACAATTAAAGTCCCATGCAGTTCTACATATTTTCCTAGAAACATAGTTGCATAATTAAGGCAATGGTCTCTTCCCCATATCCCTTGCCCAGTGGTTGTTGGGGTCTACTCTTTGTAAATACATTGTCAATCATGGTGCTTGAAACTTGCTGGACAAGTAGAAATACCACTTCTATATAAGACCCCCTTCACACTGAGGCATTTTTTGGCTAAAAATGGTGCCTGTAAAACAGCTCCCCTGCAGTCTCAGTGTGAAAGCCTGAGGGCTTTCACACTGAGGCGATGCGCTGGCAGGATGTTAAAAAAAAAATCCTGCCAGCAGCATCTTAGGAGAGGTGTATACACCGCTCCTGCCCATTGAAATGAATGGGCACCGCTGCCGAACCGCCGGCAAAGCACCGCTGCAGCGGCGCTTTGCAGGTCATTTTAACCCTTTTTCGGCTTCTAGTGGGGGTTAAAAGTGCCCCGCTAGTGGCCAAAAACCCTGCAAAAAACAACGGTAAAGAGCTGCTAAAAATAGCGGCCCTTTACCGCCGACACCCCAGTGTGAACGGGGCCTAAGACTTCCTGCTTATGCCAAACAGACTAACGTTTGAGCATTGGTCCAAACCTAGCGTAGATCAAATTGCAGTTCATCCTTACTGGTGGTCAACGTGCCTCCTGTCATTGACTGGTCACCCCTCTCCCTGCAGCCACAGGTCATCTCTGAACCCATCTCCTGCCCCTTTCAACCAAATATCACCTCTGCAAACTCCTACTTATTGGTCAGCTGTGCACTGTTTGTGACCATGTTCCTGTATCTAGGGACAGGGCCGCCATCAGGGGGGTACAGCTGTAAGGGGCCCAGGGGCCCGCCCGGGTCAGAAGGCAGGATGGGTGAAGGGGAGCTGTGCTGTGCATTACAGAAACAATCTCAGTGTGTGCTCTGTGGCATTGAGCCGAGACATCGAGCTCTTTACTGCCACCTCTGGCTACTATGTGCATGTGCACCCCTTGTGTACTGGGCTTTCCTGTATCAGCAACATGTCAGCTTTGTGAAAACAAGCTGGGACCAGGTAGGAAGAAATTCTTTACAAGTAAAGGCTGTGCAGAAAAGGGAGGGGGCTGTTTGTGCAGGGGGGGGGGGGGGCAGAGACTTGTGTGTTTACAGATCTGTATATATGTGTGTGTGTGTGTGAGGGGGGCTAGCATATATACAGGCAGTGCACCCATTAAGGGCGCTGCCCCCTCTCTTCAGCCACCCACCTCTATGTATCATGTATAGATTCATAACCTGAATCTATCCATGGCCGCTGTAGCCACCCCCTATTCAGGGGTCCAGTCCCTTTTCCAGCACCTAAATTACAGTGGCGGTGTATTTTTGAAGCACCTGATTAGACCCATAGGCTCTAATAGGCTTCAAAAAAGGTGAACTGCGAGTGCAAAGCATTGCGCTCGCAGTTCACCAAGTTGTGTTCGAACAGCGAATTAACCACTTAACAACCAGCCCATAGCCAAATGACGGCTACAGGGCGGTTGCAAAACTCTGGGAGGGCTACAGTGACGTCCTCCCAGAATCCCGCCCTGGGGCGTGCACCCGAACGCATCCGTTGCATCACGGTAAGTGCCCGCTGATAGCGGCCATTTACCATGTGATCGCGCCGTCAAATGACGGAGCGATCACATGTAAACAAACGGTGTGATATCCGGTTCCTCTCTTCCCCTCTCCATACAGTGTGAGGGGAGATAGCAAAAATTACACCCCAAAACATTCTGCTACTCTTAGGCCCCTTTCACACTGGGGCGCTTGAATAAGGGGGCCCCCAGATCCCAGCCCCCCACCCTATGTGAATGAGTATGGGGTACGATGTACCCCTACCCATTCACCTAAGGTGTAAATAAAAAAAAACACACAATTTTTTTAAATATTTTATTGCACTGCTCCGGAGGGGATTGAGAGAGAGAGCGAGAGGCAAGCAAGCAGTGGAGGGGCAGAGCACATCAGGCAGCAGGGAGCACACAGGGAGGGGGGGGGGGGGGGCAGCAGAAGCAGTGGGCAGAAAGGGCAGGCAGCCAAGAGAGACACCAGGAGCAGGAGGACAGGAGGCCAGGAGCCGAGGCAAGGGCAGGGCAGGCAGACAGCAGGGAGCACAGGAGGAGGAGGCAAGGAAGAAGAGGGTGAGAATACACAGCAGAGGACAGGAGGAGGGGGAGGCACAACAGCAGGCAGAGGAGAGGGTCAAAGACAACACAAGGGGAGGGCAGAGCAAGGGGGTCACAGAGCAGGCAGCACAAGGTAGAAAAGAAGGGGGCACAGACAAAGGCAGGGAAGAGCAGACAGACCAGGTATGCAAGATGGGCAGCAGACAGAAAGGAGGACCCAGGGGTGGTGGCGGCAGAGAGCAACACAGAGCAGGCAGCAGCAAGGAGCAGAGGGGGCCAGGCAGGGAAAGCAGGGGCCAGGAGAGCGAGAGAGGGGAACAGAGGTCAGAAACCAAGAAACAGCAGGAGCAACAGAGCAGGGAGGGCAGGGAAAAGGGAAGGGGGAGGAGAGGGGCAGAGGGGAGAGGGAGGAGGGTGGAGCAGGCCAGGGAGGGGAGCAAGACAGGGGGTCAGGAGGAGCAAACAAGACGCAGCCAGCAGGCAAGGCAGGGGGTGGGCAGCAGAGAGAGAAAGGGGAAAGGGGGGGGGGAACCAGGGGCACAATCCAGCCAGCAGGAGCAGCAGAGCAGCGGCAGCAGGCGAGTCCAGGGCAGTAGGGGGCAGTCACAGAGCAGAGGAGCAGCAGCGCAAGAGGAGACAGGGAGAAGGATACCAAGCAGGGAGGACAGTAGGGGGAGGGACAGGCAGGCCGCAGAGAACAGCAAGCAGGAAAGGGGCAAGAGCAGGGGAGGGCAATGGAGGATCCAAGGCAGGCAACAGAGGAGGTAGAGAGGGGCAGACAGGGCAACCATGACAGCCAGGGGACAGGGAACATGGAAAGAGCAACACAGGACAGGGGGAGGATAGAGAAAGCAAACGAGCGCAGGTGGGAAGGACAGGGGAGGGGCACAGGGCAGAACAACCAGCAGAGGGGGGCAGAAGAGAATCAGCCAACCAAGGGGGCCAGGTACGAGCAATGGGAGCAGCAGAGAGCAGGGACAGGGAGGGGCAGAGGGCAGAGGAGGCATAGGCAAAGCAGGGCCAGACCAGAAGCATAGGCGGAGGAGACATGAGACAGGCAGCAGGAGAGAGGCAAGAAAGAGGAAGGGCAAAAAGGATTGGAGGACAGGAGGAGAGACACAACAGGCGAGCCGGAGCAGCAGGGGAGTTAAGGCAGATCAGCAGTCAGGCACCCAGCGGAGCAATGAGGCAAACACAAGAGGAGAAGCAAGGAGCGGAAGCAAGAGCATTACAGGGAGAGGGGCGGGCAGAGGAGTAGCAGCAGGGGAAGCAGGCAGGGGCGGACACAGAGACAGAAGGGAGGGGGGAGTCTTCTCCCGTCTTGGGGGGTCTTCTCGCCGGACTCCTCCGCTCTCTTCTGCTCTTTTACCTAGCTCTTTCACGAGCGGAGGAGCCCGGCTTTCTTCTTCGTCGTCGCCGCCGTCGTCTGGGGGTCTCGTTCCGCCTTCGGGGGTCTTCCGGGGTCTCTTCTGTTCTTGCCGCTGTCTTCTTCTTCTTCCGACTCGTCGCTGTCTCTGGCCAGAGACGTGCTGTGTTGTGACTTGTATGGGGACAAGGAGGCGGGGTCACATGGTGACCCCGCCCCCCCATATGATGTCACAGTCCCGGAGGATGCTGGGACTGTGACATCATATGGGGGCGGGGTCACCATGTGACATGAGCGTGTGCATATATGAAGAAAAATTACTAATTTGCAAAGTGTTATTTTATAAAGGAAACAAGCTTTTTTTTTTTTTTTTACAGAATTTTGGGTCTTTTTTTTTTTTTAATAGCGCAAAAAATAAAAAAACAGCGGTGATTAAATACCACCAAAAGAGCTGTATTTGTGTGGAGAGAGAGAAAAAAAAAAGGACAAAAATGTCATATAGGTACAGTGTTGCATGACTAATTGTCATTCAAAATGTGAGAGCACCGAAAGCTGAAAATTGGTCTGGTTAGGAAGGGGGTTTAAGTGCCCAGTGGTCAATATTTGCTTTTCTAACACTGAACCGCCTCTCTGCCTGATAGGCGTCCAATGACAGTGCCTGTTTTAGCCAATCAGGAGAGGAGGCACAATTGGTGTTTTTTTTCCTGAGTTTCTCTGAGTTTCCGCCACTGTATACAGGTGTGTGTGTGTGTGTGTGTGGGGGGGGGGGGGGGCTGGCATATATACAGGATTGAGGGGGGCTGAGTGTGTACAGGTGGGGTGGTCGGTATGCGGATTCAGTAGGATGGCCCATGGGCAAGCCCTAGGGAATGTTTGTGGGCAGGCTGGGGGCAGGCTTAAATCTGTGTAAGGGGCCCAAAAATTTCTGATGGCTGTAGGGAATCCATGTAGCTGCTGGCTTTGTTTGACTGGGGGTGGAATCCCCTCCCCATTACCAGCAGCATCCACCTTATTCTCACTGCCTGTCCATAACTCTGAAGTGTTGGTTCTGAACCTCCCTGTCACCTATGAGACAAATGTCATGCCACATTCCCTATTAGAACACAGCTTTTCTGCCATCTCCATTCATGCCACCTACACAATCAACCGCCGTCCCTCCTAGCAAATGAAAATTAGCTCCTACTTTTTCAGCTCTGCCCACGTCTTATTTTAACCAATCACTGTGCAACCTATTCCTCCAGGTCAGTTCCTCGTTGAGCGAGTCTTGTCTCCCTTCTTCTTGGCTTCCGCGTGCGTGCGTTCCACGCCTCGAAGTGCCTTATTGGCTGAGAGGTGCTGTGGCGGGAGTGTGGAGTGTATGACGCCCTTCGGAGAACTGATCGACTCTAAAAACGGAGATGAGTAAATCCAAGGACAGTGGGGGTGAGTGTGCTGTCAGTGATAGGGATTGTTGTCTGTCTGAATCCTTTGATGATACAGGGTTAGTTAAAACAATTGTCACCACTATTCACCCGATCCCACCTGAACTCTGATGTGCGAAAATCACAGGAGAGGACAGAGAATGTTTGGCTTGGGGTGGCAAAAAAGTTTTGTGACCCTTCCTTGGTAGATAGTTTACTGTAGGCTGAAGAAGGTTTGATATACTGCTGTATTGGTCAGATGACTCAGAAACCTAGATGCTCCTAAAAATATGGGTTATTGTGACTAGGGCTGAGGGAATCTGCTTGGGTTAGGATTGCAAGCAATTTTGTGATCCTTGCTCGAAGTTTGCCAACTTTGTCCTAAACCCCTTTTGGATGTCTGAGGGGAGCTTCGTTTTTAAAGAGGGACTGCAGTCTTCTCATATAATTTGTAGCAGACTGCAGTTGAAAGATGGAAAAAATGACCTGAGGTTCCAGTTTAAGTTCTGGCTGTTTGTAAGGCTAAAGCCTCAAGCACACTGGACATTTTTGCAGCTGCTTCTAGGGGCGTCAGGCATTTGTTTGTTTTTTTTTTATTTTTTTTTTGTTCCGGTCTCTAAACTCCCCTGCATGTTAGCGTATGTGTCCATGCACATATAGCCCTTTATCACCATTTAGTGGCATGAGGTTTTAGAGCAGTGTTTCTCAATTCCAGTCCTCGGGGCGGACCAACAGGTCATGTTTTCAGTATTTCCCTTAAATGCAATGATTGTGGTAAGGCAGTGAAACTGATCAAATCACCTATGCAAAATAATGGAAAGCCTTAAATCATGATCTGTTGGTGTGCCTTGAGGACTGTAATTGAGAGACTCTGTTTTAGAGGCAGGAAAAAAAAAAAAACAGTGAGTCCAGGAGCAGCAGTTTTGACAGAAACCGCTTGATGCTGCTAAACACGTTTTTATTCTGGCCAATTAAAGTGGAACTTCAGTCCCCCTTCTTTTTTATTTTATTTTATTTATTTTTTTCTCTTCTTCATCTTTCCATGTATTAAATCTTCTGCCCTTGTTTTAACTTTTGCATAGTAAAATAATTTTTTTTTTTTCCCTGCCAATAAATACCTTATACAGCCCACTTCCTGTTTCTTGTCTGGTAAATTGCCTAGGCTTATGACATATATGCGCAACTTTCTCTAACTCTTGTGAGTCTGCAAGGAAGGGAGGGGGGATGATTCATAAGAGGGCCAATGAGAGCTGCAGAGCTGGAGGTTTGTAAATCCAGGAAGTGAAAGGGCAGCAGTTTTAGCTGCCCACGGTTAAAATGGATGCAGCTAGACTCAGTGGAAGGAAATCTCTGCAGCATATCTGGCAAGAACAGAATCTGTGTGTGTGTGTTTTTATATATATATATATATATATATATATATATATATATATATATATATATATATATATATATTCATAATGGCAAAGAGGTCTTTATTACAAATTATTTGAGCAGACTGTAGTTCCTCTTTAGTGCCCAAGCGCTTGATACATGTAAACGTGCCTAAAAGCTTTAGGCTCCATTCAATAGATGGCATTCCGTTTTTGCTGGCAGAATTGTCCCGATTCTGAAACGCCCAAATCGCAGGAGGCCTTTGCGATCCACGTTACTTATCACCAAATCACGGTGCCATTCTGCCACGATTGTCGCCCAATGAATCTTGGTAAAATTGCGCAAACAGAATCGTGGGACGCCCAAAATAAGTTCTTGTATTGCGCCACGGTTTGGTGCCATTCAAAGTAACTGGGATTGCAAGGGCGTTCCATGATTTGGGGCATTTCAGATTTGCAAAACTGGAACCTTTAGGCCCTTTTTCACACTGGGTCGGTGGGTGCGTCGGCGATAAAGCGCTGCTATTTTAGCGGCGCTTTACCGTAAATTTTGCGACGCTATTCGGCCTCTAGCGGGGCGCTTTTACCCCCACTAGCGGCTGAGAAAGGGTTGAAGCCACCCGCAAATCGCTACTGCAGCAGCGCTTTGCCGGCGGTATAGCCGCACTGCCCATTGATTTCAATACACACCGCTCCAAAGATGCTGCTAGCAGGATCTTTTTTTTTTTTTTTTTGCTTTTGCCTTGGGGCTTTTACATTGGAGACACAGGAGTGGCTCTTTCAGGGTGCTTTGCAGGTGCCATTTTTAGCGCTGTAGCACCTGCAAAGCGCCCCAGTGCGAAAGGGGTCTAAGGCTTTATGTACACATTAGAGCTGCACGATTCTGGCAAAAATGAGAATCGCAATTCTTTTGGTTAGAATGAAGATCACGATTCTCAAAAAATAGACTCTGGGTAGCTGACTGTGGTAACATTCATAATATGGGTACGGTAGCACTAGCAAGCGGACTCAGACAGACTGTGGTGGGTAATATTCATTATAATATAGGATATCAGTGTATAGAGATAGTAGATGAGATCAGAGTACCGTATTTATCGGCGTATAACACGCACTTTTTCCCCCTTAAAATCGGGGGAAAGTCGTGGGTGCGTGTTATACGCCGATCCCCCAAAAAAAAGTGCCAAAAAAAATCAAACGGCGCCGAAAAACAGCGAGCGCCGCCGAAAAAGACCGATCTGTCTGTTTGGCTCCGCTCGCAGTCCCGCTTCCCTGCGCTCGCTTCCGAAACAGCAGGGAGGCGGGACTGCGAGCGGAGCTGAACAGACGGCTCGGGCTTTTCCGGCGGCGCGGTCTTTCTAGGCGGCAAATTCAAATGTGGGCAAGGCTGCAAATGACGCTGGGCAAAGCTGCAAATGACGCTTAAATGTAAGTGTTTTTTTTCCCTAAACTTCCCTCCTAAAACTTTTTTTTCCCTTAAAATGCCCTCCTAAACTTGGGGTGCGTGTTATACGGCAATAAATACGGTATATAGATTGTGGATGAGATCAGAGTATATAGATCAGGATATCAGTGCATAGAGATTGATAGATGTGGGTAGAACATTCAGGAAGTGGATATTTGTGGGGACACTGCCATGGGTTATCACGGCTCCCAGGAAATCAGGACCTCTTCATAGGACTATGACCTGTCTATCTGCACTGTTACACTACAACGAGGACTTTTTGCATGCTGCTTTGTCCAGGGACGGACTCCATACAATGATTGGAATTGTAATAATAATAAGGCATTGTGCAGCACACCTGTAGATCATCTGGACGAAGGCTGGGCGCTCCGCTGCCATGGCCGCTGTTCCAGCGTCGAACGTACCGGCTGGAGGGGACTGTCCGGTGTTGTGCCGAGAGCGGCACAACACCGGTTGCAGTAGAGATCAGAGAGCTGTATAGGTGTCATTGTATTAGAGAATTGCAGAGATCAGATATAGAATGTTTTATTATTATTAGGGGTGCAACGGATCAAAAAACTCACGGATCGGATCGATCCTCGGATAAGAGTCACGGATCGGATCATTTTTCGGATCAGCAAATAATAATTGAATTTGCAAAAACCTGTGAAAATTCCGCCACCATATAGTCCCCACTGTAATATCCACGTCCTCTCCCCCACTGTAATATCCACGTCCTCTCCCCCCTGTAATATCCACGTCCTCTCCCCCACTGTAATATCCACGTCCTCTCCCCCACTGTAATATCCACGTCCTCTCCCCCACTGTAATATCCACGTCCTCTCCCCCACTGTAATATCCACGTCCTCTCCCCCACTGTATCGGCTGGGTATCGCAGAGTATCGGCTGGGTAATGCAGAATAATGCAGAGTATATGCTGGGTAATGCAGGGTGTATATGCTGGGTAATGCAGAGTTTGGTTACAAGTGATCGCTCCGTCATTTGACGGAGCGATCACATTGTAAACAGTGGCCGGGTGTACCAAGATGGCTGCCGCTCCGGACCTAGGCCGAAGCCGCGGCCTTTCCTAAGGCCGCCGGGTGTACCAAGATGGCCGCCCCCGCTCCGGAGCTAGGCCAAAGCCGCGGCCTTTCCTGAGGCCGAGGCCGCGGATCGCGGGGTGTGCCGATCCGAACGGGGTGACCCGTTCGGATCACGGATCGGCGACGATCCGTTGCACCCCTAATTATTATTATGTAGCACTCATACCCTACCCCCCCCCCCCCCCATGTAGGGTGATGACGGGTTGCAGTAGAGATCAGAGTGCTGCAGACATGAAGGGTTCTATACGTATGACGTGTCCTGTGACGTCACGTCTCTGCAGTAACACACATATGATTGATCACACACATATATGACACACAGCCCGGTGTTGTGCCGAAAATGGTTTCCCCGTCAATCTGTCTCCCCCCCCCGGCTCTCAGCTCTGATCGGAAACTCCGCCTCTCCACTGCCACTCCTCCTCTAGCTCGAATGCAAATCATGCTTCTACCGTCCCCGCCCCCGTGCGCGTCCCCTGTACAAGATTACTAGTCCTTCCACACACACATCTAATATTGTACAGGGGATGCGCACAGAGGCGGGGGCGGTAGAAGCATGATTTGCATTCGGGCTAGAGGAGGAGGAGCGGCAGTGCAGAGGACTGGAGAGGCGGAGTTCCGATCAGAGCCGAGAGCCAGAGGGAACAGATTTTGACACATCGCTGATGACTGACGTCAGTTCCAATAGCCGCCATTTGCGTTCCACGTTTGCTGGTTACGTGGAACCGGCGGAGATAAACTAAAATCGCGGGTCATCCAGCGTGGAGATCGTGCGGGGGGTGAATCGAAATCGCGATCTCCTCTCGATTAATCGTGCAGCTCTAGTCCACATAGCCTATTATCACTGCCGGAAAACGTTCTGATCCTGAACGAGTTTCTGCCACGTTCAGGAGAGGGAGGTTGAGCCTCCCCTAACTGCAGCAGCAGCTCCTAAACTATCCTAAAAGCTTATGTATACATGGACACATAGGCTTTTATGGAATTGAGTTTAGGAGCTTTGACAAAAAAACGCCAAGACCTCCGAAACTAAAGTGTAGGAGCTTTCACACTGGAGCGGTGTGCTGGCAGAGTGTCAGAAAAAGTCCTGCCAGCTCCTCCTCACCGCTCCTCCCCATTGAAATCAATGGGGCAGTGCTGCTATACTGCCGGCAAAACGCTTCTGCGGTGGTGTTTTGCGGGTTAAAACCACCCCGCTAGCGGCCGAATAGCACCGCTATAATGTTGCTAAAGATAGCACCACTTTACCGCTGACGCCCAGTGTGAAAGGGCTCTTTTTTTTTTTTTTTTTAACAAATGGGTGTGAAAGGGCTCTTGGACGCTTTTACAAGCGTCAGGCTTTTTTTTTTTTTTCAAAAACGTTGCTGCCGGGAGGAAAGGCTTCTAGGAGAGTTTGCAAAACATTTCATGTGCATGGGGCCTAAGAGATATGCTATGGTTTAGGAGGAGCTCAGGCGCGTTTTGGATCCTAGTCTGAGCACGCCATAAAACAGTCATTGAACTGGGCCACTCAAAAGTAGCAGACATTTGAAGCCAATCAGCGTTATGTGAAAAAAGACTCTTGCACTAGACAGAATTATCTCTAAACGCTTCCAACATACACTGAAATGGCTGCTGTAAACCTACCCTGGGTTAGCAATTCCTTCAAATTATTGGCTATTCTTCGCCTCCTTCAGCCTTTTGGATTGATCAGGTGTGTGACGAAACGTCCCTACACTCCTCTTGAGTGCTTTCGTTCTACCACTTCCTCCCAGTCTGAATATAGATCTCAGATATTCCAACCGCTCCCAAGCACAAAACGAGACTTGCTTAGTGACAACATGGACTGTTTTATTAGAACCAAAATGACAAGTATCTATAATACAGTAGAAGAGGAGATTCCCCCCCCCCCCCCCCCCCCCCTCCTGCTCATGTGACTCTAACAATACACCTGTAACAAATTAACATGAGCTAATTAACTAATCCCTTTAAGCAGCCGATGTGACTCTGTGCCCATCAGGATTTCACTACAGGTCAGACTGGTTGTCACCGAGCTTCACACATGTTAGATGCTAATATCATCAACTCCATCCACCTGTCTGTTGTCTTGTATAATGCAAATGAGTCTAGTCTGTCTTGACACAGATTCTAAAGAGTATTTCACCTATTGTTGTATGTGCTAATTAACCCTGCAATTGAATCTGACTAGCACAGATTATAGTGGGGTTCTCATTCACCCTGTGCCCCTTAAAATCCAGGGCCCATAATCGGTTGGCAAGAGGCTCGCATTTAGTCCTTTCCAAAACCTGTGTCCCGGCTAGGTCTGTCACAAGGTGTAGTATCTGTTCTTTTCAGTTTCACAGGAACAGAATGCTGCCGTCCCTTTGAACAGGGAAAGGAGGGTGCTGGTCAATCATTCCCTAATGTAATGGGGGTATGGTGGCAGGCATCCTTTTCTTCCTTGGTTGATTCTGGACTGGCTCTCCAGGCTTGTCCCTGGTTGAAGGTGGGACTTTCCCTAAGACCTCGTTCACATTGAACTTGACTTCATCTGAAATCGCACGATTTCAAAGCCACATTTCAGTGCGACTTCCGATCCCACTTGAAAGACCTTTGTGCAGTTCATGCACAGATGTCTATTTGAAGTCGGACCGGAAATTGGCAAAAGTAGTGCAGGAACTACTTTTGCAAATCTGTGCGACAATTGGAACGGAAAATACACTAAAATCATTAGTAGTGCACATAAACGCAACGTAACTTACAAAATTCCTGCTAAATTACTGCATACTAAAGTGTACTCCCATGGAGGGTTATGTTTACCCACACAGGCATGCACAGGTGTTCCGTGCATCCCCATACAGGCAGTCTCATTTATGTCAATTGGGATGCAACGGCTGCACAGGCATAGCTGCTGTTCCCAATCTGACATCCGTGTGGGCACATGACCCCGAATGCAGACAGTGTGAGCTCAGGGTCATGCATGCAGACCTACATGGATATAAAATTGGTAGCAACGGCTCTGTTTGTGCAGTTGCTACATCCCAAATGACATTAATGGGACTGCCTGCACAATGATGCTTTGAACACCTGTGCAACCCTGTAAAGGTACGCTGTGTATGCCCTGTGTGAACAAGGCCTTAGGGCAGTGATTTTACCCATATGCAGTGCAGGGATGTGGTGGTGATATATTCCTCTTGTGTGCTAGCCCTCCTCCCCTGTCCCGTCCAGCTTCTCTGCGCCACTCTGAAAGTGGGGGAAGAACACCAATGTCTATGTCTTACCAATGGAGGGTCAGCAAGACGAGGACTTAACTTTGGCTGGTTTGGAAATAAGTCTGAACCAGCCATAGCTATCCCTCCAGGAAGTTGTCAAAGCAGACAGCCATTCATAGCCAGGGAAAACCTCTGCAGCCTGGGATTGGCTCTCGGCTTTGACAGTTTCCTGGCAGAATCACTCAGATACCTTCGACAGGTTGATGCATTCGTTTATCTGGCACACCCACACTACCCTTCGCTGATCTTGTGACAGCGTACAGGCAATACGATTGGCTGCTAGACCTGGGCACCATTACACCATACCTGGAAGAGTGAAGAGTGAAGAGTGAAGAGGCACAATTGAGACACATTTTGCACAGAGGGAAAATAAGCACAATACAAGATTTAAAGGAGAAAAAAAACCTATTCCAGATTGAATGGCGTTATCTCCAGCTGAGTCATTTTATCCTCTCTCTTCCCCAGCCACTAAGAGTAGGGGAGGAATTGACGGCGATAGAGAAGATGTGTGAATCTGAGACAAAAAAATATAAATAAATCTATAAAATTCTGCAGCAGAGGGACGAGTTGGCGATACCGTCATACATAAAAAGCTGGGAAAGGGAAATAGGCACACGAGGGGGAAATCAAGAGTTAAAGAAAATATATTAAAATTGGTACATACATCCTCAGTTAATATCGGAATAGTAGAGACAAATTATAAGTGCCTATCAAGGTGGTATAGGGTCCCGGTGACTGTAGCAAAGTTCCAAGGAGACCAGGCTCTTGGCTGCTGGAGGGGATGTGGTCAGAGAGGGACCATGGCACATATATGGTGGAGCTGCCCCAAGATTGAATTATATTGGAAGGAAATCTTAAGATACATCAAAGATATAACGAATAGCCAGGTACCGTATGACCCCCTGGGTCTGTCTGTTTCATGGAGTTGAAACCCCATATGGAGAATACACTAACTCTCTGATAGTGCATCTTATGAATGCAGCCAAGACCTTGATCCCTAAAAAATGGAAAACAGTAGATAGACCAAAAGTAAAGGAATGGTTTGATAAAATAAACGAAATATTTGAAATGGAAGGGCTTAGGGCAGGCGAAGAGGGGGGAAGAGAACGCCTCAATATCAGGTGGGAAGCCTGGAAGAAATTTAGGTTAACGGAGAGGTACAGTGAAGTAATTGGACTGCAGAGTTAAATTGAGGAGATAAGATGGTGGGACCGGGGGGGGGGGGGGGGGTAGATTAGTAGGGCGGGGGGTAATGAAGGGTAAAGGTTAATTAAGATAGATAAGGGGATAGAAAGAGATGAGTATGTAAGAAGATGGGAAATTAGAAGTAACATTTAATGTTTTTTTTTTTTATGAAATATTTTTTTTTTAACAAGAAGAAATGTTTATTCGATCTTTACAGTACAAGCGATGCATATACACATTTGTTCACAGAAGTATATTATATAAATTGTCACAGGTCAAATAAGCTGTACATCAAGGCAGGTGCATTTTATGAAATATTTACATAAAATGTATACTGCGAAAGTTTGAAATAAAGAAAGCCACAATGATGCCAAGATGAGATGGGACAGAGATGAACGGCTAAGCTGACATATGTCCCCGATAAAAGTTTTGCTGATGTGGCTAAAAAAAAAAAAAAAAAAAAAAAAAAAAAAAAAAAAAAAAACCCCAAAAGAGAGAAGGGCAGAACGTTTTTTTTTTTTTTTTCGTGCCCCTAATAACCAGGGCCAATTTAGGGCCAAAAAGGACACAAACAAAAGGTGGGGGAAGGGCAAGAGCGGACAGAAAGGGGGCCTGCTCTTTCCTGGACCTAAGGACAACAGGAAACAGTCAAAGTGACGCCAGCATCGGGGTAGGGGGCAGGCTTTCTCAATTTGACCCTCAGTGGTGAAAGATCTGAGAGCCCCTATATCCTACAGATTTTGACAGAGGGATATTGTATGGAACTTCTCTCCCCTCCCCCTCAAAATTTTACTCTTGACACATTTCCCCAAAGATCCACTGAAAGCAGCTGGGTTGTTGGACAATTTGCAGGGATTGGTGGACCAAGAGGTGATTGTCCCCGTTCCACCGGACAAGCTCTTCCAGGGGTTTTACTCCCATGTATTTACAGTCCAGAAACCTTCAGGGAAATTTCGCCTGATATTAAATCTCAGAAAGCTGAACAAGTTTCTGTGACAGAAGAGCTTCCGGATGGAAAGCATTTATACTGTGCGCAAACATCTATTGAAGGATACCTTCATGGCCACAGAAGATCTGAGGGGACGCATACCTCCATGTGCCGATTGCCCGGGGGCACCAATCCCTGCTGAGGTTCGCAGCCCTTACAAACAGGGGGATAGAACACTGGCAATACCGGGCACTCCCTTTCGGGTTATCGGCAAGTCCAAGAGTGTTCACAAAGGTCTTGGCTGAAGTTGTTGCTTATCTGCATTTACAGGGGGTATCTCTGATACCCTACCTAGACAACCTTCTGATCTATAGACAGTCTCCAGAGCAAGTGAGAGCGGACGTAGACAGTAGGGGTGCGCATCTTCACTGGGCTCACGATTCGATTCGATTATCATGTCCACGATTCGATTTGATTCCGCGATGCATCACGATTAATACCCAAGTGCCCATGGTTTTCAAATTTTCATCAAAGAATTAATACAAGCAGTCAGAAATTGAATAAATATATTTATTTGTATCTGCTAATCAAACAAATACACCAAGTCCCCTGCATATAGCATAGTCTGAACATGAACAGGGCAGCAGACAACAGTATTTCTTTAAAACAGTACTGTGACATCAAACTGTTTTGTAATGTGTAGTGCTGCTGGCCTGGTGCAGTGCAGTAGTTTACTTATTCATAAAAGAAAATATTAAAATGTAAACTATAACTTGTAAACAGTATAACACCCACATCTATAAAACAGAGCACTTCCAGTTCATAACTGGCAAACATCACAGTGAACCAACCTGTAACAGTCACACAGTGTGTTGCAGAACTTCCTGGTTCACCGTGATGATTGTTTGTTTGCCAATGCCGCCACCACCACCAGCAAGTCAACACAGATGGAGGACAGCTAGATTGGCGTTATAAGCTCTCAGAGTTGTGTCACCTCACCCAGTCACTTTATAGAAAACGTTAATACCTGCACTCTACCATGATACGGAATCGGATACACCTGTAAGTTACAGGCTGTAACTGAGGCCAAGCCACGCCACCATTAGAGGAAGCTGGAAAATCCTCGACAGAATAAATTATCAATTGAAGATTAAAACCTTGAGTTAAACCGTTAAGGGATCAGAAATATACACAGTCACACAATACCAAAAAAGATTTTTGTTTTGTGTGTGTGTGTGTGTGTGTGTGTGTGTGTGTGTGTGTGTATTTGTGTGATCAAAGATTTACTCCACGTTTTAAGATTCAATTTATTCTTTCAAGGATTTGCCTTCCTCTGGTGGCTTGGCGGGCGTCAGTTGTCTGGAAAATTAGATACAGAATTCATTTGTTTGAAGGTTAAACCCCTAGAAACAGACAGACACAGTCACAGAGCATGACAGACACACACGATGAAAGCGAGTAAAAATTCTAAATGGACAGTTGGACATAGAAAACCATTCTCCATCTCCTCCCTCCAGTGCTAGAAAAGCTATAACAAATATAATATCATACTACTCCAGGCACGTTCTGTGATGATCATCATTGTTTGTTTGCAATTGCCAGTGCCACGGCTGTCAGGGAAAGGGGAAAGGGGAAAGGGGAATGGTTGGTAAAGGGGGAAAAAGAGAGAGAGAGGGGGGAAGAGGGAAGAGGGGGAGGGGGAGGGGGAGAAAAAGAGGGAGAGAGAGAAAAGAAAGAGAGAGAAAGAGGGAGGGAGAGAAAGAAAGGAAGAGGGGGAAGGGGAAGAGGGAGAGAGAGGGGGGGAAGGGGAGAGAGGGGGGGAGAGGGGGGGGAAGGGGAAGAGGGAGAGAGGGGGGGAAGAGGGAGGGAGAGAGGGGGGGAAGAGGGAGGGAGAGAGGGGGGGAAGAGGGAGGGAGAGAGAAAGAGGGAGGGAGAGAAAGAAAGAGGGAGGGAGAGAAAGAAAGAGGGAGAGGGGAAGAGGGAGAGAAAGAGGGGAAGAGGGGGGAAGAGGGAGGGAGAGAAAGAAAAGAAAGAGGGGGAAGGAAAGAAAGAAAGAGAGAGAGGGAAGAGGGAGAGGGAAGAAGAGGGAGAGAGGGGAGAGAGGGAGAGGGAGAGAGAGGGGGGAAGAGGGAGGGAGAGAAAGAAAGAAAGAGGGAGGGAGAGAAAGAAAGAGAGAAGGGGAGAGAGAAAGAGGGGAAGGGGAAGAGGGAGAGAGAGGGGGGGAAGAGGGAGGGAGAGATAGAAAGAGAGAGGGGAAGAGGGAGGGGGGAGAAGGGGAGGGGGAAAGAAGGAGAGGGGAAGGGGAAGAGGGAGGGGAAGAGGGAGAGGGAGAGAGGGGAAGAGGGAGAGGGGGGAGAGGGAGAGAGAGGGGGGAAGGGAGAGAGAGAGGGGGGAAGAAGGGAGGGAGAGAGAGAGGGGGAAGAGGGAGGGAGAGAGAGGGGGAAGAGGGAGGGGGAGGGAGGGAAAGAAGAGAGAAGGGGAGAGAGAAAGAGGGGAAGAGGGAGGGAGAGAGAAAGAAAGAGGGAGAGAAGAAAGAGAGAGGGGAGAGAGAGAAGAGGGGAAGAGGGGAGAGGAGAGAAAAGAGGGGAGAGGAGAGCAGAGGGGAAGAGGAGAGCAGAGGGGAAGAGGAGAGCAGAGGGGAAGAGGAGAGCAGAGGGGAAGAGGAGAGGAGAGGGGGAGAGGAGAGGGGAAGAGGAGAGGAGAGGGGAGAGAGGGGGAGAGGGGGAGGGAGAGAGGGAGAGAGGAGAGAGAGAGAGAGAGAGAGAGAGAGAGAGAGAGAGAGAGAGAGAGAGAGAGAGAGAGAGAGAGAGAGAGAGAGAGAGAGAGAGAGACAGAAAGAGAGAGACAGAGAGTGAGAGAGAGAGAGAGACAGAAAGAGAGAGAGAGAGACAGAAAGAGAGAGAGACAGAGACAGAAAGAGAGAGAGAGAGAGAGACAGAGACAGAAAGAGAGAGAGAGAGACAGAGACAGAAAGAGAGAGCGAAAGAAAGAGACAGAAAGAGAGAGAGACAGAGACAGAAAGAGAGACAGAGACAGAAAAGAGAGAGAGAGAGAGAGAAAGAGACAGAGACAGAAAAAGAGAGAGAGAGACAGAGACAGAAGAGAGAGAGAGAGAGAGAGAGAGAGACAGAGACAGAAAGAGAGAGAAAGAGACAGAGACAGAAAGAGAGAGAGAAAGAAAGAGACAGAGACAGACAGAGAGAGAAAGACAGAGAGAGAGAGAGAGAAAGAGACAGAGACAGAGACAGAAAAGAGAGAGAGAGAGAGAGAGACAGAGACAGAAAGAGAGAAGAGAGAGAGAGAGAGGGAAGAGAGAGAGAGAGAGAGGGAAGAGGGGGAGGGGGGGGGGAATTGGGAGAGGGACGAGGATGGGAGAGGGACTCAGAATTTGGGAATGTGTAGATTTTTCTGTAAGAACACTAGTTGATCCACATGCTCTGGTTTGAGTGTGCTTCTTTTTGCAGTTACCACATCTCCTGCAGTGGAGAAAACCCGCTCTGCAGACACGCTTGTGCCTGGGATACACAAGTATTGCTTTGACAGCTGAGAAAGGAGGGGAAATATGACCTCATGCTCACGCCACCAGTTCAAAGGGTCCTCAGTGAGAGGCAGAGGTGGGGCTTTACAATATTTTTCCATTTCCTCTTCAGCCTTGGCATAGGGGGTCTTGGGTTCTATTGTACCTTCAGTGTCAGTGAAAGACTGTCCCAGCAAAGTCACGAGCAGCGATCTCTTTCTTTTGGGAGGAGATGGAGAATGGTTGTCCTCGATGGGTGAATTTTCTTCTTCTTCCACAGTTTCTTTTCTTCTAGTCATCACTTGACGTTGATCCTCATGTGTCCTCTTAGATGTAATCTGTGTTTAAACAAAAAAAAGAATAGAACAAAATAAATAAAACAAATTGTCAATTGCCTATGATTCTGATGGGGTGATGAAAAAGCACAGGAAACGGGCGGTGCAGTTCCCGCAACGCATCAGATTCAGAAGCGTGGCTTACACTATTACAGTTCGTTTCAAGAAACATGATGAAATTCAAATTAATTTAATTACCTCCAAGGATGCAGCCTCCTCAGTGAGTCCTTTGTATATCTCCAATCTCTCCTCCTCTGTGAGGATAAAAGGCAGTCCCTTAAAGCGAGGATCTAGCGCAGAGGCTGTATGAAGGATCTTCTTCTCTGTCTCACTGTTGTACCTCTTCTGGAGATCAGTTCTGATGGCATTCTTGATCTCATGGATCATGGGTGTGTCTCCCATGGTGTCTGTCATGCTCTGGAGGAGTTGTGCATGTAGAGGGGCAATGAGAGAAACTGTTGGATTGCGCTCTTCTGACATCAGCATGGTTGCATCCTTCATTGGCTTTAATGCACTCACAGCGTCCTCTGCATTTGACACATCTGTTTCGTTGAGAGTGCAGAGATCGGACTCTCCTTTTCTGACTTCTGGAGACAGCAATGTGGCACAGACTGCAGGTTGTTGTTCTAAGAACCTCTCAATCATGTCATATGCGCTGTTCCATCTTGTTGACACGTCGGTTATCAACTTATGATTCTTCAGGCCAAGGCATTTCTGCTTCTCTTTTAGACAGTGGCTTGCTCTAGTGCTACGGTGAAAGAACGTGGATATCCGTCGCACTCTGCCAAGAAGTCTGGAGAGTGTGGTCACTTTCAGCGCTCGTTGGGATGCAAGATTTAGTGTATGGGCGAAGCATTTCACATGGGGGCATTTCCCAACTTGAGCTGCAACTATCATGTTCGACGCATTGTCAGTCACAAGCACTACAGATTTCTCGGACAGCTGCCATTCTTCCACAACACGAGACAGTAGCTCTGCCAGATGAGCACCCATGTGAGACTCATAAATGGCTCTCGTTTGCAGCACATGCGACAAGATCTGCCAGTCCTTGCTAACATAATGTGCAGTTATTGTAACATAAGACTCTGTCGTGACTGAGGTCCATGAATCACACGTTATTGCGACTCGACTTGCTTGGCTCATTGAGGCAATTATCTGAGCTTTGGTTTCGTGGTAGAGTGCAGGTATAACGTTTTCTGTAAAGTGACTTCGTGACAGGATTTTGTAACGCGGCTCTATCGTCTTCAACAGGTAGCGAAACCCAGTGTTGTCCTCCACTGAGTAAGGGCGCAGGTCCTTAGCTATGAAAGCTGCCACAGCTTTTGTTATTCTCTTCCCCTTTTCAGAGTTAGGTGGCAAAGTTGAGAGTATCGCATTAATTCTTGGCTGAGCTGGGTCTACTTTGGCACTGGTGGTGCTGCTGGTGGTGGTGGTGGTGGCGGCAGGTATTAGGATCTCTGAGTGAAAACGGCTAGCGTGGTTTCTCATATTAGTAGTATTCCCTAGATATTTAATTTTTGTGTGACAGGCTTTACACACAGCGTATGACTTGTCCAATTCACGGTTCCCAGTTTCATGTTCATAAAAGCCAAAATGTGCCCAGATGTTTGCTTTTAAAAAGCTAGGTGCATTTTTTATCTCTCGTTCTTTTTGGTCTGCTTCTGCCATTTTTACTAGTCTACCCGTAATTGTGACAGGGGGTGATGTGATGACGACAACGTTCTCTACAAACTCTGTCAATATTAAAAAGAAAAAAAAAAAGAAAATTAAGTGACTAAGCCTAAAGCCTGCCACAAGATCACCACCACAAAAGTAACAAGTTTTCTACTACTAGTCTAGTAGTCTAGTATATGTAATTGTATATGATGATATGTTAAACAAATAGTTGCCACAAAATCCTTATTTTTCTACCCCACACACCGTCCGTCACTACTCGCAGTCGCACTGCCTCGCTAACGCTATGTGTTAAAAATGTGCATCGGTCTTTTAAACGCAACTTTTTGAGCAAAAAGATACTTTCATGAATTAAAAAAAAAAAACGCAAGAGTAAAGTTAGCCTAATTTTTTTGTATAATGTGAAAAATTAGGTAACGCCGAGTAAATAAATACCAAACAAACATGATAAATTTAAATTTGCGCACCCTCGTGGAATGGTGACAAAAAAAATTACTACGGTGTCAGACAGTAACTAAAAATCTCCAAAGGCAACATTTTAAAAAAATATATACATACAGAGTTACAGTTACAGACAGTCAGATATGATTATATTTTATATCATAGTTTAGTACAGTGTGTGATGGGAGAGTGTGTGACAGTGACACTGACAGTCAGACAGTTACCTACCTGTGATGATCATTGATGACGACGACGACGACGACGATAAGTCGGCGGTGGTACAGTTACAGTACATGAGTCAGTGAACGGCGGTGGCACTGCTGCTGGCTGCTGGAGTGGGTCTCTCTCTCCTCCTCTCCTGCTGCTGCTGAGGACTGGAGTCTGAGGACAGATGACAAGTTTTTAGTACAGTACTTCTTAGTCTTAAGTTACTAGTAGTGTGACATGACATGTGTGTGTCTGTTACCTACCTGTGATTATTATGATGCTTGCTGAAACACTCCTCCTGCTGTTTTTGCCTGTGAAGAGGACTGGAGTCTGAGGTGTGACTGTGGTGAGCTGAGCTGTAGTAGTAGTGGGTCAGATTCAGGCACCGCGGCCTAGCTCGGCTCTCCTCCTCCTTTTGTGAAGTTCCACTCGGGCCGGATGGACAGCGCTAGATGCCTCTTGTGCAATGTGCACTGCAGTGTCTGACTGTGCTAAGTGTGCTTGCTGGCTGCTGAAGTGTTAGGAAGAAAGCTCTGGGGGAACTCGGGTCGGACATGTGCTGTGCTGCTGCAGTCTTGTCTCCTCGTGAGCGACACAGTCAGGCTGGCACAGGCGTATGACGTCAACAAGGGGGCGGGACGCCGCGGGAGGCGGGAGACAACGGCGCGAAAGCTTCGGCTGCGCTTCGGCTGTTTTCGGCTCTACTCGTCTCACTCGGAGGCAGGCGGCCCGGCGCGAGGATGACGTCACCCGCATTAATCGATGTCTTAAAGCTACAGCATCGATGCCGCATCGTGGATGGTCGAATCGCGATGCATCGGACAAACGATTAATTTCAACACCCCTAGTAGACAGGGTAATCTGCACTTTAGAGAGTTTGGGCTGGATAGCGAACAGGGAAAAATCATCCCTAGTACCATCCCAAATAAAGACTACTACTAGGATACTCCGTGGACACAGGGGTTCAGAAGCTTTTTCTCCCAGAAGAAAAAAGGTTAAAGGTAGTAGCAGCAGTTTCCTCTCTAATGGAACCCAGGGACTGCTCTCACAGGCAGGTCATGAGGGTCTTAGGCCTAATGACCTCCTGTACTCCAGCGGTTCCCTGGGCTCAGCTGCAGTTCTTCCTTTCATCCTGGGACAAAAAGGAGTCACTGGAGGGGAGGATAGCCATTCCAACAAGGGCCTCCCTAAATTGGTGGCTGGGTCAAGACAGACTCACGGCAGGTCGTCCCTGGACCCAGTGGACCCCCTGTAAAAATGACCACAGACACAAGCGCCTGGGGTTGGGGGGCCCACTTGGGGGACCTCCCAAGCGCAAGGATCCTGGACCCCGATCCAGGCAAAAGCCTCATCCAGTTACAGGGAGCTTCTTGCGGTGGGTCAGGCTTTAACCGCTTCCTGATCGCCTCCTGCATATATACGTCAGCAGAGTGGCACAGCCAGGCAAAACCACATACAGGTACGTGGCCCTCTAATTGCCTGGCCGTGGGTCGCGCGCGCGCGCCGCCAGCGGCCCGGTCGGGAGCTCCGTGACCCCGGCCGCGGGACCAGCGGACCCGATCGCCGCTGGTGTCCCGCGATCGGGTCACAGAGCTGAAGAACGGGGAGAGGTCTATGTAAACAAACCTCTCCCCACGCTTCCTACTCGGCCTGTCATTGATCAGCTGTTCCCTGTCATCGGGAAAGCTGATCAATGACGTCAGCCCCTCCCCCTAATGTAAAAAAAAACACACACGTCACAGCCCATAACCCCTCCCCTCCCCCTAGTGGTTAACTCTTTCACTGCATGTGTCATTTATACAGGAATCAATGCATTTAAATAGCATTGATTGCTGTATAAATGACAATGGTCCCAAAAATGTCCGATGTGTCCGCCATAATGTCGCAGTCACAATAAAAATCGCTGATCGCCGCCATTACTAGTAAAAAAAAAAAAAAATTATTAATAAAAATGCTATAAAACTATCCCCTATTTTGTAAACGCTATAACTTTTGCGCAAACCAATCAATCGCTAATTGCGTTTTTTTTTTTTTTTCTCCCAAAAATATGTAGAAGAATACGTATCGGCCTAAACTGAGGAAAAAAAATGTTTTTTTATATACTTTTTGGGGATATTTATTTATATTGCATTTAACCGCAGGGGCAATCAAATGCCACCAAAAGGAACCTCTATTTGTGGGAAAAAAAGACGCCAATTTTGTTTGGGAGCCACGTCGCACGACCGCGCAATTGTCAGTTAAAGCGACGCAGTGCCGAATCGCAAAAAGGGGCCTGATCCTTTGGCTGCCAATTGGTCCAGGGCTGAAGTGGTTAAAGGCCTTTGGAAGCAGGATTTAGGGACTAGATGTCCAAGTCCTCTCGGGCAATGTGACAGCCGTTTCTTATCTGAACAGTCGGGGGGGGGGGGGGGGGCACAAGGTCCAGAAGACTACTAACTCTGTCCTTGGAAATTCTGAGTTGGGCCGAAAGGGTCCTTCAGTCTATATCGGCGGTCCACATAAAGGGGACCACCAATGTGGTGGCAGATTTCCTGACCTGTCAACCCATCCACCGGGGGAATGGGAACTAAACCAGATCGTATTCCTCCCAGGTATGTCACAGATTGGTTTCCCGAAATAGACCTTTTCGCCCACAGAGGTAGAAGGTGGAATGTTTTTTTCTCCCTCACCAGAGGGAGGATCAGAGGGAATAGATGCCCTAGCACAGACTTGGGATTGTCACCTAACATATGCCTTCCCTCCACTAGCTTTGATTCCTGGGGTGCTACAAAGACTAGCCTACTCAAGGTGCAAGCTGATTCTGATGGCACCTTGGTGGCCCAAGAGGACTTGGTTTGCTACTCTGAGAAGCTAGTCGGTTGCTCCTCCTTTTCCTCTCCCAATCAGGCAGGATCTCATTCTGCAGGGGCCAGTCGTTCACCCCGATCCGGGGTTCTACAATTTGACGGCATGGCTCTTGTGAGGGAGATTCTCAGAGGCAAAGGATGCTCCGACCAACAGGGTGATTGAGTAGTCGGAAACCAGTCACTAGGAAAATTTATTCAAAGGTTTGGAATACGTCTCTATGCCGACACCAGTGAGAAAAAGTATCTAGACCCTCTATACCAGTAATACTCGCATTTCTGCAGCCAGGGGTGGACAAGGGAATTGCCACAAACACCCTGAAGGTACAGATAGCGGCCCTATCAATATTCTTGGACCAGAGGCTCACACAGGAGCCCCTGATTAGGAGATTTCTAGTAGCTAGGGGAAGGTTAACCCCCATAAAGGTTATGAGATTCCCTCCATGGAATCGAACGCTGGTCCTGGAGGCGTTGACGAAAGCGCCTTTCGAACCAGCTCAGGAGATCTCCATAAAATTTTTGACACTTAAATTAGCTTTTTTACTGGCCATCACAACAGCCAGAAGGGTAAGTGACCTCCAGGCCTTGTCAAGTAAACAGCCTTTTCTGTTAATATTGGAAGATGGAGTGGTGCTGAGGCAAGACCCAATTTTTCTTCCCAAGGTCGCATCACAGTTTCATCCGTCTCAGGAGATCATTTTGCCCTCCTTTTGTGAGAACCCAAAGAACAAAGGAGAGGAAAAAAATTTTAGTTTTTGGATGTCAGGAGGTGTTTGCTGACATATTTGGAGAGCGTGAAGGATTTTAGGAAATCTACTTGGCTTTTAGTTCTTTTTAGTGGCCCTAAAAAGGGAGGGCAAGCTTCTCGATCTACAGTGGCTAGATGGATTAGGCAGACCATAGGTATGGCTTATGAACAGTCAGGCTCCCCAGTACCAGCAAACCTTAAGGCCCACTCAACCAGGTCTTTGGCGGCCTCTTGGGCAGAGAAAGCAGGAGCCTCAATAGAACAGATCTGCCAAGCAGGACACCTTCTTAAAGCACTATATAGTGGAGCTGCTATCGCCTCAGGATCTGAGGTTCAGAAGGAAGGTCTTGCAGGTGGTGGTCCCACCCTAAGGTAGGCCTTGAACTTCTTCTTGTCCATCCTCTCAGGTGTGCCGTCCTGGAAGATGACTAGAGAAAATTGACAGTTACTTCCCCGTAACTGCTTTTCTAGGATATCTTCCAGGACGGCAGGCCTACTTCCCACCCCTGGTTTAACGTAAGTACTACGGGAAGAGTTTCTCTCTGGCACGGATAGTCTATTACTTTGGTAGAACTGAGGTGCAGGGGGAAGGGAGGGGCCTTTTTAAACTCGTGTTGATTGTGTTTCCTGTCAGGTGGACCATCTCTCAGGTGTGCCGTCCTGGAAGATATCCTAGAAAAGCAGTTACCGGTAAGTAACTGTCAATTTTCTTTTTCGTACATCACGGAACACAGAGCCACAGTATTTACTGAATGGGTTATATAGGCACCTCTAGGTGATGGACACTGGCACACCCTAGACAGGAAGTTTAGCTCCCTATATAACCCTTCGACTTACTGGGAGTACCTCAGTTTTTTTTGCCAGTGTCTGTTGTTGGAAAGGTGTTGGTCACGAGTAATGACGTGCTGTGATGAGCTCCGCTGGAGAAATCTTTGCTGGGGCCAGCCATGCAACCGGATCCATTCAAAGTGTCTTTTCCAGGCCGAATGGTACCCAGGCCTCGTGTCCAAAGAAACAAGGTTTTGCCTGTAACGCTTCTCTTTCTAGAGATCCAGTGTTTGTTTGTTTTTGTTTTGTTTTTTTTATTTTTTTTTTTAGCCATATTTTCCTGGCAGGTGCTTTACAGGCCCAGGAGTGTGAATCCCTCGATAACAAGGGGCCCCCGGTTCCTGAAGGTTTTTTTAAGGGAGCCCACCGTGAGTGGGAAGATTGGGTCTGTTTGGCTTACCACAGAACCCTGCAACCTAATTCTTGTCAGTTTTCTCCTTTAAGTAAATGTTGCTATGCCTAAAGTTGCCACCGGGGGGGGGGGGGCTGTCAAGAGCACGTACCTGTTCCAGCTTGTCAGTCTTGCTCAGTGTCACAAGCTGCACGCTTCCTCCGAGCTCCAGGTAGGATATGGAAAGGTTTTTTTTTCTTTTTAGAAATGTCCCCCCCCCCCCACAGCTTTTCTTCCAGGCTAGAGGCCATGGGCCAGTCGGCGGATGCCGCACTGCTCCCACTGCCATTAAGGCGCCTCCCCATCCACCTGCCCTCCTCTCTCCTCCCCCCCCAGGCCCCCCTCCATGTGCAGTCGGATTGGAGCTCGCGCTGGAAAGCGGTCTTTTTTTGAAAAAAGATGAGGGGGTGGTCAGAGGAGGGGGGGTGGAGCATCAGCGCGGCGTCAGCGTGGTTCAATGCCCATAAACGTGGGCCATGCGTAGCTATAAAGGTGCACTTTTTGCAGGTGCACACAGCTAAAGGAGAGCAGACGGGGGCATGTGAGTGTGGGTGATACAGGCATTCCCAGGCACGTTTACTTAGCATCAGACTGAGCCTTGATAGCGGCAGTTGCTGAACTATTTTTCTCAGCAGTGGGTGCATTTCTGGTAGTACCTCTGCATTTGTGCTTAGCACTATGGGCAGGAGGAGAGGTACAAATATCACAAAAAATAGGGGCTTAAAGGGATCTCCCTCAGGCTCTGAGGACCCCCCCCCCCCCTCTGCAACACTATCTCCCCCTGAAAGACCTAGGGAGGCTGGTCAGAGTGAGCCATCGGGGTCAGGGGCTGCAACTGCTTCTGGCATTTCAGCCCCTGTATGTTACTCAGGAGGTTTTTTTTCCTCCAGCCATAAGTGGATTAGAGGAAAGATTGGTGGCCTTAATCGCATCTTCACAAAGTGGAAGAAAACGCATTTGGTCCCCTTATACCACCCAGGACCCTCAAACAGGAACTCTGGGAAAGGGGAGACAACCCCCCCCCCCCCCCCTTCAGAGGACCGGGATGAGACTGATGACTCCTCTTCTGAGGATTCAAGTGGGGAAGGACACTCTTCAGCTTCACAGGCTGAGAAATTGCTGGTGCATTTTCTTACTGAAATGGTCAGCTCCACATTTAGTTACCTGTAACTCAGTCGTTTGAAAAGCCCACTTCTTGTTTGGGTTCACTGAAGCCTCCTCAAGCTGTGCATGCTTTTCCTGTTCATTCGTTGCTGGAAAAGCTTATTTATTCTGAGTGGGATCACCCAGATAAACATTTTTCTCTAGTCTATCCAGGACAGCACTAGAGAGAGATAGGCTCCACCTCCGAAGGCAGGAAACGCATTACCAGATCTTTAAAGGGGGCGGCTCCCATTCCTTCTCCCTCTTTGTGTTTCTTTCCGGAGGAGGATGCTGGATTGGAGCTCTCCTTCCCCCTGAAACTGGGATTGCCCATGAGAAAAGTTGAGGGAGATCTGCCTACCTAGTCTGTGGTCCCCCGGCCAGGTTGAATGCAGCTGTGACTGGCGTCGTCCTCCCCGATACCCGGGGAGGGCTGGCGTTCCCCGCTTGACTGCCGAATACTCACATCTGGCGCGGAGTCAGGCGGGGGGCCGGCATAGGCCTCAAGTTCCGGCCTATGGAACGCAGGAGGAGGGTGGGGACTTCCGGCGGACCACTTCCAGTTCCGGGTCACGCGGCGAGTGTGGACGACGGAGCCAGTGCACCTTATTTTAAAAAAGCGCCAGCCACAGTGAAACAATGCTGCACCACAGTTTAAGGAAAAGCCTCCAAGCGAACAGCCTACCTTACCAACGGAAGCATGGATGCAGCTGAATGTGGCAGTGGAGCCGAACCAGCTCAGGTAGACGGACACAGGGGTGCCTTGGCCCTACGGGGTTGGGGGGGTGGGGAGTGATGAACTGCTTATGTGGTCCTTTTTGTTTGACCCCCCTCTCTGTTAAGACAGGATCCGGACTAATGAGTCTTGCGAATCCTGTCAGTGGCTGGTGGGGGTGCACATAGGTGTTGAAGGACATCCTATTTTGCTAAAAGGTTTTATGCTGATGGTAGCTTGTCTGTTTCCCTTTCTTCTCTTCTTGTCTTTGGCTCTGCCCAAAGAACTGGAGAGGTCAGGGGGGATGAAGAGACGTCCCTCATGTATGAACAAGTTTAACCACTTTCAGACCGGACCATTTTGCAGCCTTAAGACCAGAGGACTTTTTACAATTTGGCACTGCACTGGTTTAACTGGTAATTGCGCGGTCATGCAATGTTGTACCCAAACGAAATTTGCGTCCTTTTCTACCCACATATAGAGCTTTCTTTTGATGGTATTTGATTGCCTCTGCGATTTTTTTTTTTTTTTTTTTTTTTTTTTTTTGCAATATAAATTTTATAGAGCCAAAAATTTGGAAAAAAATTATATTTTCTACTTTTTGTTATAAGAAAAATCCAATAAACTCAATTTTAGTCATTCATTTAAGCCAAAATGTATTCAGCCACGTGTTTGGTAAAAAATTGTCAATAAGCGTATTAGGGGTGCAACGGATCGTCGCTGATCCGTGATCCGAACGGGCCACCCCGCGATCCGCGGAGCGCTCCGCGGCCTCGGCCTTAGGAAAGGCCGCGGCTTCGGCCTAGCTCCGGAGCGACGGCGGCCATCTTTGTACACCCGGCGGCCTTAGGAAAGGCCGCGGCTTCGGCCTAGCTCCGGAGCGGCGGCCATCTTGGTACACCCGGCCACTGTTTTTAATGTGATCGCTCCGTCAAATGACGGAGCGATCACTTGTAAACCCTGCATTACCCAGCCAATATCCTGCATTACCCTGCATATACCCTGCATATACTCTGCATTACCCTGAATTACCCTGCATATACTCTGCATTACTCTGCGGATACTCTGCATTACTCTGCGGATACTCTGCATTACTCTGCGGATACTCTGCATTACTCTGCGGATACTCTGCATTACTCTGCGGATACTCTGCATTACTCTGCGGATACTCTGCATTACTCTGCGGATACTCTGCATTACTCTGCGGATACTCTGCATTACGCTGCGATACTCTGCATTACGCTGCGATACTCTGCATTACGCTGCGATACTCTGCATTACACTGCGATACTCTGCATTACGCTGCGATACTCTGCATTACTTTGCGATACTCTGCATTACTCTGCGATACTCTGCATTACCCAGCCGATACCCAGCCAATACTCTGCGATACCCAGCCAATACTCTGCGATACCCAGCCAATACTCTGCGATACCCAGCCAATATTACAGTGGGGAGAGGATGTGGATATTACAGTGGGGGCTATATGGTGGCGTAATTTTCACAGGTTTTTGCAAATTCAATTATTATTTGCTGATCCGAAAATGATCCGATCCGTGACTCCTGATCCGAGGATCGATCCGATCCGTGAGTTTTTTGATCCGTTGCACCCCTAAAGCGTATATTGGTTTGCGCAAAAGTTATAGCGTCTACAAACTAGGGTAAATTTTCTGGAATTTACGCAGCTTTTAGTTTGACTGCCCATCTCATTTCCTGAGGTGCTAAAATGGCAGGGCAGTACAACCCCCCCCCCCCCCCCCCAAGGACCCCATTTTGGAAAGTAGACACCCTAAGGAAATTGCTAAGAGGCATGTTGAGCCCATTGAATATTATTTTTATTTATTTTTTTGTCCCCAGTGATTGAACAATGTCAAAAAAAAAAAAAAAAAATGTTTACAAAAAATTGTCACTAAATGATATATTGCTCACCATGGTTATATGTGGAATTGCACCCCAAAATACATTTTGCTGCTTCTCCTGAGTACGGGGATACCACATGTATGCCACTTTTTGGGAGCCTAGCCGCGCACAGGGGCCTGAAAACCTAGCACCGCCTTCAGGATTTCAAAGGGCGTAAATTTTTGATTTCACTCCTCACTGCCTATCACAGTTTCGGAGGCCTTGGAATGCCCAGATGGCACAACCCCCCCCCAAATGACCCAATTTTGGAAAGTAGACACCCCAAGCTATTTGCTGAGAGGCATGTTGAGTCCATGGAATATTTCATATTTTGCCACAAGTTGCAGGAAAATTACACTTTTTTTTTTTTTTTTTTTCACCAAGTTGACACTAAATGATATATTGCTCAAACATGCCATAGGCATATGTGGAATTACACCCCAAACTACATTCTGCTGCTTGTCCTGAGTACGGGGATACCACATGTGTGAGACTTTTTGGGAGCCTAGCCGTGTACGGGACCCCAAAAACCAAGCACTGACTTCAGGATTTCAAAGGGTGTAAAATTTTGAATTCACTCCTCACTGCCTATCACAGTTTCGGAGGCCTTGGAATGCCCAGATGGCACAAAATCCCCCCAAATGACCCCATTTTGGAAAGTAGACACCCCAATATATTTCCTTTCTTTGCTTTCTTTGCTTTCTTTGCTTTCTTTGCTTTCTTTGCTTTCTTTGCTTTCTTTGCTTTCTTTGCTTTCTTTCTTTCTTTCTTTTCTTTCTTTTCTTTCTTTTTCTTCTACGACATCGCTGGAGTCACGGCTTTATGTATCGTGGGAGAAAATGCTGTTGCTGTCAAGATGGATAAATCCGTGCTGCAACTGAAGGGCGTACCTTAAAACACAATAAAACCATTGCAGAATAGAATACTGTAAAAAAGAGTAGAACAATAAAACGACTTATTTTTTTTTCTTTTTTTTTTACCCTTTTTCTTTTGTAACAGTTCTAACGGAACTGTTGTAACGGTTCCAGAGGTTTGGGTCTCTCAAAATGCAATGGCATCTTGTGAGACCCTGTGAATGTGTGCCTAGTCTGTGCAATGCTGTACCCTACGCTAAAACATCTTGACCCCGTATCTGGCACGCTTGCTGGGAAGGTACTGTTTTGAATGACAAGAGGCCAGAAAACGTAATCAGGGACTCATCAACGCAGACAACAAGTCAGCAAAATGTAGGTTGAAGTGGTTTACGAGGGGCCGAATTCTGTAGAGCCGATCGTATGCAGGGTCTCCACGAGGATGACAGAGTTCATTGTTGATGAAAAGCATGAACCGCAAAATCTGCTCGTATCGTGCCATGGAAGCAGAGAACATGGGCATATGGTACATTGGCTCATTGGACCAATATGAACGCAACGTACCCATTTTAACTACTCCCATGTCAAGGTAAAGGCCCAGAAAGATCTTAAATTCGGAGACCGTAATTGGTCTCCAATCTCTGGCAAGGTAGGACATGGGATTAGCGGCGATGTATTGACCAGCGTACAAATTGCTTTGGTCCACAATAGATCTATAGAGCTCTTCTGTGAAAAACAGCGAATAAAAATCAAGCGACGTAAAATCGACTGTTTCCACCTGAATGCCGGGTTGGCCAGTGAATGGGGGAAGTATGGGTGCTGCAGAAGTGGTGGGTTCCCAATTAGGATTGGCGAATGCAGCAGGAAGGGCACTTGTGCTTGCCACCTCGCCAGCTTGAACTGCACTTATGGGACTCGCCACGTCACCACGTGATACTGCAGTGCTGGATGTACGACCAGGGTGTACTAGGCCGCTGGTGCTTTCCAGTTCACCAGAAGGAATAGCGGCGCTTGTACTTCTCTGCTCCATACGAGAGTCCTGCGGTTCTTGCACCTCAACAACAGAAGAAGTTCGGTGTCTTGTACGCCTGATCTTGGCAGGGACCACAACTCCGTCATCAGAGCTATCTGTCATGGAGCCTGAATTTGACAGATGAGTGACTTCCTCTTCAGTATGTGTCATGCTCAGAAACGTGTAGGCCTCTTCACTAGTGTATCTTTTGATTTGCCATTTTGGGCTCTAAATTTAGTGGTACACTAGTGAGACCCGCAGTTAAAAAAGCTCCTATGCTGTCGTGACTGTATCAAAACGCTACCAAAAAAACTGTTAGCGATCGCAGGGATCAGGCCTGACTCTGCTAACGCTGCAGTTCTGTGTTTAATGTTTTTGTAAGCAACAGCGATCGATCGATACTGCACTTTTGGTGGGCTGGGCGGCGGGGCTAAACGCAGGTGCTAGCAGGTATCTGGGCTGATCCCGCTAACACTGCATTTTTGGGAACCCTAAACTGCTGGGGATGCTAGTATAGATTTGATCAGATATCGATCTGTTCAGATATTATACCACTAATGGAGGTGTATGCTGCGTGCATGGGTGTTAGTGGTACTGGCACAAACCTGACACTGCCTGGGGCAACGCAGACCCTATCTGACCCTAAAACCTTACTTGTATCACCCGCCGGGCGATCAGGAGGTTAAACCTTTTATTAGGTAATAAACGGCGGGTGCCCTGAAACTATAAAAAATAAACTGACCAGCGTCACCCGTGACAGTTATATGGTGATCACTTGTAAAAGGGTTAACTAGGGGGCAATCGGAGGGCTAAAACCTTTAGTAGGTAGTATGTGGGGGTCCCTGACGCTATAAAACACTGCGGCAAACCTAAATACCTCCCTCCCTAACTAGCGTCACCTGTGACACTATTACAGCGATCAGAAAAACGATCGCTTAGTGACACTGGTGACCGGGGGGTGATCACGGGGTTAAACCTTTATTGGGGGGGGGGGGTTCCTAGACCTAAAAGGGGCTAAATCTAACTGCCCTAACAGTTATTTCAGTCACAATGCACCAATGCAGTAAACATTGGGGGTGGGGGGGGGGGGGTGATTTGTGTGCCTAGAGTGTTCTATTGTAAGTGTAGTGTTGGTGCAGACTTACTTGATGTCTTCTCTCCTCCGCGCTGGAACAAAAAGACCGACACGAGGAGAGATGACATCACTTCCTCTAGCTCTGTTTACATTACAGAGCCAGAGGAAGTGTTTCATTGGCCGGGAGCGATCGCGAGGGGGTGGCCACAAGTGAGTGGCACCCCCCTCATCTCCGATCGCTCTCGCAATGATGCCGACTGCCGCAGGCACCCTCCCACCCGCGGGCAGGTAGCGACATACCTATACGCCCATATGCATGCCTGTGCCATTCTGCCGCCGTGCGGCGGTCGGCAAGTGGTTAAGGAAGGGTGGATCAAGTCCCTCTGTAAACCCTGTATTGATAAATTGGTTTACAAGGAGGCTACGGGGGCCTGTAAGGAATTGATTTCTGGTGTGCAGAAAGAAATGAAGTCCCTAAAGACAATGCTGGCGAACCTTGAGACCCCAAAACATCCCAGCCGCAGCCCCCCCCCACTTCCGCCCCAGAGAAGGGTGATTAATCGGGGAGAGGAATTCGATTCTTTGGATGACCTAAGCGAGGCGGCATCATCCAAAGATAATCCGACTCAAGGGACAAGCTCATACAGATACAGACTCTCACTCGAGGAGGTTGATGCCTTAATGGGGGTGATCTATGAGACGCTTGAAATTAAAGAAGAGCAGGTCTCTTTGTCCTTGCATGACCGGATGTATCAAATCCTGAGGGAAGACCCAACCAGGGTCCGGTCCGCATCGCACTGGTGGACTCTATTAAAGAGTGGGTGGAGCCGGAGAAATTTTTTCTTTTTTTCCCCTCAAAAGTTTGAAGAGGAGATTCCCCTTCAGTGAGGAACCCACCTGTGTCTGTAACAAGGTGCTCAAGGTAGACGCAGCCTTTTCCCAGTGCGCTAAATCAACAGACCTCGCCTTTGAGGACATAGGTGTCCTCAAGGAACCCATGGATAAAAGGATAGAGGTACTGCTGAAAAGGTCGTGGGAAGTAGCCATGGCAAACTTAAAGCCTGCGATGGCCATAACAATAGTGGCTCGTAACCTGGAGGTCTGGCTGGAACAATTGCAAGGGCATTTGGAAAGTGGATTCCCTTCCTATGCTGCACAAAGCAACGGGCTATATGGCAGACATTTCTGCCGAGTTGGTCAAACTTTCAGCAAAGACTGCTGCCCTCATAAATTCATCTCGCAGAGCATTATGGTTAAAATACTGGTCAGGGGACCCAGCCTCAAGTTAGGCTATGTGGCATCCCTCTTGAGGGAGACGTCCTTGTTTGGTCAGGATCTAAAAAGTTCTGGATCACACTTCAGACAAGAAGGCCTTCCCTATTAAGACTAAAAAAGCACCAGGGAAACCTTTTTTTTTTTTTCGTCCTCAACGATGAGGACAGTCCCAAGGACAGACCTCCTAAAGGGTCATCTTCTAAAAAAACAGTGGGGAAGGGGAAAACAGGCATTCTGTTCTCCTCTCCTAAAATAAAAAAACACTGAATCCCAGTGACTTGGTTCCCGTGGGTGGAAGACTGGGGCAGTTCCTCCCACAGTGGGAAAAGACTACCCTAAATACTTTTATACTGAGGATAACCGGGGAGGGCTATCAAATACAGTTCAAGGACACTCTGCCTATGAGGACGTGTGTGACCAAACCTCCCAGAGATCCTCTGAAGGCGACGACCTTGCTGTCGCAAATTGGCGATTTAGTAGACCAGCGGGTTCTTGTTCCAGTGCCACAACAGGAGGTAAACCACGGTTTCTACTCTCACGTGTTATGTAGTGAAGAAACAGTCAGGCAAATTCCATTTAATTTTGAAGTTACTAAACAATTGGGTAACATACAAAAAATTCCGGATGGAAACTATTTTCACGGTAAAGTCAATCCCCCCCCCCAGATTGTTTCATGGCCTCCCTCGATCTGAGGGACGCCTATCTACATGTCCCCATCCACTAGGACTCTCAAAAATATTTGAGGATAGCAATCCAGTGGGGAAAGCAGATCTGACACTTTCAGTTCAGGGCCCTACCGTTTGGCCTATCCTCACCTCCCAGGATTTTTTACGAAAATCCTGGCAGAAGCATTGGCTCCCCTAAGACTGGAAAGGATCTCGGTCATACCGTATTTGGACTACCTTTTTATTCTTTGCCCCCCTCCGTGCTCCAATTACAGGGAGATCTGAGGGCAGCCATTTCCTTTCTAAAAAGACTGGGGTGGTTGATAAACAAAGAAAAGTCGCACTTAATCCCGACGCAAGTCTTGCAGTACCTGGGTTTCTTGGTTAACTCAGGGACGCAAAAGATTGAAAGTAGAAAAGGTGAAGGCGACTGCAACCTTTTTGCAAAACAATCGGGCAATTTCCCTCCGCTCAGCTATGTCGGCTCTGGGTCTTCTGGTAGCAACAATTCCTGCGGTTCCATAGGCAAGGGCCCATTTCAGGTGCCTGCAGGCCGAAACAGCTGGGACAGAGCGCAGGAATCCCTAGGCGCAACCATCCGCCTATCTTCAAAGACCAGGAGGTCTCTGTGGTGGTGGAGAAAAGAGGAGAACCTAGTACAGGGTCTGTGGTGGCCTTTTCCAGTATCTGTCCGCATCACCACGGATGCCACTGCTTGGGGCTGGGGGGCACATTTGGGGTCAAAAATAGCCCAAGGACGCTGGGAGAAAGTACAGTCCCAAAGGTCAGCCAATTGGAGACAGTTACAAGCGATCTGGGAAGCGTTACAAACATTTGCCAGAGATCTGAAGGGTCACCACGTACAGGTCCTCTCGGACAGTGGTAGCAGTCTTGTATCTAAACAAGCAAGGGGGAACAAGATGTCCTTCCTTAATCAGGCTAACAAATATCCTCTTGTATTGGGCCGAGAGAAACCTGAGGTCGGTATTGGCAGTCCATCTGAGAGGAGTGGACAACCACCTGGTGGACTTTCTGAGTCGACACCAAGTGTGCGAGTCAGAATGGTCCCTAAACAGAGAAAATTTTCAGCTGATAGTACAGAAGTGGGGTCTCCCAGAGGTGGACTTGTTCGCCAACAGAGCAAATGCCCAGGTTCCAGTGTACTTCTCGCTAGAGAGAGAAGCAGGGGCCAAAGAGATAGACGCCTTGGCCCAGAAGTGGGCTTTTCCCACTTGCTACACCTTTCCCCCATTCAGCCCCTGTTCACACCTATGCAAATTGGATGCAGCTTACAACGCTGCGAATTCGCAGGACATTTCAAAATACATTCATTTTAATGAGGCTGGTTCACATCTGCGGTGCATTCGCACTGCACAAAAAACGTGTGCGTTTTTTGGGCAGCGCGGTGCGGCTCAGGTGCAAATTCAGGCCCATTATCTTCTATGGGCACGCATCTGATTCGCAGCTGGCTTGCGGTGTGAACAAAAATTCGCAACTCTGACCAAAGGCCCAGATACACAAAAATTGTTAGTGACCTATCTCTTCTTCTATGCAAAAAGGGAGATTGTATTGCATTGGAACTCACCTTCCCCTCCCACGATTAAATCCTGGGAAAAGTCAATCAACGCTGTACTCCCCTTATATAAGCTAACGTACATTAACAGGAACTGTCCGCAAAAGTTCGATAGAGTGTGGCAACCTTGGTCGGGGTAGACAGTTGGATGCCTGAGAGGATCCAAGCATATGATGACTGGTATTTTCCCCTCTTCTGTTTTTTCCTTTTTCCCTTCCCTTTTTGTTTTTCTTTTTTGGAGAGTTGTTTGAAGGCAGTTGATCACACCCTTATGCCCCCCCAAGGGGAGTGGCACCAGGTATATTTAGGACAATCGACACTTTGCACTTATTATTTTAATTATTGAATATATAACCTTGCATGTATCGTGTACTTGATGTAGTCCATGTTGGACATATGTTGTGACCTGTATGTAAGCTTACTTTCAATAAAGGAACAGTTTATGACTAAAAATTTGCAACTCTAATTAGACTTCAATCTGACTTCTAGGCGACTTGTACCCAATGGAAGTCGCCTCCAAGTCGGATCTCCATCTATATTGACGCGACAGTGTCACCTTGAGGGGGAACTCCACGCCAAATTTTAAATAAAAAAACGGCATGGATTCCCCCTCTAGGAGCATACCAGGCCCTTAGGTCTGGTATGGATTTTAAGAGTAACCCCCCTACGCCGAAAAAAACGGCGTGGGGGTCCCCCCAAAATTCATACCAGACCCTTATCCGAGCACGCAGCCTGGCAGGTCAGGCAAGGGGGTGGGGACGAGCGAGCCCCCCCCCCCCCACCTCCTGAACCATACCAGGCCGCATGCCCTCAACATGGGGGGTGGTGCTTTGAGAAGGGGGCGCCCTGCGGCCCCCCCACCCCAAAGCACCTTGTCCCCATGTTGATGAGGACAAGGGCCTCTTCCCGACAACCCTGGCCGTTGGTTGTCGGGGTCTGTGGGCGCGGGGCTTATCGGAATCCGGGAGCCCCCAGATCCCGACCCTCCACTTTCTGTGAATGAGTATGGGGTACGATGTACCCCATACCCATTCACCTAAGGTGTAAATAAAAAAAAAAAACACACAATTTTTTTAAAATATTTTATAGCTCTGGGGGTCTTCTTCCGTCTTGGGGGGTCTTCCTCTTCTGACTCTTCTTCTTCTGACTCGTCGCTCTCTCTGGCCGGAATGGCAGAGACACGCGGTGTTGTGACTTATATAGGGACAAGGGGCGGGGTCACATGGGTCACCATGTGACCCCACCCCTTGTCCCTATATAAGTCGCAACACCGCGTGTCTCTGCCATTCCGGCCACAGAGAGCGACGAGTCAACAGAAGAAGAAACCCCGAAGGTGACGAAGAAGAAAGCCGGGCTCCTCCGCTAGGTAAAAGAGCAGAAGATAGCGGAGGAGTTCGGCGAGAACACCCCCGGAGCTGTGCAATAAAAAATTGTGTGTTTTTTTTATTTACACTTTTATTTACACTTTTACACCAGACCCCGACAACCAACGGCCAGGGTTGTCGGGAAGAGGCCCTTGTCCTCATCAACTTGGGGAAAAGGTGCTTTGGGGTGGGGGGGCCGCAGGGCGCCCCCTTCCCCAAAGCACCCACCCCCATGTTTAGGGCATGCGGCCTGGTACGGTTCAGGAGGGGGGGGGGGGCGCTCGCTCAACTCCACCCCCTTTCCTGACCTGCCAGGCTGCGTTCTCGGATAAGGGTCTGGTATGGATTTTGGGGGGACCCCCACGCCGTTTTTTCGGCGTAGGGGGGTTACCCTTAAAATCCATACCAGACCTAAGGGCCTGGTATGCTCCTGGAGGGGGAACCCATGCCGTTTTTTTTATTTAAAATTTGGCGTGGAGTTCCCCCTTGAGAGCTGATTATTCTCTGATTGGCCACGGCCAAAGTCGCCTGGCCTGGGGCGACTTAAAGTCGTGTTGTAAGTAGCCCCAAGTCATGTTGAAGTCTCTCCAAGTCGCGTTGTTATTCATACTCAAGTCGTGTCCAAGTTGCCTCCAAAAGTCGCGCTGGAAGTCGTGTTGCCCCAGTGTGAACCGACTCTCAGGGGTTACTAATGAATTTGCAGCTGATTCGCACCTAAAACGCTGACAAACCGCTGAACAACTGACGTTTTAGTGTGCAGTTACGCTGAACAGTTAGCAGGTTCTTTTTGTCATCATTCTGTGGGTCCCCCACCAATCCAAAGGAAGTAGAATTCCACCAACTGGATGTGAGAGCCTGTGTCTTACAGTATCTGGAGATGTCGAAAAGCATTAGGAAATCCAATGCACTATTTTACATGCAGGAAAAAAAATGGGGTCCCAAGCTTCACAAAACACAATTGCAAGATGGATCAAACAAGCTATTGTGGAAGCTTACAAAATTATGAAAACAGAATGTCCTTTTTTCCCCATGGCTCACTCACGGACACTATCGGCTTCTTGGGCAGAGCGAGCTGGAGCCACACCAGAACAAATCTGTCGAGCAGCAACATGGTCAAACTACTCGACTTTCATGAAGCACTATATATTGGACCTTATCTCAGCGCAAGACCAAGTGTTTGGGAGAAAATTCCTCCAAGCGGTAGTCGCCCCCCCCAATCCTGGTAAGTTCTTGTTGATCCTCTCTAGTGCTGTCCTGGACAGATGACTAGAGAACTAGAGTTAGACTTACCGGTAACTCTGTTTCTAGGAGGATTCCCTCCCTATATGCTGTTTTAATGTTGGACGAGTGTTTTTGTTGTTTCAGAAGCCGTTCCGGGGAAGTTTTGGTCAAAGACTGAGGGAGAAGGGACGGCAGCCACCCTTTAAAGATCTGGTGATGCGTTTCCTGCCTCCGGAGGTGGAGCCCATCTCTCCCTAGTGCTGTCCTGGACGACTCCTAGAAATTCCTGTTAAAAAACATCTTTTCCTTAGCGGGTTCAATAGCTCAACCTGCAGTAGCGGCAATTGGGGTATGTCAATCCTTGAGAGATCACTTGAAACAGGTGCTCAAGGTTTTCCCTGAACAGCAGGCCCAGGAGTTAGCCAAGCTTTGTGTTTTACAGTTGACACAATCAGATTCTATCCTTCAGACCTTACGCTTGGGTTGGTGCATTTGCGTAGAATCTTATGGTTTAAAAATTGGTCAGCTGAGGGTATAGGGCGTGACCGGACGTGCGAGATGTGAGCGGTGTGAGTGAGTGATGAGTTGAATCGGACAAGCTGTGCGCTCCCCGTCCTCCACTCCCACTCTCACTCTCTAAAGGGAAAAAAAAAGCTTCTTGCCTGACATGCTGCGCTGGAGGTGTCCCCGCTGACGGACGGAGCTAAGCAGAGCGGTGCCTGAGCACCCCACAAGCGTACCCTGTGTGTAACCTGCCTGTATCCTGTGCGTCCCCCGTGCTGAGTAATTGTAAGGGGAGGAAGATCTACCTGGCAGGCGGAACCGCATAGTGAGGTGTCTCGTGCTGCGCTCGGAATCCCCGGGAATGACGTCACACGCCGGATGCGTGTGGCTGTGAGACCGTGAGTGGAGAAGGAGAGGCAGCTCCGGAGCCGGCAGAGGGGGCTGGCTGACATTTCAGAGAGGTACCCCACGTGGGATTGTGAGCGCTGAGGGAAGGAGATTGCTCGTCAGGGGGCTGTTGAGCCCAAGGGGAGCTCCCCCAGCATCAGCTAAACTCGGTCAAACTCGGCCAAAACCCTGCATTAGAAGGCTGTATTCAAGGCTGTAACCAAGGTCACGTGAGTACTAAGATACAAAACGAGAGACTGTACCTGTATCTGTTATTGTGAAGACTGTGAGAACTTGAACCTGAGAACCTGAGAACCCGAATCCACGCTGTTACTGTTTTACCCTGAGATTCACTACATACTAATTATATCTGGGCGGAGGGAGAGAGAGCTTTCTCTGGAATAAGCATACACGGCATACAGCACACAGCAGGTACGCGCTCAACCGAGAGATTGCTGAGAGTCTGTTATACTCCAGAGACCCCCTAGACCTTCCAGACCCCCCAGCAACGCCCAAAAAAAAAAAAAACAGCTACACCCCAGCAACGATCGAAACAGGAGGGCTCATATCATATCAGGTCGCGTGAGTACCAAAAACTGTGAGACTGTACCTGTTACTTGGAGAAGCTGAATCCTCTCTTAGAAATAACTTACTCCGACATTGTATTCTGTTATCAATTATACAAGTACGGTCCAGAGTGGAATTCGGGTACCCCTTTAGAGACAGTTAAAGATCTCGCTGCGATTGACTGTGATCACCTGTAGAAAGGACGTACTTTTTTATAAGCAACTGGTATTCTAAACTATATCGCTGTATTACCTCTGTATAACTGGATACTAGAGGAGATAATTTAAGGGGGAGGTAGAAGTGGGGATCTGTTTTTAACCCCCCCCCCCCCACCCCGCGAAAAGAAAACGGGAAAGGACTACACCAGCAAGTAGTTTTGTTTTTTAAAAAATAAAAATAAAAAACCCTGCCTGGCCCTTACCCCCCCCCCCCGTGCGTTTTTGGGTTTTTTTTTTTTTTTTTGGGGCCGTGAATTTATTAAAATCGCTTTTTAGAAAATGCAGCAACAGTTGCGGTCAGGCAAAGATAAAAATTTACAGCAAGCGGGAGCTGCAGCAGCCGCCAAACTAGAACAATATGCACACTCCTCCACACAATCCCCCACAAAGAAAGGGGGGGCGCAACTCAAGGCACAGCAAGGAGGGGCGCCGGACAGGAGAAGCCACGGTCAGAATCAAGCTACTCTTTTAACCCCTCGGGCGTCGGCCCATCCCAATAAAACAGGGGGCAATAAGAACTCAGCCCCTCCTGTCCATAGCACTCAGGGTACACAGAGCCCCGCTGAGCCAGTGGAAGACCCAACGGGGACCATTATACCACCACCGAACGAACCGACTCTGACTGATGTATTAATGGCTGTACGGGCATGTAATGAATCACTCAAGGACTTATGTGAGCAAATGAAAGGGGTTAAACAAGATTTAAATATGGTCAGGCTCGATGTGCAAAAGACAGCAGAAAGAACTACCGAGTTGGAAGGGAGGGTCTCCCAGATCGAAGATGAGCTATTGCCCCTAATAAGAGAACTCAAAGACATGAAAAAACAGATGCATCAGCAGGAGTCTAAAATGGAGGAATTAGAAAACAGGAGCCGGCGGGATAATGTGCGGGTGGTGGGATTCCCGGAAAAAAAGCGAGGGTGGAAACCCTATCGAATTTCTAGAAAATTGGCTGATCGAGACTTTTGGGAGAGAGACTTTTTCACCAATGTTCTGTATAGCAAGAGCACACAGAGTACCCTCCAGACCTACTGTTACAGGGGGTCACCCTAGAACTTTATTGATTAAATTCCTGAACTTTAGGGATAAGATTACCCTGTTACGTAAAGCCAGAGAGGCTGGAACCATCCAGTATAATGGTACAAAAATTTCATTCTATTCAGACTTCTCAATGGATTTACAGAAGAAACGAGCGGAGTTTATTCATTCTAAAAGAAACCTACAAAAATTTAAGATCCCCTATGCCCTCTTTTATCCCGCAAAACTCCGTGTGACCGCCCTAGGAACTAACCTGTTCTTTGAAACCCCGGCTGGGGTGGATAAATGGCTGGAAGAAAATAAGGACTCATTCCAAACAACCTGATTGGGAGAGAGGGGGGGGGTGGAGGAAATAGGAGGGAGCAAGGGGAAAGGTATTTGAATACTTATATGCATATGTATAAAGATAGCACCAATATGATTTACAAAAAGGGAGAAGGGAGTGGAGGGAGGGGGGTGAGCGCACAGTGTATGGGTGGGGAGGTAAATGTTGGATGAGAAAGAAGGGAAGATTGAACAAAAGGAGTGGGTAAAGGTCACTAATAGCCCCTTTGGGGAACACCAAGGAAGGTGGAGGGAGGGGGGAGGGGGGGAGGATGTAGAAAAAAAGAGGGAGGGGAAGGGTACATTACTACACTTAAATAATTTTTTATTAACAAAAAAAAAAAAGAGAGATGCACCAAAAATACAGAGTTAAAGCAAGTAATAACACAGTGTAGGACTAAGAGTGACAATATTTTTCAAGGTTTTGTTTTTGCATGCAAAAGGAGGAGTGAAACACGTGTGAACTTAAAAATAGATAACTGGGCGGGTAAAAAAAAGATAAAAAGCCATAATGCAAAAGGTAAAAAGGGGAAAAAAAAAAAAAAAAAAAAAAAAGAAAGGAATGGGGTCACTTGAAGTAAGAAAGGATGGAGAGGGTCCTTGATGCAGGTTAAGACACTACGAGTGGGATCTTGGAACGTAAGAGGCTTAGGTACAGCGGGAAAGAGGGCGGTGGTGTTCTCAATGATGGAGAGATACGGAGTGGAATTGATCTGCCTGCAGGAGACGCACCTCACTAAGGACACAATGCCCCAAATCCTGGCAAAAAAGAAATTCCAGGCACAGTACCACTCAGTCTACAGCTCTTATGGCAGGGGGGTGAGTGTGCTGGTAAAAACAGGGGTGAATTTCTCCTGCAGGCAGGTCTGTATAGATGAACAGGGCCGTTATATCTTTCTTCTTTGTACCATCAACAATAAAATGCTAGTGGTGGCCAATATATACATCCCCCCGCCCTTTAAACTGGACGTCATGTTAAAATTAAATGACTTTTTGATGGATAAACAGGATATTCCAACAATGATAATAGGAGACTTTAACGAGGTATTGGACGATAGGATTGACAGACTTCCAGTAAAGGGGGGGCTAGGAACCATGGACCGTAATAGGCTAAGTCGGTTATTGACAGAGGTAGGCTTGCTGGACCTGTGGAGGGTGAGGCACCCCGGGGTTCAACAATACTCTTGCTACTCTGCCACCCATTCCACTTTATCTAGAATAGACATGGCACTGGGGAACGACAAAATGTTACAGCTTACGGAGGAGATCAGGTACTGGCCGAGAGGGATATCAGACCACTCACCACTAACGATAGCATTAAATTTGGGGGACCAAAGAAAACGGGAGGAATGGAAAATAAATGCATATTGGTTCGAACTATTCAAAGACCCAAGAGATATCCTCGCAAATGTGAAGGAATTCGTAGAGAGAAATACTGGTACTGCAAGTACCCGGATAATATGGGACACATTAAAGGCCTTTTTAAGGGGGGTTCTTATACAGCAAATCGCCAAACATAATAAAGCAGAAAGGGCACAAGAGGAAAACATAAGGGCAGAAGTGACGCTAGCAGAAAATAATTATATAACGGACCCATCCCCAGACAAGAAAATAGTATGGTTAACCAAACAGCAGGAATATAGGTTGATAAATATACAGAGAGAAGAAAAAAAACTGCTATTGCAGCGCCAAGTCTCCTTTATGGAAGGAGAATCTATGGGTAGGATGCTGGCGCAGTTGGTGAAGACCAACGCGCCATCATCCACAATTACGGTAATTAGGACCGCAGGACAGGAGGAGACTTCAGACCCTTTTCTGATTTTACAGACTTTTAAAGAGTATTATCAAAAACTATACACAGCCCAAAAGAAAGGCAGAGAGGAAACAATGGAAGACTTCCTGGGCAACTTGGAAATCCCAACTGTTTCACAAGAAGATAGAGATTCATTGGAAGCCCCAATAACTCTTGCGGAGTTACAGCAAGCAGTGGCAGAGATGGCTAACCATAAGTCTCCGGGCCCCGACGGGCTACCCATAGAGACATATAAGCACTTTGGCGAGATACTCCTACCGGAATTGCTGAAAGCATTGGAGGGGGCAAGGGAAACGGGACACTTGCCCGCCTCAATGCTAGAAGCTACCATAATCGTACTACACAAGGAGGGGAAGGACCCAAAAGATGTGGGGGCATACAGACCAATATCATTACTCTGCGCAGACGCAAAAATCTTAGCAAAAATACTGGCAACTAGGTTGAAAGGGCTTATCCAGGGATTGGTCCACCCAGACCAGGCAGGGTTTATACCAAACAGATCCACTAGCACAAACATCAGAAGGACCTTTCTAAATTTACAATCCCCAGTAAAAAATAGGGGGGATAGAGCGATACTGTCTCTGGACGTGACAAAAGCTTTTGACACCATAGAATGGCAGTATATTTGGAAAGTATTGGAGAAATTTGGATTTGGCCCTTTATTTATTGGCTGGATCAAATTGCTCTATGATAAACCTATTGCAAGATTAAAAATTAACAACAAATTATCAGACAGTATATCACTGGAAAGGGGCACAAGGCAAGGATGCCCACTGTCCCCACTGCTCTTCGCCTTGGCCATGGAGCCCTTGGCTATCACCATAAGAAAGTGCACCGATGTAAAGGGTTTTCAGAGGAGCTCAGGAGAGGAAAAAATCGCGTTATACGCGGATGATATTCTTTTGTTCCTGGGCGACACGAGTCAATCCTTGGGCGGGGCGATGAGAGTAGTGGAGACATTTGGCAGTTTCTCAGGGTTGGAGATTAACTGGTCTAAATCAGAACTAATGCCATTAGATTCCCAGGGGGAAATAAGTTTGCCAGGGAACCCCCAGTTGGCAGTGGTAGATGCACTGAGGTACTTAGGAATAGTCATTACTACAGATCCTAATCAATACATTAAAAAAAATCTTCTCCCTCTTTTAAAAAAACTCAGGGAAAAAAATGACATCTGGAGACGACTACCCCTATCAGCAGCAGGTAGATGCAGCCTGATCAAAATGATCTGGCTGCCTCAACTGCTGTACGTACTACACAATGCGCCTGTGTGGATTCCCAAAAAATGGTTCAATAAGACGGAAAGCCTCTTCAGAGAACTGATATGGAAGGGGGGACAATCCAGGATAAGCCTACGCACATTACAACTACCCTCAGGGGAGGGGGGAGTGGCACTCCCCAACCCTGAGAATTATTTTTGGGCGGCACAACTACAGCAATTGGCGGGGTGTGGGGAGGAGAACGGTGGTACCCCGAACGGGAAAATCCTGATGACAGACAACCCGCATGACTCACTAGTAGAGGCATTAGAGGCAGATTCCTTTCCTTGCAGGTACCCGACAATTCGGATGCTTGCGAAGATATGGAATGCATATAAAAAAGCTCTGAACTATAATGGGTGGAACGAGTTCTCGCCCATATGGAATAATAATAAGTTACAAGAAATATTACCGATTGGCAGAAGTAAAGAATGGGTTGGGCACGGAATAAAAAGATTGAACCAACTCTACATAGGAAATAAGCTTAAAACATTTGCAGCCCTTAAAAGAGAATTTAAAATACCCCAGAATACGCATTATACGTACCTCCAAATAGCGCACGCCCTGAGATCTCAGTTTGGGGGTCAAACACCAAACTGGGTGGACACTCCCCTGTTACAACGACTATCCCGGTCGGGCCCCATGAAGGGCTTAATCTCGGCAATATATGGGCAGCTTAATACAACAACGAAAAGTAACGTGAAACTTGATTTAGTAAGAAGCAAATGGGAACGGGACATAGGGGAAATATCACGGGAGCAGTGGAGAAGGGTCCTTGAGATGAGCCCAATGGTGTCAGTTTCAGCCTCGCAAAGGATATCCCACTTAATGCTATTAAACAGAGCCTACTACACCCCAAAACGCCTGCATAAATTTGGCAAAAGAACAGACGACAAATGCCCTAGATGTCAGGGAACAGGGGACCTCCTACATATGGTATGGAGATGCCCGAAACTTTTTCGTTATTGGGAGGGAGTGACCCAGACCCTGAGGGAAAAGTTCTCTACGGGACTGGCAAACGAGGCGATGGTGTGTATTCTGGGGTATAGACAGGAGCAAGGGGAAAGGAAGAGCATCACGGTGGCTATCCTGAGGAGCCTGTTCCAAGCAAGGAAGATGATTACACTGAGGTGGCAATCAAAGTATCCACCGACAGTTGAGAACTGGGTAGAAGGCGTAAACGAAACACTCACGAAAGAAAGAATAGCCTACATGAAAAGAGGCAATCGTGCAGAATTCGAGAATATGTGGAGATTATGGTTGTCAAAGAGTTAATATAAAGTAAAATAGGGTGGGGTAAGGTGGGGGGGGAGGGGGGCGGACAGGGAGAGAATACACGAGGGGTAGAAAAGGAACATAACAGTGTTAAATTTTTGGGGTAATAACAGGCAGGATAAATTATTGCATATTATATAAACTTGGTATATGCTTTGATAATATAAATGTTTGTAAGATTAAAAGAAATATGTCTAATAAAGATTAAAGTTAAAAAAAAAAAAAAAAAAAAAAAAAAAAAAATTGGTCAGCTGAAGCGTCATGCAAAAAGCTCCTGGCTGGTTTTCCCTTCCGTGGTGTAAGGCTGTTTGGGGATGATTTGGACAATTTATATCCAAAAAATATAAAGTGGGAAAAGTACCCTTTTGCCAGTTAAGAAAAGGAGTAAACATCCCTCATTTAAACGGCTCTTTCTCCAGTGCCAGGGGCATCAGCCTCCAGACAGTCACGACTGCCTCCACCGTCAGGTTCAAGAGGTAAAACTCAGAGTCAACCCCAACCCCAAGAAGTCCTGGGGGCCGAAATCTACAAGACAGAACTCTAAAGCCTCTTTATGAAGGGGCGCCCCTGCTCGTTCGAGTGGGGGGGAAGACTGCTACAGTTCTCAAGGGTCTGGCAGGAGGATTTTCAGGATAGATGGGTGGTCTCCACAATAATTATAGGTTACAAACTAGAGTTCCGAGAATTCCCGTTTCCTCAGATCAAATGTTCCCAAAGACCCAGAGAAAAAGAGGACTTTCTTTCAAGCGTTGAAGCCACTTTTCTTTCAAAAAGTAATCATGGTGGTTCCCATGGAAGAGCAGGGGTTGGGGTTTTATTCTAACCTTTTTATGATGCCATTACCAAATGGAGATGTCAGACCCATTCTAGATCTCATAGACCTTAACCGGTTCCTAAAAAATTTGGTCTTTTCGCATGGAATCAATCTGATCGGTAGTCTCCATCCTACAAGGATAGACATCAAGGATGCATACCTGTATGTATCCCTTTTTTTTCCCCCCGCCGATTAGAAATATCTGCGTTTCGAAGTGGAAAAACTTAATTTTCAGTTTGTAGCTCTACCTTTCGGTCTAGTTACTGCACTTCGGGTGTTTACAAAGGTTCTGGCCAGGGTATAACGATTATAGCGTACCTAGACGACCTGCTCTTAATAGACCGGTTGGTAGCCCGCTTAGACCAAAGCTTGGCCACCACAGTCAACTAACTGGAAATACCTAGGTTGGGTCCTCAACCTAAAGTCTTCTTTAAATCCAGTAAGAAGATTACAGTACTTGGGTCTGGTTATAGATACAACCCAGAAGAGGGTGTTTTTACCCCAGGCAAAAGTCAGTGCCATAAAGGAGCTGGTTCAGGTAGTTAGAGCGAAGAAGGGTCCTTCTATTCGCCTTTTTGTATGAGGTTGTTGGGAAAGATGGCTTCATTTTTAAACGATTCCCTATGCTCAGTTTCATTCAAGACTGCTGCAAAACAGTATCCTGTCTGCCTGGAACAAAGTCCAGGCGTTAGATTTTCAGAGTGCGCTTGTCGCCAATAGTGCATCAGAGCCTCAGTTGGTGGTTGGTACCCGAGAATCTGTGTAAAGGGAAATCCTTTTTACCAACAGATGCCAGCCTTTCGGGTTTGGGAGCAGTTCCGGAAGAGACGACTGTCCAAGGGAAATAGTCCAAAACCGAGAGGTCCTTGCCCATCAACATTCTAGAGATTCGGGCAGCGTACCTAGCCATAAAGGCCTAGACATTCAGGTTGCAGGGTTGTCCTGTCAGGATCCAATCCGACAATGCCACAGCAGTGGCTTATATCAATCACCAAGTGGGCACCAGGAGTCGTGCAGCCCAGGTAGAAGTAAACCAGATCCTAACCTGGGCAGAAAAGCATGTGCCGTGCATATCGGCAATCTTATTTCCAGGGGTAGAGAACTGGCAGGGCGGACTAAAGTCGCCAGCAGTTGTTCCCGGGGGAATAGTCTCTTCACCCTGACATCTTCCTGGCTATATGCCAAAGATGGGGGATCCCGGATGTAGATCGGTTTGCATCCAGGTTCAAAACAAGATCGACAACTTTATGTCAAGAACAAGGGATCCACTCGCATGCGGCACAGATGTGTTGGTACCCCCGTGGAATCAGTTCTCACTGATTTATGTATTCCCTCCTATTCTGCTGCTACAACGACTTCTTCGCAGGATCAAGCAGGAAAATAAGTCGGTACTTCTGGTGACCCCATTGTGGCCCCGAAGATTTTGGTATGCAGAAATAGTAAAGATGGCGGTAGGGCCCTCATTGACCCTACCGCCACGTCCAGACCTGCTATCGATCCTACCTTACAAACGCTAAATTGAACGGTTTGGCAATTGAAACCCACATCCTGAAGAATCGTTGGCTTTCGGGGTCAGTAATATCTACCTTGATTAATTCAAGGAAGCCAGCTTCCAGAGTAATTTTATTATAGAGTCTGGAAGGTATATGTTTCCTGGTGTGAATCCAGGGGTTGGCATCCCAGAAAGTATGTCATAGGTAGAATCTTTGCTTTTCTGCAAATGGGGTTAGAGATGAAGCTAGCCTTGAGTACTATCAAGGGCCAGGTCTTGGCCTTATCGGTATTGTTTCAATGTCCGCTTGCTTCGCATTCTTTGGTCTGAAGCTTTATACAGGGGGCAACACGGCTTAATTCACCGGTTAGAGCACCCCTGAACCCTTGGGACTTGAATTTTAGTTCTGTCGGCATTACAGAACAGCCTTTTGAGCCGATACAACATATTCCCTTTTTCCTTTTGACAAGGAAGCTAATTTTTCTGGTAGCCATTTCCTCTGCAAGAAGGGTATTGGAATTGGTGGCTCTTGTAGTAAAGAGCCATATTTAATTATTCACAAGGATAGAGTAGTATTGTGTCCTCATCCTAGCTTTCTACCGAAGGTGGTTTCAGGTTTTCATCTAAAACAGGATATTTTGTGCCTTCATTTTTTTCCAGAACCCTGTTCTATGTAAGAAAAGTCACTACATTCTCTGGATGTAGTGAGAGCGGTCAAAACCTATTTGGAGGTGACTGTTCAGATTCGGAAAACGAATGTCTAGTTTGTGTTGCCTGAAGGTCCTAAAAAAGGACAGGCAGCGTCGAAATCTACTATTGCTATTCGGCAAGTAATTTATTCAAGCTTATGGTGTTTTTTTCCAATTTAAAAAAAAAAACAAAAAAAAAAACAACTTTATTGAAAAACATATGCATGGTACATGAGTCATTATAGACAAACCTAGTCAAAACAATAGTACATATATGAACACATTGGAGTATCTGTGTAGTATAGAGCAAATTACCCAGTGGAAATGGCACCAGTACACAATACAAATAAGTGTGTGAATATGTGTGTGTGTGTATATGTGTGTATATATATATATATATATATATATATATATGAGGGGTGAGCATATTAAGTACACGTTTCACCATCTGCTCCAGACCTTTTCATACTTAGGCGAACACCCTCTGTGTACATAGCTCAGCTTCTTATATGGAAGAGTGTCATTAACCTTTTTTTCCAGCACTGGATTGTAGGAGGCAGGGCCTGCATCCACTTGCGGGCCACCACTTTCCTTGCTAGGAATAGGGTCTTGTGTAAAAAGGTGCGGAGGGGTTTGTCGGTGTCTAAGTTAGGCAACAGACCGAGCAGGCACATTTTTGGGTCTAGGGTAGCAGGAGAGACCATCTGGTCGTGCAGGAAGCGTATCACCTGTATCCAGTATGCTTGGATAGTTGGGCAGGCCCATATAAGGTGGTAGAAGGAGCCTGGGATATTTTCGCATTGGCGGCATCCTGGATTGTACATGGGTTTAAATGTTCTATCTTCTGGGGGGTTAGATACATCCTATGTATGAAATACAGTTGTGTGAGGCGGTCTGATAGTTTGGGGGATAATTTTTTCATGTCCTCCAATGCTCATCCTCAATCAGCCCAACGTCCGCCTCCCACTTGGCCTTGGCAGCATAGGCCAAGGCCGTGACACTGGGGAGATGGATGGCGGAGTATAGAGCGGAAATTAGTTTGGCTGGCTCAGTGCCTGTGACTATGTCTACTATAGAGGGGACTGCCAGGGACGGGCTGGAGCCAGTAAATTGGGTTTGTATAGCGTGGCGGAGTTGTAGGTATCTAAAAAGAAGGCAGTTGGGGAGGGAAAATTCGTCCTTTAGCATTTGAAATGTTTTAAGTCCCGTAGTGGTCATTAACTGGTGTATATACAAGATCCCATGGCGTATCCACACCGCAGGGTCTGGGATGGACAACAGTTCAGGTAGATGCATGTTGAACCAGATAGGTGTGTGGTAATGGACCCGCGGGGTCCCGAGTTTTTGCAGTGCCACCCGCCATACCCTCCGGTGGTGTGTCAGCATGTCTGTTTTGTGGTGGGGGGAATGTCCCGTCGGGGGGGCACTGAGGACTTACTGAAGCAGGGTGTGGGCTAGGTTATCAGGATGCCGACATAGTAGCAATTGGTATCGTGGTAGCTCGCTTTTGTCAAACTGATAAAAATGGGATAATTGGGAGGCAAGGTAATAATCCTGGAAGTCTGGAAGGGCGGCCCCTCTTAATGTCACCGGGTTCTTCAGGATTTTCCAAGATAATTTATGTCTACTGTGCCCCCAAATAGACTAATTTGAGAATAGATTTGATTGTTTTGAAAAAAAATTGTGGTGTATATATAGGGGGGGATGCCACACCAGATAAAGTATCTTTGGGAGGAGTATCATTTTGACTAAGCTGATGCGCCCCATAACACCCAGGGGTAGTCTGGCCCAGGTCTGTCTTGGTCTTGATCAGGGCATACAGGGGTTCAATGTTAAGGAGTGTATAGTCTGAGAGCGATCTGGTGACCTGCACACCAAGGTACTTGATCAAGGAGACCCTCAGGAAGGGAAGTGGTCATTCGGACGGATCTGGGATTTAGACTGGTTAATACTTAAACCCGAGTGGCTACCGATGCGTTTTATGGAGTGGAGGGCTGCAGCCAGAGAGGGACCTGAGTCCGCCAAGTATAGGAGCGTATCGTCAGCATACATCCCAATCTTTTCTTCCAGGTTCCCAATCTTAAGGCCGCGGATACTAGTGTCTGCACGAATCATGATGGCCAAAGGCTCCACAGCCAATGCATACAGTATGGGGGAAAGAGGACAGCCTTGTCGGGTGCCTCTCTCTAGGGGGAATTGGTCAGGAAGCCAGCCATTTACAAACACCTTGGCCTTTGGGGATTGATATAGGAGCTGAACCCAGCGAATAAAGTTGGGGGCCAAATCCAAATCCCGAGAGGCACTCCCACAGGTAGTTCCACTCCACAGAATCGAAGGCCTTGGCGGCATCCAAAGCTACCACGGCCCTCAAACCGATTTCATCATGGGATCCCTGTATATTCATGAATAGGCGGCGAATATTCATCGCAGTATTTTTTCTTGCCATGAAGCCTGTCTGGTCAGGGTGGATGAGTGACAGAATAACCTGGTTAAGGCGACAGTAGTTTGCCCGATCGTTCTCCATACTCAAACACCCTTTGTCTACAGAAGAAGATGCGTTGCTTGGCTTTTTCGATGTGTAATTGGGAGACTTGTCGTGTCTGAATCTTGAGATTGTTGGCCGTATTGGGCGAGGGGTCTCGATGGAACGCCTCCTCCAACACCTGTAGATGGTCTGTGGCCTGTTGGACAATAAGTTTCGATGACCTCTATTAACTCTATTAAAACGTGTGGAAAGGAGGGAACGGACGTGGAGTTTAAACATCTCCCACACCATGTCATATGCGGCTGAATCCCTGTTGGCTGTGAAAAAGTATTGCGTAAGGGGGGGTGACCAAATGCGCAAACCACTAGGGGGAATGAATAAGCTAAAAATAAATACCAACAATTGCCGCAGCCACCATTAAAGTGTTCCCACACCAATCAAGATAGAATAAAAGTAAAAATTTGGCGCTTGCTAATAGGTAGAATCAGGATACCACTCCTAAGGTATAATAAAAACCAGGATGGCTCCAAAGAAGCGTCTGAAGATTAATGTTAAAACTATCAGCGTATAGCAACAGATAAACAAGCAATGCTATACCAATCAATGTAGATCCATAAAATAGACACTTTGAATAAAATCACCACATAATCATGTAAAACATCAATAATAGCGAGAAAATGCAATAAAAGTAAAAAATAGTAAAAATACAAATAAGAAGCCAGTGCAAGCAATTCATATACGTGTGAACGATAATACGTGCAATAAAAAATCTGTGCAAATAGATAAGCCAATAATGTGGGTAAACGAATATAAAGTGCAAAATATGAGTGCAACAGATGCTATATTCGAATGATAGGCCTGTGCAAATAAGCTGAATAAAGTGCAAAGAGCAATAAGAATAAATAAATGACGTGACAGTCCAAATTCTCTGTGTTAAAAAAAATGTCCTGTGAATTTCAAATTTCTAGTGCCGACAACAAGCTCCCATACACAGTGCAATCGCTATGTGGCAAGATTTCTCCGTGTAGCAATTTCTCCAGGTAAAGCAGTACAGTCCTTAACCACCTGAGATCCGCGCTATAGCCGATTGACGGCTACAGTGCAGATCTAAGATGCCGGGACTACGTCTATTGGCGTCAGCCCCTTTCCTGGCTCCCCGCGCGCTCTCGTGAGCGCGCAGCGGGGAAAATCTGTGTTGGCCGTGTCCCCTGGACACAGCCAATCACAGATCGCTGTAAACTGCCAATCACAGCGGCCGTTTACAGCGCGATCGCCGCCTCCAATGGGAGATGATCTCAATTGTAAACATATGAGATCATCTCTCATTGCCGGCTTTCTCTCTCCTCACACCGAGACAGCGTGTGAGAAGAGAGAGAAGCGATCTCAGTGTCAGTGAGTGTCAGCATCTATACAGCTATAAAAAAAAGTGTGCCCAAATCAGTGCCCACAGTCACTATTAGTACACACAGCTAGTGCCCAGCTGTGTGCATCTTTGCCCACTTGTGCCCGCCTGCCCATCTGTGCCTGTCTGTGCAGTGTGAGATCAGTGCTCATCTGTCCACTTCATCTGTGCCACCTCAACAGTGCCCATCTGTGCAATCAATACACATCTGTGCAATCAGTGCCCACCTGTGCCGCCTCATTAGTGCATATCTGTGCCCACCTGTGCCGCCTCATTAGTGCATATCTGTGCCGCCTCATTGGTGCATATCTGTGCCCACCTGTGCCGCCTCATTAGTGCATATCTGTGCCCACCTGTGCCGCCTCATTAGTGCATATCTGTGCCCACCTGTGCCGCCTCATTAGTGCATATCTTTGCCCACCTGTGCCGCCTCATCAGATCACATCTGCGCTGCTTCATCAGTGCACACCAGCAAAAAATATGTCTAAAAGATGTTTTTCTGCCGAGGAGGCATATCAAATTCTTTCCACGCCCGACGAGAGCAATGGGGAACTCTCTGTCGGATTCCATTTCAAATTCCGAATCTGACCTGAATTATGAGCCAGTCCTCAGTAGTGAAACACTGAGTGACTCAGAGGAGGAAGTTGTTCAGCCCGCCAAACAAAGGCGTTCTAGTGAGGCAGTGGCATCCACCAGCAGCGCAGTGGCATCCACCAGCAGCGCAGTGGCATCCACCAGCAGCGCAGTGCCATCTACCAGCACCACAGTGCAAGAAAGTCCAAGTACCAGTGGGGTGTCACCTCAGCCCCAAAGGGTTAGGACCCAATCCAGCCTTCCCTATGCCCTTCAGCACCCTTTGTGGCTTCCTCCTAATTCAGGAGAAGCCAACATTCCCCCTTTTTACCTCAATAGATTTTTTTAATTTAATTTTTACGGAGGACATGTTAGGATCAGTTGTGGCCCAGTGCAACCTTTATGCCCAGCAATTTATTTTGCAAAACCCAACCTCATATTATGCCCGTCCCTATGAATGGAGAGACCTAACGGTGGAGGAGTTCAAGGTTTTTTTAGGCCTCACATTCAATATGGGACTCGACAAAAAAAATCAAGTGCGTACCTATTGGTCAACCAACCCCCTCTACCACATGCCGCTCTACTCCGCTGTAATGCCCAGATCCAGGTATCAGATGATCACGAGGTTCCTACATTTCAGTGACAATTCCCAGTGCCCTCCCCAAAATGACCCAAAATATGACAGACTTTACAAAATTCGGCCACTTCTAAATTATTTTTCTCAAGTATTCCCCCAGCTGTTTACCCCGGACCAACATATATGTGTGGATGAGTCCCTTATTAAATTTAGCGGCAGGCTTAAAATTAGGCAATATATCCCAAGCAAAAGGGCCCGCTATGGGGTGAAGTTGTACAAATTGTGTGACCGAGCCACAGGGTACACATATTCATTTATAGTGTACGAAGGGAAGGACACCCAGCTGCAGCCCCCTAATTGCCCCGATTACTTCGGATCCAGCGGGAAAGTTGTTTGGGACCTCGCATACCCCCTACTGGATAAAGGCTACCACATGTATGTAGACAACTTCTACACATCCCTGCCCCTGTTCCACAACCTCCACCGGATGAAGACACCAGCATGTGGCACTGTAAAGAAGAATCGGAAGGGCTTTCCTCAAAGTCTTGTGAATAACCAACCCCCAATAGGTTGACCAATAGGTACGCACTTGATTTTTTTTGTCGAGTCCCATATTGAATGTGAGGCCTAAAAAAACCTTGAACTCCTCCACCGTTAGGTCTCTCCATTCATAGGGACGGGCATAATATGAGGTTGGGTTTTGCAAAATAAATGACGTTAAGAAAAGGAGAAGCGGCAAGTTTGCGAAATAAGGAGAATCTGGCAGTGAAGTGGAGGGACAGAAGGGATGTATATATGTTGTCTTCTATCCACAATGATACGTTCATGGAAATCCCCAGGAGTGGCCCCATAAAGAAACCCAAATGCATTTACAACTATAATTTGTTCATGGGGGGAGTCGACTATAATGATCAAATGATGGAACCGTACCTTGCCATAAGACGGACATGCTATTGGTACAAAAAAGTTGCGATCTATCTTTTTCAATTGGCCTTTCATTTCAATACAATTCATTTGTACTTTACCGCAAATCCACCCAAAACCCCAAACGCTTCTATGGCTACCAGGAGGAAGTTTACACTGCCCTTATATTCCCGAACGCCCACCAGAAAATATCAGATCAGATGTTCTTAGGCGACTCTCCGAGCGCCACTTTCCTGATAAAATCCCTCCCAAACCAACAGGACAAAGACGTCAAAAAAGATGCAAGGTGTGTACCAGAGCAGGAGTCAGAAGAGACACATCTTACTATTGTGCAGAATGTCCTTCCCAACCAGGCCTCTGCATAGGTGACTGTTTTCGGCATTACCATTCTTCAGTAAATTATTAGTGAAGTATGGTAAACTTAATCCTCAGTTCCTGCCTTTACACACCTTCACACCCCTTATGCCACTGCCTGCTCTGTAAATGACCCTGGCTTGTTATTTGACCACGCTTCTGCCTGCCGATTCTGTACATAGCGCTGCCTGATCTGGAACTGACCCTGGACTGTTATTCGACCATGCTTATGCCTGCCGATTCTGTACATACCTCTGCCTGATCTGGAACTGACCTTGGACTGTTTGACCATGATATTTGCCTGCCTCTTGGACTGATCTTGTACCCTGCTACTGGACTAGTGGGATTCAACACAGGGGTCTCACATATGTGAGGAGCTCCAGAATAGTTTTTCTGGAACTATTTTCTGTTTTCTCAATCCTAGATTAGGGTCTGGAGGCTTCAAAGAGATTTGGGTGGGAGAAGCCTCTACCCCTGTCCCCATTCTGTCCTGAACGAGGCCCTACTTGCACTGCCTGTAGGACTTACTGCCGTCATGCCTCTGTCGCACTCACCACACCACATGGACCTGCCTACTACCAGGACCAATATTTTTGGCACTGCTGACAATATCTCTGCACTGACCCTGGACTGTATATGGACAGTATCCCTGCCTGCTGCCTGAAAAATTGTGTTCGCTGTTGTTGACCAAGTCCCTGCCTGCTGCCTGGACCAGTGCTATCCTCCTGTGGACAACTGCGCTACTACAACCACAGGTAAGCTTTTGTTTACCCTTTTCTCAGAATAATGTATTTTGGGGTGTAATTCTTGGTATGTGCATGCTATGTGTACCTTGAACACCTGACGGTGTTCCTTCATGTTGGGCCTCTGTATGTGGCCAGGCTGTGTAACACATGTGGTATCGCCATATTCGGGAGGAGTAGCAGAATGTATTTTGGGGTGTTGTTATTTTTGCTATGTAAATGCTATGTGTTGGAAATATCTTATAAACCGACAAATGTCGTGTAAAAAAAAAAAAAAATGCGTTTTAATTTTTTTCCCATATTTTCCAAAAACTTCTGGAAAAAAATGAACTGTTCAAAAGACTCATTATGCCTCATAGATTATACGTTGGGGTGTTAGCTTTCCAAAATGGGGTCATTTTATGGGCGTTTCCATTGTCCTGGTGCTCTGGGGCCTTCAAAAGTGTAATAGGTAGTCAACAAGTTAGATGGGTAATTTATGCTCCTTGAACACCTGATGGTTCTTCCTGCATGTTGGGACTCTGTATGTGGCCAGGTATTGAAAAAGTCTCACACATGTGGTATCGTAGTAATACTCAGGAGGAGTGGCAGAATGTATTTTGGGGTGTGATTTGTGGTATGCACATTCCATGTGAGAGAAATAAGCTATTACAATGACAATTTTGTGAAAAAAAATAAAATAAAATCTTAATTTTGCAAAGAATTGTGGGAAAAAAATAACTTCAAATAACTCACCATGCCCCTTACTAAATACCCTGGAATGTCTACTTTCCAAAAAGGGGTCATTTGGGGGGCATTTGTACTTTCCTGGCTTCAAGAAATGAGATAAGCCTCTACATCAGATGTGATCATTTTTTGTATGATTTGCACCATAGACTCTAACTTTCACACAGACCACATAATATCCACAAATTTGGGTTATTTTTACCAAAGATATGTAGCAGTATAAATTGTGGCCAAAATCTATGAAGAAAAATTGCTAATTTGCAAAATTTTATCACAGAAACAATTCTTTTTTTTTTTCAAAATTTTCGGTCTTTTTTCATTTATAGCGCAAAAAATAAAAAACCCAGAGGTGATCAAATACCACCAAAAAAAAGCTCTGTTTGTGGGGAAAAAAAGGACAAAAAAATCATTTGAGTACAGTGTTGCATGACTGAGTAATTGTCATTCAAAGTGTGAGAGCACTGAAAGCTGAAAATTGGTCTGGTCACGAGGGGGGTTTAAGTGCACAGTAATCAGGTGGTTAAGCGATTTAAAGGTGATCCCATCCATGCATTTTTTTTTTTTTCCTCCAGTGTGACAATCCCAGATGTTTCCCCCCCCAGCCTCTTGCCTCCTAGGTAAGGAATAAATAGCCTTACACTGAAAAACACACAGCTCTCCTCCACACGCTGCTCCTCTAATGTACCGTCCTGGCCAGCGTCTCACCCACTCCTCCAGGCAGCCAATAAACATGAGGCAGAAAAAGGGAAGGACTCCATGGTGCAGTATTAAAAACGATTTATTGAAACAAAAAGTAAACACTTACAGTATAGTTGTATCAAATCAGCGGTAATGAAAGTGTGTGTGATCCCAGCCGAGATTGCACACACGGTGTCACCTCACTCTATTCTTCTGACGCGTTGCGTCACGCACACACGTGACTTTATCAAAGGAATTTAGAGTCGGGTGAGCGACGGTGACTTAAGTATCGCATCGGTTGTCACGGCAACCATGAGAACAAAGACCAATCAAATTAAAACATAGATATAATATGACGGTGATCTTTATGGTGGTGTTAGTAATCTTGAATAACCTATAAAAAGGTTAAATTAAAAATTATGATCTAGAAACAGTGTTAGATACTGGGTTAACGCCATCTGGTGGCTGGAAATGTTAAATTAACTCCAAATATATGTAAACATAACCCATAATGCCATCTAGCAGGTAAGTATAGGAACTACATATTCATCCAATCAACAAAAAGGAATCCACATACAAATGCATAATAAAGGGACCCATGTTTAAAATTACCAACCACAGGGTAATTAAAATATAAGATCCTATATAAAACCATAATTAAAAATATAGTATAATCCTGTTTAAAAACATAAAACAATACTTCATATATTAGGCCAATAATGGACAGCTAATAAGGCCACCAACTAAACTAGGACTAAAAAGTAAATGAGCCAATAAATAATCCAACGATTAAAAGCAACCGAGTATGGAAGGGAAGTAATCAATAATTTGGAAATAAAACAATTTAAGTCAAACTCTACGTTGTGTCCTAACGGAAATAATGTACGCAGCTCATGAATCCAGCGTGCTTCATCCTGGCCTAATTTTCTAATTTTGTTATCACCCCTCCAGTGGGGTTTGTATTTCTCAATACCCCATACCATAAGTGAGGAGGGGTCTCTATTGTGGACCTGATCGTAATGTCTGGATAAGCTATGTTTGGGATAGCCATTTTTTATATTCTGGGTATGTTCCCTCAGTCTCAACCATAATTCTCTTAGTCCTCCCAACGTATTGGATTTGGCACAGACATTCCAGGAGGTAGACTACCCTTTCAGTTCTACATGATTTAAAGTCCTTAATCTGGTAATCTTTTCCAGTCACTGTAGATTTAAAGCTTGTTTTCTTCTTTTTACTCTTTTGTGTGCCTAAAGGTGTAGCATGTTTTACAAGAATAAAAACCTTTTCCTTCAAAAAAAGAGAACTTTTTCTCAGGAGGGGGATCTAATACATTTTTTGCAATCAGGTCCCTCAAAGTAGGGGCTGGTCTGTAGGTGAATTTAGGTTTCTCTGGCAGTACTGTCTCTAGGTGTCTATCGGCTTTCACAATATTCCAATGCTTTTTAAAGATCTTTTCTATTTGTTTATGTTGTATGTTATAGTCCATCACACAGGGTACGCCGTCTGTATATCCTCTATCTCTGGCCTTATCTTCGATTTAGTGTTTTTCTATCCATTTTCCTTTTATAAAATTATGCTTATACCCTTTTTGGATAAACCTTTCACCAATAAACTCTGCTTGTTTGGTGAAAACTTCCGGTTTCGTGCAGTTTCTTCTTAACCTGATCAATTTGTCCTTTCGGTATGTTGTTAAGCCAGGGGCCAAAGTGACGACTGTCTAACGGTAGATAACTATTCCTGTTGACCTGTTTAAAATGCGTTTGTGTTACTAGTCTTCCCTCCTCTTTGGAGATCTCCAGGTCCAGGAAATTGATTTTTTCATCACTTATTTCCCATGTGAGCTTAATGTTCTTAGTATTTGTGTTTAAATTAAAACCAAAGTCCATCAGGCTTTCCCTATCCCCCTGCCCAGATTACGATAATATCGTCAATGAATCTTTTAAACAGGAGGAGTTGCTGAGGCCACTTCTTGTATAGAGCATCCTCCTCCCATTCTGCCATATAGAGGTTGGCCACGCTGGTAGCAAATTTCGCTCCCATGGCTATTTCACAGATCTGTTGATAATATTTACTGTCGTGCCAGAAATAATTGTGGTCGAGACTATATTTAAGGCAATTCACATGGAATCTCAACTGTTTGGTTTTCAGATCACTCAGTTCTTTCAATGCCCATTCTGTTGCTTGTATGGCCTCTTCGTGGTTAATAATTGTATAAAGGGATGCAACATCCACTGTAGCAAGATAAATGGGCCTATCCTCCAATTCTATAGTATCCAACAGTTGTATAAGATGTTTGGTGTCTGAGGTATGAATTGGTTTTTCTTACTACAGGTTGCAAAAACCAATCAATGTATACACCAATTCTGGCTCCAACCGAGTTTATTCCGTTAACTATCGGTCTTCCCGTGGTTTATCTTTATCTTTGTGAATCTTGGGCCAGGTATAAATCACTGGAATCCTGCAACTCAATGGCTGTAGATGCTTGCCTTTTTTTATTTAGCAGGCCTTTCGTCATTCCTCTTTCAATTAGGTCCGCTAGGTCATCTTTATACCTTTTTATTATTGGATTACTGGCTAATCTCAAATAGGTATCTTTATCTTCCAATTGTCGATTAAGTTCTTCTTGGTATGCATTCTTAGATTGAACGACTATAGCTCCTCCTTTGTCTGCTTGTCTGATGACCACATCTTTTATTTCTTAATGCCATTCTTAATATCTCCAGGGTCATGCATTTTTTTTCACTTTTAGATCATTAGTCCTTTAAAAACATTTTGCGGAACACCTCAATACGTCCCTCTGTTCCAATTGGGGGGTTCAATAAGGATTTATTTTTCAGATTACTAAATTTTGATTTCATTCACCTTACTTTCTTTTCTTTTCGTGTTATTCCCCAGGTTTGTTTAACATGTATTTCTTGTAGGTTTCTAATGAATTTGTTAATGTCCACATATGTATTGAATTTGTTCAAATTTCTTTTGGATGCAAATTTAAGGCCCTTGTCTAATACTTTGATTTCATCTTTGGTTAATTCCACTCCACTGATATTAATAATTCCTTCTCCTATTTCTCTCTTCTGTTTTTTTTGTTCCTGCTCTGCACCCACGCCTTGTTTTGCGTTTCTTCCAGATCGATTTTCTGAAGTTTTTCTTGGGGATCTCCTCGATTTCTCTTCCCAATCTGTCTCTCTGTTGATATTGATTTCTTTCTTCCCTTCTCACTTCTTCCCTTGGCTTGTGATCTGCACTCCGTCTGTCCGGCTTCCGGGTCCCATTCTCTACCTGATGACGCCTGGGGGACTCCCGGCGTCTCATGTCTAAAAAAACACACCGGCGTTCTATCTCGACCTTCATAGTGATATTTGGGGCTTCTTCCTCTCTCAAAATGATCCCTCGGGGTTCTCCGTCCTTCATCGGTTCTTCTCAAATGTTCGAAGCGATTATGTGTCGGAATATTATAATTATCATATGGTCTTTGTTCCCGTCTTTCCTCAAACTGATACGGCCTAAAATCTCCATTTCTATTCTCATACCTGGGTATCTCTTCTTGGTAGTTTCTCCATGGTGGTGTCAGTGGCTCTCGTCTAAAAAAAAAAAGGCTGTTGAAAAGGCTTTGGTGGATTATGCTGGTTATGGTTATGCCAGTTATTTTTCCAGAATGTTTGTTTTTTTCCAATTATTATTTCCATTCCATCCATGTTTCTGGTTTGGAGTGTTTATAGTTGGTGCGGTTCCCTTCTCCATTATTTTGACGGTTCTTTACTTTTTCAGCCACTTTTTTTGTTTTTTTTTCTTCCTTCTCAGGAGAGCCATTAATTGACTCTATTGTGGTTTCCTCTAACTTACTCTGCCATTTATAGACCAAATCATCTTCATAGTCTTTCATATCTCTCTGATATTTTCTTTTTCTTTCTGGCAGATGTCTTTGTCTTTGTTCCATATCTCTCTGTAATTGTCTGGATAGGGCAGGTAACTCAGGGAGATCCTTAAAGGTTTCTATAGTTTTTAGTTCAGCAATGTTCCTGTCTAATGCTCGATTTTTTTCGTTGTTTCCTCTTGATTAAGAGGCCCAATAATTCTAATCCTTTATCATTGAAGAACTGGAACCACTTATCAGTGGATTCCTTATCTATTAGACCATCATTGTTGGGAACATCCCATCTCAACCTTCTAGGTATCAGCCTGTCTTTAATATATTTCTCATGCGTGGCAATATCCCACCATGCATTCATTTTCTTCTCCATTAAAGCGGGACTGTACTGAAATTTTTTTTTTTAAAAGCCAGCAGCTACTTTTAAAAAACGGACACTTACCTGTCCCTGGTTCCAGCGGTGTCGGCAGCAGAGGCCGATCGCTCGGCTCTCTTCTGTAGCCGGCGCCATTCACGGTGAGGGAATCAGGAAGTGGGTTCACTTCCCGATTCCCTACTGCGCATGCGCGAGTCGCGCGGCGCAATGAGAATCTTCAGCGCTGTCTGTCGGGACACGTGTGTGTGTCCCGGCAGACAGCGCGCCGGGACAGGAACTTGCGTAAACTCCCACAGGAGTTTATGCCGGAAGTGGGTGCAGATACCTGTCTTAGACGGGTATCTGCACCCCCCTCCCCCCTGAAAGGTGCCAAATGTGACACCGGAGGGGGAGAGGGTTCCGAAAAGCGGGAGTTCCACTTTAGGGTGGAATCCCCCTTTAAATGCCCCGTTTTCCTAAAACAATTTTCAATATCGTCAATCAGGTTAATTTCTTGCCTTTCAAATACGGCATCTATATCTACTGTCCTATTTTCTAGAAACCCAAATACTTCCATGGTTGCAGCACTGGTAAATAAGATAGATAAATGAATATGCGTAAGGGGGGTGACCAAATGCGCAAACCACTAGGGGGAATGAATAAGCTAAAAATAAATACCAACAATTGCCGCAGCCACCATTAAAGTGTTCCCACACCAATCAAGATATAATAAAAGTAAGATGTGAATAAGTATTGTAGTTCCGCGGGGATGTCGTCCTGGTCCTGCAGGGCCGTCAGCCAAGACGGGTTTAACCGCCAGGATGGAGCTGGGGAGGCTCTCAGGAGCTCTCGTGATCCGAAAGTACTCTCAGGGCAAAGCCCACCTCTTCTTCTAGTTTAGGTGTCAGGGACTTCGAAATTAAGATGAAATCGATGCGTGACATTGTGTTGTGACTGGCTGAGAAGCACAAGAAAACTAGTGTGTGGGTGTTTGTGGCGCCAAGTGTCGACAATAGCAAAATCGGTCAGTATGCGGTGTAGTCTGGTGTGGACTGGTGGGTCAAGGGGGGGGGGTCCGGTGCACCCATTCGGTCTAGAGCGGGAATGAGGGTCATATTAAAGTCCCCGATCCACACTGCTGGCACAGAGGGATATTGTGTCGTCATAAAGGCAAGACCCTCCCTAATTATAAGTGAGTTGTATGGGGGGGGAGACATAGCAGGCTAGTATCAGGATAGGGGATCCATTAATGGTGGCATGTATAAACACATATCTGCCCTGCTGGTCCGTCTGGAGCAACACTAAATCAAACGGAACCCTTTTTGCAACCAGGACCGATATCCCTCTGGAGTATGAGGTGTGGGTGGCGTGGTAGGCCCAGCCTATCCAAGGCTTTTTAAGAGAGGTTTGTAGGTGGCCCGTAACGTGAGTCTACTAGCCTGATAATATCAGCACGCTGAGATTTGAGGAATGTCAGGACGGCAGTGCGCTTAATCTTATTGCGCAAGCCTTTAACATTCCACGTGAGAAACTTCAGGGAACTCATGGCGGATATAGGGCGTGTATGATAGACCGCAACTGGCTCAGGGCCAGCCGAGCAGACATGGACACATCTGTTAGCATAAAACACAGTGACAACCAATATCGATAGCGCATGTATGACAATAACATAGTACCTTTAGCATAAACAAGCATTTGTAAATACGTTGGTATAGAAAAACAAATATCCACAACAATTCCCGCCCCTCCCAGTCCATTGCCACCCCATGGACATAGTACCCTAAAACCAGGTATCAACGGGGGACATCCAACGGGTGAGACCCATTAGAGGCAAGAGACTTAATTTCAAGGAAGCATAGATACCTATGAAAAAAAAAAGGGGAGGAGAAAACAGTCTGGTAAACGGGGAGTGAGAAACTTAACAAAGATCCTAGGGAGGCGACTTCTTCTCTGAGAAGTGCATGGGATGTAGGCGCCACAAAGGTGCAGCACCATTGCGGCTGTGGAGGGGGTGAGCCCCACTTGCCATCGGGGCAATAGGTAAAGTAGGGCAGGAAGTCTCAGCATCGGTCCGTATGTTATCCTCAGCCGGTCTCTCTCAGGTGTGGGGAAGACTGGGGGGCTAAACAGAATGAAAACGGGCAGCAGTGCGGGCACAGGAGGGGAGCAGGGGGGGAAAGAAAAGTACTTACAGCTCATAGGTGGTATGGCATGTTCAGGCCCGGCGATCCTTCTGATCGATCCAAGTGGATGCCAGTTCAGGGTCCTCAAAGAAGTGGGTTCGGCCGCCGCACTCCACGCAAAGCTTTGCAGGGTATAGCATAGCGTATTTTAAGGTGTAGAGCTCGGAGGCGCCGCTTAACATCTTGGAATCTGGATCGCTGCCGCTGCACCTCATTGGAGAGGTCCGGGAATACGGCCACATGAGTGTTGGTATGGGGGATATTTCCCTTCTCTCTGGTCCGGCGGAGAATCTTGTCGCGGTCTCTGAAATTTAGGAATTTTGCTATCAGTCAGTAGTATGTTGCAGGGGATGCAGGATGTCTTCCGCTCGGCCAATGCAGGGCTCCGTCTCTGCCACGCGGTCCCGCAAGGTAGAAAGATCCTGCCGGATAAGAGACGTTGATTTTTCACCTCCTCAATTTTGGTGGTGAGCGTACTCTGGCACAAGGCGATGGCATCGAGCACCTTGTTAGTGGCCGCCTCAGAATGCTCCATGTCCGATGAGGCGCCGGCACCATCTTTAACCTGTTGGTCTTCTCCAAGCCTGCGGTATTTGGTAAATTTGTCAGCAGCCTCAGGACTTTTTTGGCGGAGACATACTTCAGAGGTGGGCAGGAGAGTCCCTGGGTGTACCAAGATGGCCGCTGTTTACTAGGCCGGATCCTCAATATTCTCCTCCTGCCGCAGTTTGGGAGTATCACAGTAAGAGCTGTGGGTAGCGGTCAGCTAGCTGTAAGGTTCGGTGGCTGTAGGAGGAGGAAACTTGGCTCGGGGTGATCAGAGGGTCGTTTGCTTGCTTGCCAGGGCCGTTGCAGGGTGGAGCAAGATGGCCGCCGTTCCGGGAGCCTGGCCGAGGCCGCCGGGCTGTCCCTCAGGCAGCTGCAGAGCAAAAAGGCACAGCAACAGAGGCCCCAGGCTGTCCGGTGGCCGCTGTGAGTGGTGACTGGGCTCAGGGCTTCCAGGGAGGGCAGGCAAACCTGTAGGAGCGGCTGCCGGGTGGAGCAAGATGGCCGCCGCTCCCAGGAGTCAGGCCGAATCCCCGGTCTATCCTTCTGGCTGATGCAGGTTGGGGAGGAGAAGTTGCGGTGGCAGCCCCGAGCAGCGCTTCGTCTGGCTGAGAGGCTCTGAGGACTATGCTGGGAACAGGGCAGGTCAGCAGGTATGTAGATGCTGGGAAATCTAGCAGGATTAAAGCAGGGTATTGGTTTTAGTAGTGTGGGCAAGCGGAGCTCTCGCTTCATGGGTCCTATTCCATTGCTCTCCAGGCCACGCCCCCCCCCAAGCTTATGGTTTGAAGAGGAAAGTTCCACCTTTTTTCAAATCAAAGCACACTCCACCAGGGCTGTTAGTGCTTCATGGGCAGTGCATCACCAGGCCTCCATGGCTCAAATCTGCAAGGCTGCAATTTGGTCTTCAATCCATACATTCACCAAATTCTATCAGGTGGATGTGAGAAGGCATGAGGATATCGCCTTTGGGCGCAGTGTGCTGCAGGCAGCAGTATAAGGTCCTCAGGTCTGATTGCACCCTACTTTTTGTTTGTCTCCCTCCCCTCAGATTGCATTACTCTGGGACATCCCATTTAGTAAATACTGTGGCTCTGTGTCCTGTGATGTACGAAAAAGAAAATGATTTTTATAACAGCTTACCTGTAAAATCCTTTTCTTTGCGTACATCATGGGACACAGAGGTCCCTCCCCTCTTCGTATATTGCTTTGCTACAAAACTGAGGTACTCCCAGTAAGGGGAGGGGTTATATAGGGAGTTAAACTTCCTGTATAGGGTGTGCCAGTGTCCATAACCTAGAGGTGCCTATATAACCCATTCAGTAAATACCGTGGCTCTGTGTGCCGTGATGTACTTGAAGAAAATGATTTTACAGGTGAGCTGTTATGAACCGTTCAAAAATAGGATTTTTTTTTTCCAGAAGTTTTTGGAAAATGTGGGGAAAAAAATAGACTTTTTTTTTTTTTTTTAATATAAATATTATTTTTTTACGCAAAGTTGTCAATTTTTTTTAAGATATTTCCAACACATAGCATGTACATGGCAAAAATGACACCCCAAAATACATTCTGCTACTACTCTTGGGTATGACGATACCACACGTGAGACTTTTACACAGCCTGGCCACATACAGAGGCCCAACATGCAAGGAACACCGTCAGGTGTTCTAGGGACACATAGAATGCACATACCAAGAATTACACCCCAAAATACATTCTGCTGAGCAAAGGGTAAACAAAAGATTACCTGTGGTTTTAGGAGTGCAGTTGCCCACAGGAGAATAGCACTGGTCCAAGCAGAAGGCAGGAACTTGGTCAGCAAAAGCAAACGCAATTTTCCAGGCAGCAGGCAGGAATACTGTCCATAGTCAGTACAGGCAGCAGGCAGGGATACTGTCCATATACAGTCCAGTGTCAGTGCAGGCAGAGATTGTCAGCAGTGCCAAAATTTTGGTCCTGGTAGTAGGCATTAACATGGTCCATGTGGTGTGGTCAGGTCATGTGACAGGCAGAGGGATTATGGCATAGATCCTACAGGCAGCAGGCAGAAGTAGGGCCTCGTTCAGGACAGAATGGGGACAGGGGTAGAGGCTTCTCCCACCCAAATCTCTTTGAAGCCTCAGTTTTCTGCATCCAGAAAAACAATTCTGGAGCCCCTCACATATGAGACCCCTGTGTTATGAATCCCACTAGTCCAGTGGCAGGGTACAAGATCAGCCCAAGAGGCAGGCAAAAAGCATGGTCAAACAGTCCAGGGTCAGTTCCAGATAAGGCAGATATATGTACAGAATCAGTAAGCAGAAGCGTGGTCGAATAACGAGCCTGGGTCAGTTACAGAGCAAGTAGAGGCATAAGGGGTGTGAAGGTAAATGGCAGGAAGTGAGGGTTATGTTTACCATACTTAACTAATTTAGTGAAGTATGGTAACCGCGTAAACAGTCAATTATGCAGAGGCCTGGTTGGGAAGGACATTGGGGACAATAAGTGGTGTCTCTTCTAACTCCTCCTCTGGTGCACACCCGGCATTTTTTGACGTTTTTGGCCTGTTGGTCTGGGAGGGATTTTATTGGGAATGTGGCATTCGTAGAGTCTGCTAATCACATTAGATCGAATGTTTTCTGGTGGGAATAAAAGGGCAGTGGTGATTTCCTCCTGGTAGCCAAGGAAGGATTTGGGGCTTTCAGTGGAGTTGCAATAGATAATATGGCTCTTGTATATGGCCAAATTTAAACAAAAATAAATTGAAACTTTTTATACCACTGGTATGTTCGACTTGTGGCAAGGTAGGGCTGGAGCCTTTGGTTGTTTGAAGTTGACACTCCCCATGAACATTGTATTTGTGGATACATGTTGGCTTTTGGATTGGGTCATTTCTCCTGGTGATCTCGATGAATGTATTGTTGTGGATCGAAGAAAGCATCTAGACATCCCTTCTGTCTCCCCACTTCACAGCCAGAACTTCCTCATTCCGTAAACTCGCCATCTCACCTCTTCTTAGCTTCTTGTTGATGAGGCTTTGAGGAAAGCCCTTTTGGTTCGTCCTTACGGGGCCACATGCTGGAGTGTTCTTTCTGTGAAGGTTGCGGAACAAGGGCAAACTTGTACTAAAGTTATCTACACTCAAATGATAGACTTTCTCCAGGAGTGGGTTTATGAGTTCCCAAACAACTTTCCCTCTTGATCCCATGTAGTCTGGGCAATTAGGGGGATGCAGCTGGGTGTCCTACCCATCGTATACCATGGCTCTGTCGCACAATTTATAAAGCTTCACCCCAGCAGGGCCCTTTTGGTGGGAACAAATAGTTTGAAGCCCAGCCTGCCAGTAAATTTGATAAGGGACTCATCCACGCATATGTGTTGGTCTGGGGTAAACAACTGGGGGAAGATTTCAGAAAAATTATTTAGTAGTGGCAGAATTTTATAAAGCTTATCAAAATTTGGGTAATTTTCAGGGAGGGCACTGGGTATTATTATAGTGTAGGAATCTCCTAATCATGAGATATCTGGTTCTTGGAATTACTGAGGAAAAGATGGGGATGTGGTGGATGGGGAGGGTTGACCAATATGAACAGAATTAATTTTTTTTGGTTAGTCCCATACAGAATGTGAGGCCCAACATTTTTTGTAAACTCCTCCACTGTTGGGGCTCTCTACTCGTAGGGACGGGCATAATAGGACGTTGGTCTACTTGCTATGAATTGTTGTGCATACAGGTTGCACTGGGCCACAATTGATGCTAGCATGTCCTCAGTAAAAATTAAATGGAAAAAAATCTATCAGGGAAACATTTTCCACCTGGACTCCTGGCTGGGCAGTGAAAGGGGAAATGTTAGCTTCTCCTGAATTAGGAGAAATCCACAAGGGGTTATGAAGGGAATAGGGAAGGCTGGCATGGGACCTAACCCTTTGGGACTGAGATGACACACCACTAATACGTGGCCTTTCTTGCCGAGGCACTGCGGTGCTGGTGGATGGCACGCCCTCCTCACCAGAATGCCATCGTCTGGCGGGCGGACTCTCATCCTCCTCTGAGGCTGTCAGTGTGCCACTGCTTAGGACAGGCTCGTAGTCAATGTCAGAATCGGAATCTGAATTTGCGGACAGCTCCCCGTTGCTCTCGTCTGCCGCAAGAATATTGTACGCCACCTCGGCTGAAAAAAATCTTCTTGACATTGTTGGTGATGACAGGTGGCACTGATGGGTACTGTGGGCACTGCATTTACTGGTGTTTTTTTTACTGTTGTAACTCACAAGCTGCAGCACAGAAGCTCTCCCTCCTCACACGCGGTCTCTGTGTGAGGAGGCAGAGCCGGCAATGAGAGATGATCTCGTATGTTTACACTTGAGATCATCTCTCATTGGACATTCCGATCGAGTTCTAAATGGCCGCCGTGATTAGCCATTTAGCACAATCTGTGATTGGCTGTGTCCAAGGGACGCGGCCAACGCAGATTTTCCCGATGCGCACCCATGGCGGTGCGCGGGGAACGAGTAAACAGGAGGACATCCAGGGACACCCTCCCGGCAATTGAGGGCCGCACTGTAGCCGTCTTCCGGCTATAGCAAGGGGCACCGAGTGGTTAAACCGCATCAGAAAAGATTTCAAAGCAAACTGGGGTTTCAAGATGCAGCATAAATGTGCCCAAATTTATTAAACGTAAGACAAAGGGCAACTCGCATCTTAGTAGATCAAATCAATGACATCAGGCATTGGAGCTGTGTTGGTGGAAAACTGTAGAAAGCGGTTGATTGCCGCATCCACCAGCGTGTAACGGAATATGGTGTTGGACCGGATGTGACGTCACTATGGAGGCTGTGCTGACGTGAAAGGGGCGGTTTTAAAGCTTCCGCTTCTTCATCAGACCTGATTGGCTGACAGGAACATCAGTTTAATATAAGAGAACAATGGAAGTATTACTTAGCAATTAGGTGTGTGTTTTTATTTTAACAAAGTTTATTTTTTTATCCAGAAACAAGTTTATTGAAAAGCACAAAGTAAACGTACACCGAAGATACATATACACATATATATATATATATATATATATATATATATATAAGAATGGAGATCTAATACTGGCCACCCTTGTACTTTCCTCCCATTCCAATTCCTCTAATTCCTCTAACACGTTGAGTAGGCAGTGTTTTGGGTCTGCAGGGAGTGAGACTTGAAATACCCTGTTTATGGTGTCCACCACCCCCGTCCAGTAGGGGTGGAGTTTCGGACACTTCCACAGAAGGTGGATCAAGTCTCAGTGATCTCTCTTGCACCTAGTGCACAGTGGGGTAGGTCGCAGGCCCAGAACAAACAATCTGTGGGGTGTATAGTACACTCTTAGTAATAGATATAGTTGTGTTACTCTATGTGATATATTTAGGGAGCATGTGGGTACTGCCTGCAGGGCCTCTTCCCATTGTTCCCCCATCAAGCATGCCAACCTCCCCCTCCCACTTGGCCAGCATCCGAAGGGGGAGTTTATTCAAAAAATTCCATAATAGCATGTTATAGCATGTTGATATAAACCCTTTAGTGTTGGTGGCTCTTGCAATCAGGTTGAACACTGAAGTTGGGCACAAAGCCCAATCCTCTGACCTGCCTTGGGCCGTTATAGCATGCTTTATTTGTACATAGTAAAATCTCATGGATTGTGGTAAACCAAAAAGACCTTGCAGGGTTTCGAAGGTGAGTATATTCCCATTGTGGAATATCTGTCTAAGGTAGACTACCCCATATCTCTTCCATAGTGTACCGTGCTATAATTTGGCCAGTTCTGGGTATGAGTCATTATTCCAGATAGGACTAAAGTTTGTGTATCCTATCATGCCCTGTAAACATCTAGTTTTGTTCCAGATTTCTTGGATGAGATTTTAGGTCGGGTAGCGCTTATTAGGTTTTCCAAATGCCAGGGACTCCAGAGCTGTCTGTACCGAGTCCTTTTTTACTGTGTGTACCATCACTAATTCTGAGGAGGTCCGGGTCCCCCCCTCTTCGTCTATACCCGTGCAAAATGTGCCTAATTAGTTGCTGTAACTGTGCAGCAATATAGTACAGCCAGGGGTTTGGGAGAGCAAATCCTCCCTCGTCCTTTGGGCACTGGAGGTGTTCAAGTTTGATTCTTGGTGTGCGATTTTTACAGATTAGCGTATGGAACAGGGAGTTAACAATCCTAAACATCTTAAGAGTCACTACTGTCAGGGCGTTGTGAAGCACATAAAGCAGCTGGGGCATGAGGATCATTTTTATCAAGTTCACCCTGCCTGCTACCGACAGAGTGAATTCCATGTTTTAATTCTGTCTCTAAACTTTTGCAGCAGTGGGGCTATATTTCATTTACCATAATCGCTGATTTTGGGCTTCACCTGGATACCCAGATACCTAAGTGTAGTCGTTGTGGGTACTGTATTAGATGTTGGGGGCAACCCCCTTCATCAATTAGCATCAAAGAAGACTGGCTAGGGGCTCAATAGCTAGTGCAAAAAGTAGGGGTGATAGAGGGCACCCCTGTCGCGTGCCCCTACCCAAGGTGAACGTTTTTGACACTGCCCCAGGAAATGTACCGGTCGCCAAATCTAAAGCGCCCAAGAATTTCCCATAGCTACTCCCACTCAACATTATCGAAGGCATTCATAGCGTCCAGTGAGACTAAGGCCCTTTGCCCCACATTTTCCACCGGGGATTGCATATTAAGATGGAGCCTCCGTAAATGGACAGCCGTCGACTTATTAGGCATAAACCCAGCCTGGTCGGGATGTACAATGCTTGCGATGGCCCCGTTCAACCTAACCGCCAGCATCTTACCTAGGAGCTTAATATCGCTCTGTAGGAGGGATATAGGCCTGTACGAGCCTGGTTCTAGGGGATCCTTTCCGGGTTTCAATATGAGGACTATGTTAGCAGTAGCCATGGAGGGGGGCAGAGCTCGCTGCTCCCTGGCTTCATTAAACACCGCCAGAAGCCTGGGGAGGAGTATATCGGCATAGTGCTTAATACACCATGGGTATCCCATCCGCCCCTGGCGCCTTGCAGTTGGGGAACTCCGCTAACGCTGACTGTAACTCCTCCAAAGTAAAGGGGGCATCCAGGGCCCTCCGCTGGTCAACCGTAAGTTGTGGGAAGTCAATGCCCCGTAAGTATTTTATAAGCTCCGGTCGTGTATTGTTCAGTCGGGCGATATAAAGTCTCATAAAATTTGGCCAGTTCCGCTAGAATTAAGTCGGGAGAGTTAACAATCCTCCCCTCTGACGTTTTTATAGCTCCGATTAGCGGGCAAGCGTTGTTGGGAATTGGCAATCCTGGCTAACATGTGCCCCGTGCTCTCTTCCCTCCTCAAAAAATGCTAGTTTGGAAAAAAAACATTTGTGAACAGTGAAGCAGAAAAAAAGGCGGGTCATCTGGTATTGGAAAGGCTGTAAACTTTTGAGATATCCTCTGCACCTCCAGCCAATATTGTCTAATCTTAGGACAGGACCAAAATATGTGTAAAAGTGTCCCCCAATCCTCTCTACATCTCCGTTGAGAGATGTAGAGAGGATTGGGGGACACTTTTACACATACAACGGTCTGAGGCCTCTGGAGAAAATTTACATAGCCTTGCCGCAGTGTAATACCATTGTCAGTAATTTTATAATTAGTTTCCTGAATCCGCGTGCATATTGATGAGTTCAATGAAAGATAGATAATATTCTGGTGTTGGGCTGAGCTAAAGGTCCTATCCAAATCCCCTCTCCCATCTACCAAAGCCTGGCATCACAAAATCTTCTGAGGGCATGCTAAGCAGTGCATATATCTTGGAAATCGACCAAGGGAGGGGTTCTTCTCCATCGCAGTATGACTCCAAATATAGTTGGCGCTGAAAATGTATCGGCGATCCCAAGGACCTAAAGAAGTGACGTAGCTGCAACGCCTGCCAGAGATTTGTTTCATACCGGCCCCCCGGGTGCGTCAATGTGGCCACCGTGGGCCAATTCTCATGATCCAAAAAGTGCAATGCCTGAAAACAGCCCTTCTCTATTAAGTTATTAAACGCACCTAAATGCATGCCTGGAGGGAAACTAGGTTTTCCCAATATTGGGAACAAGGGTGATTGCATCGTGGAAAATTTAGGGTTCCGACACAACCCAGAACCCATCCGCAGTGTAGGGCCTATTATAGGATGTGTTTTAAGAGGGGCGGGTAGGGCCGCATAGCACCAGGGTGCTGTACACAGTTTTCGGACTAGATTGTTGTTCTAGGTCTATCCAGAGTTTGAATTCTGTATGTCTGCACCAGTCGATCATTCTGCCCAGATGGGCCGCTTGATAATATTTAATTGCGTCTGGGGCAGCTACACCGCCAAAGCACTTGGGTAACGTCAGGCATCTACTAATCCTGGGATGTTTATTCGCCCATATAAATTTAGTAAAAAGAGTACGGGTTTGACGAAAAAAAACTGCCGGAATCACGATGGGTAATGCCTGAAAAAGGTACAAGAACTTTGGCAAAACACTCATTTTTAATGATATTACATCAGCCAAACCATGAGTGTAGCCCCTGATGCCATTTATCCAAAAAAGATCGTACTGCGTTATATAGCGGTGGAAAGTTTACCGCAAAAGTATTGCCTAAATTTGATAGTATATATGTACCCAAGTACTTTAACGCGGATGTCACCCATTTGAATTTAAAATTGGGTTGTATAATACCACGCTCTGATTGAGGAAGCGCCACTCCAATAGCTTCCGATTTGGTATAATTTATGTTTAAATTTGAAAGAGCTCCATAGCCTTCAAACTCCTTCATAAGGTTAGGCAATGAAATGTGTGGATTAGACATAGAAAACAACAAATCTTCGGCATACGCTGAGATTTGTAATAATGATCTCCTATCTGTAGCCCCATAATATCTGTATTTTGCCGAAATTTTTTATTCAATAATGGCTCCAGCGAGAGCGCAAACAGGGGGGACAGAGGGTGTTCCATTTGAGATCCTAAAATGTTTTGCGAAAACTCCATTTATTTTAAATAGTATGTATACTATATATGGTAATAGGGACTTCTAAACTACTACGTACCGGGGAAGCAAGTCGCGAGACATGATGAGGAAAGGTATTCCTCCAGAAAGGGAGAAGGGGCTTGTGATGTCAAATTATATAAAGAAGAATAATATTCTTCAAGAGCCTCTCCAAGCCTATGGAACTCCTTACCCCAATCGGTCCGTCTATCTCCTACTCTATTAGCTGTTAGACGATCCCTGAACACTATCCTCTTCAGGGAAGCCTATCCTACCCACCCCTAACAACTATTTTCATTTTGTCCATCTGATCATCCCCCACGGTTATTACCTTTTTTTTGTTTCCACTTGACCTTCCCTTCTAGATTATAAGCTCTAACGAGCAGGGCCCTCTGATCCTTCCTGTATTGAATTGTATTGTAATTGTACTGTTAGGTTTATTCTCTTGTGATCAGTCAAACTCCAGATGTATTGAGAAGTAGACAATTTATTCCAGATGTGTCACACAAAAGGGTGATCCTTACAAGCCAAAATATGCAGTAAGAATAACACAAAGGAATGTCTATCCCCCTCCTAATACCTACAGCCTCTACGCTTATATTGGCTGAGGAAATGCAGATAGCATGCCTGGTACAAGATGGTACTTTTTTTTGCTAATTAGTGTTTCCTGTACAATCTTCTGCTACCATATTTAGTTAAGCTTAATCACCCTACAACTTACTGTGGAGTTAGTTAAAGCAAACAATATAGCAAGTTAATACAAAGTGCTCACAAGTGGGATTAAAAATCAGTCTCAGGGTTATTTGTTTTTCTAATAGTCACACAAACATTTAAAACTTTTCTAACATTCCCTCCTCTTTGTGTGACTATTTTATCTTTAAAGTGGGGTGCCCCCTAAAAAAAAAAAAAAAAAAAAAAAAATTAAAGTCAGCAGCTACAAATACTGCAGCTGCTGACTTTTTTAATAATCGGACACCTACCTGTCCCTGGGTCCAGTGATGCAGGGGAACGAAGCCCCCCCCTCGTTCTCTGCTCGCGGCACCGGCATTCTTACTGTGGGCACCCGGCGGTGGCTTCACAGCTGGGCACCCACTGCGCATGCGTGAGCGGCGCCGTGATACACCGCGCAGTCATCTGGGACCTGTATACATTGTATACATAAAAAATAAATATATTTAACCACTAGCCTACCGCCCACTGTCATATGACGGCAGGGCGGTAAGGCTCTTGTTCTGGGCGGACGTCATATATGACGTGAGCCCATTTAAACAGGGCATGTGCGCAGCCCTGTACTGTCGGTGTGTCGCTAGTCACCGGGGGTAAACAGCCACTGGGCGTGGCTGTTTACCACTTCATCACAGCCGATCACAGGTGGTACCACCCCACTTTGCACGGTGCCATCGGTGGCGGCGTGTGCCCGGAGACACTGCTCGTCACCGATGGTGGTAAACAGCCATTGGCCGGCGGCTGTTTATCACGTGATCACAGCCGATCACTAGATGTCAACAAACCGCGGTAATGAGATGGTATCGGGGAAGAGTAGCAGAATGTGCTTTGGGGTTTCATTTTTGCTATATACATGCTATGTGTTGGAAATATCTTATAAATTGACAACTTTGTGTAAAAAAAATAAAAAAAAATCATTTTTTTCCCAAGTTTTCCAAAACCTGGAAAAAAATGAACCATTCAAAAGACTCATTCTGCCTCATAGATTATAAGTTGGGGGTTTTACTTTCCAAAATGGGGTAATTTTGTGGGCAATTCTATTGTCCTGGTGCTCCAGGGCCTTCAAAAGTGTAATAGGTGGTTGAGAAATGAGATGTCATTTATGCTCCTAGAACGCCTGAAAGTGCCACAAGTCTCACACATGTGGTATTGCCATACTCGGGAAGAGTAGAAGAATGTATTTTGGAGTGTAATTTGTTGTATGCATATGCTGTGTTTGAGAAATAACCTGATGATAATATGACAATTTTGTAAAAAAAAAAAATCTTAATTTTGCAAAGGATTGTGGGAAAAAAATTACAACTTAAAAAAACTCACCACGTTACGTAATACCTTGGAATGTCTACTTTCTAAAAATGGGTCATTTGGGGGGTATTTGTACTTTCCTGACTTGTTAGTGTCTCAAGAAATGAAATACACCTGATTTACTGAAGGACTGATCAGATGTGATCAATTTTCAGTGATTGGCACCATAGTTTGTAGACTATAACGTTCACAAAGACCAAATAATATACACTAATCTGGGTTATTTTATACCAAAGATATGTAGCGGTATAAATTTTGGCCAGAATTTATGAAGAAAAATTACTAATTAGCTAAATTTTATGACGGAAACAAAGAAAAAAGCATTTTTGTTCACACAATTTACGGTCTTTTTTTTTTTTTTATTTATAGCACAAAAAAAAAAAAATGATAAGTGATTAACCACTTACCCACTAGGCGCTTAGACCCCCTTCCTAACCAGACCAATTTTCAGTTTTCGGTGCTCTCGCACTTTGAATGACAATTACTCAGTCATGCAACACTGTACCCAAATTAATTTTGTGTCCTTTTTTTTCACACAAATAGAGCTTTCTTTTGGTGGTATTTAATCACCTCTGGGTTTTTTTTTTTTTTTTTTTTTTTTGCGCTATAAATCAAAAAATACAGAAAATTCTGTAAAAATAAATTATTTAGTTTCTATTAAAATTTATTGCAGAGTATTGCACAGTGGTGGTAGAGTAGCTGTCACTGACCAGCGCTGTGGGCACTACACATCCAGCCCACAGCGCTGGTCCCATCTCTAACCCTCTCCGCTTCTCTCCTCTCACTGTACCGATCGGTACAGAGAGGGGAGGGAGGAACCGGCGTCATTACGTGACGCAGGTTTGTGTACATGTGATCGCTCCGTCATTTGATGGAGCGATCACGTGGTAAACTGCCGCTAACCGTGATCCGTGATGCGCCCGGTCCTCGGGACCCGGCGGTCACGGATGTTCCCAAGTGCGCACCCCAGGGGGCGCACGGGAGCAAGTTTCTGGGAGGAGGTCCACCCAGAATAAGCCGACCACGCTGTAGCCGTCTTTCGGCTATGGCCAAGTCGGCATGTGGTTAAATGCCACCAAAAGAAGGCTCTATTTGTGTGAAAAAAGGACACAAGTTTCATATGGGTACAGTGTTGCATGACTAATTGCCATTCAAACTGTAAGAGCGCTGAAAGCTGAAAATTGGTCTGAGCAGGAAGGGGGTATAAGTGCCCTGTATTGCGGTGGTTAAAAAAGAGGTTATTTGTGTATAATAAAAAAGGAAATGGAGTATTGTGCCAAGGGGGTGTAAATCACATATAAATCATAAGTGTAAATAATATTATAATTTTTTTATCATTAAATGTTGAGTTTTTCATCAAGTCAAATAACAGATGATGAGATGCAATATAGAAAATTGACAAATAGAAAGTAGAAGAATCGAAATACAAATCATATGAATATGCACACGTTTGTCAGATGAGTATACTCATGGCACTGCAAACATTGTTTGTTTATATGATAGAAGTTATACAGTAGTAAACGCTGCAATCAGATATAAGCTTTTATATTTTGATGTCCAAATTTCACAATTCTTGTCAAAGGTTGCGCATTTGGGAGAGTTTATTGCCAACATACATTCAAATGTGTAGCGTCGTTGAACTGTGCTGATTACATCAGTGATATTTGTGGTGGGTGCATTTTTCCAGGATAGGAGTACCAATGATCTAGCTACAAGAAGAATGTGGGATATAACTGGTCTCATTGTGTGAGGGAAATTGTCTATTGCCACATGTAGTAATGCCAATGCTGCGTTAAAATGGGTATGTATGCCTGTAATTGAGAATATTGGTTTCAGAAGCTAGTTAGGCTTGGGCATTCCTAGAACATATGCAAGAGGTGGCCTTTGTGTCCGCAATTGCGCCAACAGAGGGGAGAAATGTTTGGGAACATTTTTTGCTAGTCTGCATGGGGTGTATTGACATCTATTGGATATTTGATCATCATTTCCCAGTGTCCTACACAATGTGTCGATTTGTGGATAGTATGGAATGCGCATTTCCATTGATTGTCTGTAAACGTGGTACCTAGATCCACCTCCCATTTCTTAAGTGCCTCTGTTTTTCTAAACCTTAGTTTGTCTTGCAGGGTATTATAGTATAGTGAGATGCTTTTACAGCTGTTTTTTTGAAGGGTGTTGTGAGTCCATACCTTGAGCGGTACCTGAATGTTGGGAATGGGGTGTGCACGGAGAAAGTGAGTAATTCAAATACAAGTGAAAAGCATATGGCTTGGTAAATCATATTCTGTCATTATACTCTCCACTGATTTGGGCGAGTTATGTATTGTTAGATCTTGGACAGTTTTATTCCAGTGACTTAGAAGTTGTTTCAGGGATAGTGGGATTTTTAGCTTCTATTAACTTCAGAGGGAAGGGGTCATTTATTGCTCGACTATTCCTGTGGTGTTGGTTGAGAAAGAATCTCCAGGCTTGTAGAGAAACTTGTATAGTTGAAGGAAAGTTGCTCATGTCCCATTGAACTCAAGCATCTCCCATGAGGAGCGCCGTGAGGTTGGGTTTCGGGGCTAGATGTTTTTCAATTTCTACCCAGCGCGGTATATTCGATTTAGTGAACCAATTTTTTCAATTTTGGTCAAGCCTAGTTGCCCACATAGTCATATACATCAACTAAACCCACCCCTCCTGCATGCATATGATTTGTGGTAGTAGCGACATTTTAAATGCCGCTTATCTCCCTAGCCAGGTCAATTCTTGTTTTCGCTATGTTTTTGGTTTGAGTGTCCAGTTTGGCCATGTACCTGATACACATTAACATGGGGGGATGGGATCTGGGGTCCCCCTTGTTAAAGGGGGCTTCCAAATTCTGATAAGCCCACCCTCAGACCCCAACAACCACCGGCCAGGGTTGTCGGGAAGAGGCCCTTGTCAACATGAGGACAAGGTGCTTTGGCGTGCACCCCAAAGCACCCTCTACGTTAAAGGCATGTGGCCTGGTATGGTTCAGAACGGACGATCCCCCCCCCCCATCCTGACCTCCAGGCTGCATGTTCAGATGAGGGCCCTGTATGGATTTGGCCAATTTACTTTACAATTTTGTTCCCCTCAAAATCCTATGCCAGACCCAAAGGGCCTGGTATGGATGTTGGGGGGACCCTATGCCATTTTTGGGGAAAATTGGGGCGTTAAGTTTCCCTTTAAAATCCGTAACCCGAAGGGCCTGGTATGGACTTGGGAAGGGACCCCACGCCGTTTTTGTTACAATTTTTTTTTTTTTTCCATACTAGCCAATACCACATCAGCATGGTTGTTTCCCTAATATTAATGCCTCGTTTGCAAAACATTATTGTTTAGAATTAAAAATATTTAACAATGGTACATTTATTTACTATGTTATTGCTACTGTTATAAGTGGTAGGGCAGTTAGTGTTGGGCCCCTTTTAGGTCTAGGGTACCCCCCTAACCCCACCTAATAAAGGTTTAACCCCTTGATCACCCCTCGCAGGTAAGTATTTAGGTTCGCCGTCAGCTTTTTATAGCGTCAGGTACCCCCATATACTACCTAGTAAAAGTTTTAAGCCCCTGGTTGCCCCCTAGTTAACCCTTTCACCAGTGATCACCGTATAACTGTTACGGGTGACGCTGGTTGGTTAGTTATTTATTTTTTTATAGTGTCAGGGCACCCGCCGTTTATTACCTAATAAAGGTTTAACCTCCTGACAGCCCAGATACTTGCTAGCACCTGCGTTTTTCCCCTCCGCCCAGCCCACCCAAGTGCAGTATCGATCGATCACTGTCGCTTACAAAACACTAAACACACATAACTTAAGCGTTCGCAGAGTCAAGCCTGATACCTGCGATCGCTAACAGCTTTTTTTGGTAGCGTTTTGATACAGTCGCTGACAGTCAGGAGCTTTTTTTTTACCTGTGATAGCTGTGGTACCACTAAATTTAGAGCCCAAACTGGCAAATCGAAGGTACACTAGTGAAGAGGTCTACACATTTCTGAGCATGACAGATAGTGAAGAGGAAGTCACTCATATGTCAGATTCAGGCTCAGAATATGATCCTGTAGACGACAGCGGCTCCATGAGAGATAGCCCCTGCCAAGGTCAGGCGTACCAGACCCCAATCTTCTGCTGTTCATGTGCAAGAACCACAGGACTCTCGTATGGAACAGAGAAGTACCGTATTTTTCACTCCATAAGATGCACCTGACCATAAAACGCACCTAGGTTTTAGAGGAGGAAAACCAATAAAAAAAATATTCTGAACCAAATGGTGTACTAAAATCTTTACCAGTGCCCATTCAATGCAGTCTGACCATTGCACATAAATGCAACCTGACCATTGCTCATAAATGCAGCCTCTGTGCCCACCCATTGCAGCCTCTGTGCCCATTGCAGCCTATGTGCCCACTAATGTCTGGATAACACGGCGCTCACCTCCCTCTGTCCTCCGGTGCTCGTATGTCACGGAGCTGGGTCTGTGTGCAAGGTCCCGCCCCCCCCCTAGACCGGCTCTTGTGATAGGCGGAACACTGATTCAATCTATTATCACATGAGCCGGTCTAAGGGGCGGGACCTTGCACACAGACCCAGCTCCGCGACATGTGAGCGCCGGAGGAGAACGCTGCAGTCGCAGGTAGGACAGTTCCTTCTGGTGAACTGACAAGCACCAGTGGCCTAGTACACCCTGGTCGTAGTCAAACCAGCACTGCAGTAACACGTGGTGATTCCCATACGTGCAGTTCTAGTTGGTGAGGGGGCAAGCACAAGTAGTGTCCCGCTGCCATCAAGAAGACAAAGACAGGCCCGTCGTGCCCTTCCTGCAGAATTCGCCAATCCTAATTGGGAACCCAGCACTTCTGCAGCACCTGTACTTCCCCCATTCACTGGCCAACCCGGCAGTCAGGTGGAAACTGTTGATTTTACGTCACTTGATTTTTATTCGCTGTTTTTCACCAAAGATCTCTGTAGATCTATTGTGGACCAAAGCAATTTGTATGCTGGTCAACACATCGCCACTATTCCCCAGTCCTCCCTTGCCAGAGATTGGAACCAAATTGCGGTTTACAAATTTAAGACCTTTCTGGGCCTATCCCTCGACATGGGCATAACCAAAAAGAGTGAGTTGTGGTCATATTGTTCCACTGACCCAATTCACCATATGCCCGGGTTCTCTGCTTCCATGACCAGGGCACGATATGAGCAGATCTTGCGCTTCATGCACCTTAATGACAATGAACTCTGTCGTCCTCGTGGAGACCCTGGATACGATCGGCTCTACAAAATTCGCCCCTGGTAAACCACTTCAACCAACGTTTTGCAGACTTGTTTATTCACAGTATCTTCCCAGCAAGCGTGCAAGATACGGGGTCAAGATGTATAGGCTCTGTGACAGGGCCACAGGCTATACATGTAGTTTTATGATTTACGAGGGAAGAGATTGTCACGTAGAGCCAACGAATTGCTCTGACTACATAGGAAGCGCTGGCAAGATTGTGTGGGACTTGGTGTCACCCTTATTCGGAAAGGGGTACCACTTGTACACGGACAATTATTACACGAGCGTGCCACTTTTTAGTCACTTGTTTGATCATCAGATTGGAGCATGTGGCACCGTGTGATCTAATTGCCGGGGCTTTCCCCAGCGGCTTGTAGATTCCCGTCTTAGGCTGGGGAGAGAGCCTGCTTGAAGTGTAATAACTTGCTCGCTATGACGTGGAGGGATAATGAGAATGTTTTCATTCTTACCTCCCTTCCTGCAGACACGGTGGTCCAAATTACTACAGTGACTGGTGTTGTGGAGAAACCCCTCTGTGTCCATGAATATAACCAAAATATGGGAGGGGTGGCCCATCAACGACTAGTTGTTGGCGCCGTACCTAGTTGCCCGTAAGGCCAGACGCTGGTACAAGACATTGTCTGTTTATTTCAAATGGCTTTGCTGAACGCTCATGTGCTATACAGAGCTTCAGGGCGGACTGGATCCTTCCTTAAATTCCAGGAAAAGCTAGTCGGAGCCCTTCTGTTTCCAGACGGTGCTCCACCTCACCTTCCCAATCCAAATGCAGTAACCTGGCTGCATGAGAGGCATTTTCCGTACGTCTGCCCGATTACCCCTACCCAACGAGCCCCCCAAAGAAAATGTGTCAGTAGAAAGCGGGAATATAGGCGTGACACCCGCTATTATTGTCCCTCCTGTCCTGACAATCCTGGTCTTTGCATTGGTGAATGTTTTGAGCGCTACCATATACTAGTTGAGTTTTTTTAGTGTAGGGTACAGCATTGCACAGACTAGTTGTCGTATTGTTTGTTTGTCCTTGTGACAGACCTAGCCGGGACAGAGGCTGTTGGAGGGGACGTAATGCAAGCCTCTTGCCTCGCGATTATGGGCCCTGGCATTTGGGGGAACGGTGCTGTTTATGAGCTGGTTTTACTTGGATTCAGGTTCATGCTGGCCACCCCAAGACACCTAGACTCTGGATATGTATATGCCATATCGGCAATAGATTGGATCACACTGTTGGGACACAAGCTGTCAGATTCTAATGTCATCAACTCCAGCCACCTGTCTGTTGTGTAAATGAGTTTAGTCTGGCTTGTAAGAATATTCCACAATGTTGTTGTGCTAATTAACCCTGTGTTGATGTTTATGGTAATGTCTATTGAAAAGTCATTCAATGAGCTAGGAGCTTTAAAGTCTTACCCTGAAAAGTCTTCTCTCAGTCAACTAGTCTGGGTCAATGATTAGATAATTAGCTCATGCTAATTAGGTTAGGTTTTAGTCACCCGGCTGTATATATTTGTGTGACATCTCAAATAAAAGTT
>CM053037.1:130750825-130753325 GCA_028564925.1 Lithobates sylvaticus
CCCCCCCCCCCCCCCCCCCCCCCCCCCCCCCCCCCCCCCCCCCCCCCCCCCCCCCCCCCCCCCCCCCCCCCCCCCCCCCCCCCCCCCCCCCCCCCCCCCCCCCCCCCCCCCCCCCCCCCCCCCCCCCCCCCCCCCCCCCCCCCCCCCCCCCCCCCCCCCCCCCCCCCCCCCCCCCCCCCCCCCCCCCCCCCCCCCCCCCCCCCCCCCCCCCCCCCCCCCCCCCCCCCCCCCCCCCCCCCCCCCCCCCCCCCCCCCCCCCCCCCCCCCCCCCCCCCCCCCCCCCCCCCCCCCCCCCCCCCCCCCCCCCCCCCCCCCCCCCCCCCCCCCCCCCCCCCCCCCCCCCCCCCCCCCCCCCCCCCCCCCCCCCCCCCCCCCCCCCCCCCCCCCCCCCCCCCCCCCCCCCCCCCCCCCCCCCCCCTCCCCCCCCCCCCCCCCCCCCCCCCCCCCCCCCCCCCCCCCCCCCCCCCCCCCCCCCCCCCCCCCCCCCCCCCCCCCCCCCCCCCCCCCCCCCCCCCCCCCCCCCCCCCCCCCCCCCCCCCCCCCCCCCCCCCCCCCCCCCCCCCCCCCCCCCCCCCCCCCCCCCCCCCCCCCCCCCCCCCCCCCCCCCCCCCCCCCCCCCCCCCCCCCCCCCCCCCCCCCCCCCCCCCCCCCCCCCCCCCCCCCCCCCCCCCCCCCCCCCCCCCCCCCCCCCCCCCCCCCCCCCCCCCCCCCCCCCCCCCCCCCCCCCCCCCCCCCCCCCCCCCCCCCCCCCCCCCCCCCCCCCCCCCCCCCCCCCCCCCCCCCCCCCCCCCCCCCCCCCCCCCCCCCCCCCCCCCCCCCCCCCCCCCCCCCCCCCCCCCCCCCCCCCCCCCCCCCCCCCCCCCCCCCCCCCCCCCCCCTCCCCCCCCCCCCCCCCCCCCCCCCCCCCCCCCCCCCCCCCCCCCCCCCCCCCCCCCCCCCCCCCCCCCCCCCCCCCCCCCCCCCCCCCCCCCCCCCCCCCCCCCCCCCCCCCCCCCCCCCCCCCCCCCCCCCCCCCCCCCCCCCCCCCCCCCCCCCCCCCCCCCCCCCCCCCCCCCCCCCCCCCCCCCCCCCCCCCCCCCCCCCCCCCCCCCCCCCCCCCCCCCCCCCCCCCCCCCCCCCCCCCCCCCCCCCCCCCCCCCCCCCCCCCCCCCCCCCCCCCCCCCCCCCCCCCCCCCCCCCCCCCCCCCCCCCCCCCCCCCCCCCCCCCCCCCCCCCCCCCCCCCCCCCCCCCCCCCCCCCCCCCCCCCCCCCCCCCCCCCCCCCCCCCCCCCCCCCCCCCCCCCCCCCCCCCCCCCCCCCCCCCCCCCCCCCCCCCCCCCCCCCCCCCCCCCCCCCCCCCCCCCCCCCCCCCCCCCCCCCCCCCCCCCCCCCCCCCCCCCCCCCCCCCCCCCCCCCCCCCCCCCCCCCCCCCCCCCCCCCCCCCCCCCCCCCCCCCCCCCCCCCCCCCCCCCCCCCCCCCCCCCCCCCCCCCCCCCCCCCCCCCCCCCCCCCCCCCCCCCCCCCCCCCCCCCCCCCCCCCCCCCCCCCCCCCCCCCCCCCCCCCCCCCCCCCCCCCCCCCCCCCCCCCCCCCCCCCCCCCCCCCCCCCCCCCCCCCCCCCCCCCCCCCCCCCCCCCCCCCCCCCCCCCCCCCCCCCCCCCCCCCCCCCCCCCCCCCCCCCCCCCCCCCCCCCCCCCCCCCCCCCCCCCCCCCCCCCCCCCCCCCCCCCCCCCCCCCCCCCCCCCCCCCCCCCCCCCCCCCCCCCCCCCCCCCCCCCCCCCCCCCCCCCCCCCCCCCCCCCCCCCCCCCCCCCCCCCCCCCCCCCCCCCCCCCCCCCCCCCCCCCCCCCCCCCCCCCCCCCCCCCCCCCCCCCCCCCCCCCCCCCCCCCCCCCCCCCCCCCCCCCCCCCCCCCCCCCCCCCCCCCCCCCCCCCCCCCCCCCCCCCCCCCCCCCCCCCCCCCCCCCCCCCCCCCCCCCCCCCCCCCCCCCCCCCCCCCCCCCCCCCCCCCCCCCCCCCCCCCCCCCCCCCCCCCCCCCCCCCCCCCCCCCCCCCCCCCCCCCCCCCCCCCCCCCCCCCCCCCCCCCCCCCCCCCCCCCCCCCCCCCCCCCCCCCCCCCCCCCCCCCCCCCCCCCCCCCCCCCCCCCCCCCCCCCCCCCCCCCCCCCCCCCCCCCCCCCCCCCCCCCCCCCCCCCCCCCCCCCCCCCCCCCCCCCCCCCCCCCCCCCCCCCCCCCCCCCCCCCCCCCCCCCCCCCCCCCCCCCCCCCCCCCCCCCCCCCCCCCCCCCCCCCCCCCCCCCCCCCCCCCCCCCCCCCCCCCCCCCCCCCCCCCCCCCCCCCCCCCCCCCCCCCCCCCCCCCCCCCCCCCCCCCCCCCCCCCCCCCCCCCCCCCCCCCCCCCCCCCCCCCCCCCCCCCCCCCCCCCCCCCCCCCCCCCCCCCCCCCCCCCCCCCCCCCCCCCCCCCCCCCCCCCCCCCCCCCCCCCCCCCCCCCCCCCCCCCCCCCCCCCCCCCCCCCCCCCCCCCC
>CM053037.1:130758325-130818325 GCA_028564925.1 Lithobates sylvaticus
AAGAAAAAAAGTGCTTCCAATAGTAAAGTAAAGTAAAACCATTTATTTAAAAAACGCACACGAAACCTTCAAATATTGCACTCACATCCTTTACATAAAACAAAGGCACTTCAGCATAGATTTTTTTAAAGCGGTTCTGCACACATTTCATTTAGTAAATCTCTTTGCCTTCCAAATCAGGCAAAGAGTACTAAATGAAATGTGTTTTTTTTTTTTTTTTACTTACCTTGTAATCGATGACTTCCTGTCTTCTGTGTCTTCGGGGGTGGGCGGGGTCTTGCGGGGATCCTCGTCACGCCGCACTGTCTCCTGGGATCTGGTGTCATTGATCCCAGGAGTCAGTGCGGGCATCTTCCGAAATCTCGCGAGATTTCGGCCACATCTTCCGAAATCTCGTGAGATGTCGGCAGATGTGCCTTTACTGCGGCGGTGCATGCTGGGCCATCTAAAGTGCCTGTGGGGGTTTCACATGCCCACAGGCAAGATGGCCCCCAGCACAAAAGAAGAAGATGAAGAACTTCATCGGACGAAAACCGGCGGCGATCGAGATGGAAGATGGAACAGGTAAGTCCCCCAATTGAGCTATATGCCCTTGGCATATAGCCCAAAAAAAAACGAGTGCAGAACCGCTTTAAGGAAGTGGGGAACCTGCAGTGGTGACACGATGTAGTGCGGTCTCGGCGGACCCAGAATGTTACCAGTAAGTCAGGGCACTATAGTACCCTGTAAAAAAAAAAAAAAAGCAAGGGAGGTAAAATTAGTAATTTGCATGTCTGAGCATGCTCAGTTGTGCTGGCACCTAGTTGTTCAGAGACGGGAAATTTTATATCTCTTCAGACTTTTAAAGATCTTTCAGTGTATATATCACTTTTTCAAGCAGTTTAAAAGCAGATTATCTTTAAACAATTTGCCTAAATGTTACTGAAATATGTGGTAATCATATCATGCTCTAAACATTATTTCCCTGTGCAATACTCCAGGTTCTAGCAGAGTAAGGATTTGGGCGCTATCTGTTTTCTGGGAGCTATAGAAAATTTGATTTTTGGGAGTATTTTTTTTTTACCAGTGCTATAGTGAATTCCGTTTTAGCACTATATAGCACAATCATGGAAATTTGAACGCTAATTGGCGCACATCGCTTTAGTAAATGACCCCCACTATGTTTGCTTTATAATAGTGAATTTCACTCCTATAAGCAAATGTAGACACTGTCTATTGTTGTGATTAGCTGTGATTGGTCACAGCTAATCACATGGTACAAATGGGCAGTGATTGGCCCGGTTTGTACCATGTGATCACTGTGACCAATCACAGCTAGCAACACTAATAGTATACAATGAATGGCATGAAAGGAACCCATTCATTGTTTACAACTGTCATGTGGTCAGCTGTGACTTACAACTGTCAGTCATCCGCTGTTTCTGGTGGACGCAGCCAATGACAGAGCATGCTGGAGCTGCCGCTCGTTCTCGAAGGCATCATATGACATCATTGCAGAACAATAGAGTTCCCACCCGTTTGTCATTTTACAATGACGCAGGTGGGAAGCAGTAAAGGGAAACACTCTGTATTTCATAGCAAAATTTACTCTTGGATGTTTTTCACTCGTCTCGGTGATGACAACTAGTGAAATTTAAGAGTTCCCTGCCGTGGGTTTAGTATAGTGTTTTTTTTTTTTTTTTTTTTTTTTTTTAATTTTTTTTTACTATGATGGTAGAATCAAGATGACTAAACTCCAGGTCTAAAAAACAAAGTTAAGTGGTATCTATAACCAAGGTAAAGGAAAGTCTGAATGTGTTGGAATTACAATGGATGACAAAACCCTGTAGAGACTGAACAGGACTGTCCCAAATGATATTCTTATCAAAACAGCAGCCGTAGAAGACCAGGTGTTGCACAAAGGGATTGTTGTCCCAGACACACCTGGCCTCCTGCAGCACATATTCAGATTGGCACAACTGGGGGCAAAATTTGCCCTCATTGCTGTGACTGTCTTTTGGTGATGGTACTTAACCTCATTTTTTTTTCTTCTGTTTTCAAAACATGCAAAAAACAAAACAAAACATACATTGGTCATTATAAGTATCTGGGTGACCCATGCAAGGGACAAATCATCTGGTATACAATCATATATAGTAGATCAGGAAATAAGGGTCACTATAATGGGTACAATAGGCTGGTTCCCGGGATCGTGAGTCCGTGTCTGTCCTGGGTGCACAGAACTAGACAGGGTATTAAGATTAAGGCATCATACAATTAGGATCTGGCATGAGGTATCCTGGATATCTAGTTTAATTGGGGGACTTCAGAGGCTGTGGAGGGGTCTGCAAGCCATTTGGACCAGACCTTGTCATATTTTTGAGGACAGTGTCTGTTGGAGTAGGTGTCTTTGTAGAGGGGTAAGCTGTTGATTGTTTCCATGGGGAGGGGGGAGTAGGTTTGCGCCAGCTGAGGGCTATTGATTTGCGGGCATAGAATGGTAGCAACCCCACCAGAGTGCGATTCGCTACCATGGGGATTAATTGTTCTATCAAACCCAGCATGCAAATTGCCATGGACTGTTGTAATGGTGTGGTGATTTGAGTCACATAAGCTAGTATCTCCTTCCAATACCCAACGGTAGCTGGGCAAGTCCAGAAGATGTGGATAAAGTCCCCCGTTGTCCCCCCACAACGCCAACAACCGGGGGGGGAGTCGGGGTTAATTTTGTGTAGTCTGTGGGTAGTGAAGTATGCACAATGAACCATCTTAAATTGTATCAGACGATCTCTTAATGAGACAAGGGAGCTAAATGGGAAATCACATATGTCATCCCAGTCATTGTTGTCAAAGTCCGGGATGTCCTGAGACCATTTAGATCTGAGTTTCTCCAGAGTTGGGAGGGAGGTGATTTATTAAGTGAGAATACAGTTGAGAGGTGGGTTTCTTTACACAGTCTGATCTGAGGAGGTCTTCAAGCGCAGGCTGGACCAGTTTTGGGGGGGGGGGGGAGCGGGAGAATTGGCTGAAGGCGTGGTAGAGCTGAAAGAAGCGAAAAAATGTAGGACTGTGGGACGTTAAAATCAGAAGTCAGTTTGGCGAGTGTGGCTAGGGATTGGTCAGAGATTATCTGAGCTATTGTTTTGATGTTAAATTTGGTCCGGGCATGGGGTTCGGGCAGTTTATAGATGTGTTCCAGGGTAGGGTCAAACCAAAGGGGGGGGGGGGCATTGGGAGAGATTGCATGTCTCTGGTAGTGTTCTATTCTGAGTATAAACAGAAAAAGTGCTTCTCCTGCCCTCGTGCAGGCGTTATTAATGTAAAATGGTAGTAATTTCGAATGGTAAGTAGTATACTCAGTCCTAATCAGTCTACCATTGGTCCAATTATGTATGTTTCACTCACATTTTACATCTTATATGTATCATTGATCAACATACATCTATGCTTATTTCTTTAATCACATGCTCATACAGCCCGATACAGCTCATATATCAATTTCATTTTAGTAATCACATCAGAGGTGGTGTGAATGATACCAATACCATACCAAAATCCATTTTGAGGATAGACCCACGTTCCACCTGTGATAGACTCACCCGGGACAGAGGATTTTGGAAAAGACTGAATGCCAGGGGGGGAACAGTTCTCTTTGTGAGCTGTATGCCTGGGGACCCCTGAGGTGGTGTTACTTTGGAGTCAGGCCAAGACACACAGACTCTGGATATGTATATGCCATATTAGCAATAGTGACCGAATCGTACTGTCAGATGCTAATATCATCAACTCCACCCACCTGTCTGTTGTCTTGTATAATGTAAATGAGTCTAGTCTGGCTTGACACAGTATTCCACCTAGTGTTGTTTGTGCTAATTAACCCTGTAATTGAATGACGGAGTCCAGTGTTGATTTAGATAATTAGCTCATGTTGATTCGGTTTCTGGCTACAGTTATATTGTTAGAATAATATGAGCAGGAGGGGGGACCTCCTCTTCTACTGTATTATAAATACTTGTCATTTTGGTTCTAATAAATCAGTCTATGTCAGCAGTGAAACAAGTCTCATCTTGTTTTGTGCTTGGGAGCAGTTGGAATATCTGATATCTATATCCAGACTAGCAATAAAGTGAGTATAGCCTCAGATAAAAATAAATCACAAGACAAAAAAAAAAAGTACCATCATCCAAGTCAATAATTTAAGGGCAAGAAGGTTATAGGACTGCTGGGACAGTTGCTGATGCTGTTCCCTATGCATCCAAACCTGCAAGATTTGGTTGGGGTATATGGACTATCTCGGTACTAGGTAGTAATCACAAAGTAATCACAAACGTTTAATAAGAACAAAATATATACACATAGACATTCAATTAAAATTGTGTGCACCACAACTAAACAACAACTATCGGGTTTTGCCCGTAGGATTTATGTTGAGAAGAGGTGTGGAGGGGTTCTTCTACCGGTATCGCGGCAAAACTGAACTGGAGTACTGCTTGGAGGCCCACTGTGCTAATGGCTGGAGAAAGTGATCGATTATTTATACAGAGTAGCTGGGGGTAATGCGCTCCAAGGCCATTATTGGACATCCCGGAGGATTATCAAGACTTTTTTTGTGTACCTTTTTGGGAGGTGGTAAAAGTAAGGTACATGATAAAATTCTCTATGGGTAAAAAGATGCCTCGGATTTGAAAAATACACCTTGTAATGCTCTGGTTAGAAGTATGTGGGACTCATCCATATATGTATGGAGAGGATCTGATTTTAGTTTCATGTAGGTGTTTTGATCAGAAATAAAATGACGTGCTTCTTGAATAACTATACCCCCAACTTTATCAGCCATTTTAATGATGATCTCACTATTTCTAAGGGTGTTTAAAGCCTGATGCTCTTGAGGATTGAGATTGCACTGAGGCTGCATTCACACCTGAGCGTAGCGGTTTCAGGCAGAAAATCGCGCGAATTGCAGCGGTTTTTACCGTGATTTTGTGCAGAGCAAAGGTTTCACCAATGTAAAAAGAAGAAAAACGCCCAAATCTGCCCGATTCGAGTGACAATAAAGGGTCCGGAACTTGTTTGAGCTTCAGGCGTAGGGCTTCAGGCGTTTTGGAGTGGAGATGTGAACAATCTTCATAGAGAATAATGTATTTTTTCCCCTCTAGCGTTTTGTAGCTTCAGGCGACAAAACGCTCAGGTGTGAATGCAGCCTGAGAGTTGTGGAATTTGGAAGTCTTGTGTTGACACATATTGAGCCGTTCTGAGTAAACAACCTGGTAGAAGAACTCTATCTAAAGTCCCTTTACTGTGAGTGGGAAGTGAAATTCGTCTTGTGTGTGTGTGTGTGTGTGTTTTTTTTTTTTTTGGTATTTAAAAAAAAAAAAAAAAATGCCTACCTGCTCTATGCAGTGGTTTTGCACAGCAGTCCAGATCTTCCTCTTCTCGGGTCCCTCACCGGCACGCCTGGCCCATCTGCTTACTATGGGGGCACCCAAGCCATGTGTCCATTCAAACACAGCGCCACAGCTCAGCTCCGCCCCCCTCTCATTGGCTCACTGACTTTGACAGCAGCAGGAGCCAATGGTGTCCACTGCTGTGTCTCAGCCAATCGGGAGCAATTATTAGGGGGGCTGCTGCCTAGAATGCATTAAGATAAAAGAACCACTTTAACCACTTGCCGACCATCTCATGTACATATACGTCGGCAGAATGGCACGTACAGGCACATCCACGTACCTGTACGTGCCTGCCTTCCAGCGGGTGGGGGGTCCTATCGGACCCCCCCCCCCCCCGCCTGCAGAGACGGTCGGCTTTGCTTCAGGATCGATCCGAGATGAGGGGGCGGCCAGTGATTTTTGGCCACCCCCTCGCTCCTGGCGAATGAGAAGCTTCCCCTGCATGTGAACTGTTAACACAGGCAGGAGGAAGAGATGTCCCACTCCTCGTGTCAGTCTTTCTGACCGGGACGCGAGCGAGTGAAGACATACAAGTAAGTACACCAACAGTACACTGACACATAGGCACACGTCACCCCCCCCCCCCCAGTCAACCCCAGATCACCCCCTGCCCCCCCAGTCAGTGTCACTGATTGCAGTGGTCATTTATTTACTGATCGCTGCATTTAGTGTCATTTGTGACTGTAAAAAGTATCAGAGCAGTTAGCTTTAGGCCCCTTTAGGTCCAAGGTAGCCCCCTACCCCCCCCCTAATAAAGGTTTAACCCCTTGATTGCCCCCCCAGGTAACCCTTTCACCCCCCTTTGCCAGTTTCACTAAGCAATCGTTTTTCTGATCGCTGCATTAGTGTCACTGGTGCCGCTAGGTATCCAGTTATTTTTTTAGGTTAACCGCCAGATTTATATAGGTTCATAAATAGGTTTATAGGTCAGGTACCCCCATATACAACCTAAATAAAGGTTTTAACCCCCTGATTGCCCTTAGAGTTATCTCTTTCACCAGTGATCACTGTATAAGTGTCACTGGTGACGCTGGTTAGCCAGTTCGTTATTTAGGTTCCCCGTCAGGTTTTTATATAGCGTCAGGTACCCCCATATATTACCTAATAAAGGTTTTAACCCCCTGATTGCCCCTAGTTAACCCTTTCACGAGTGATCACCGTATAACTGTTACGGGTGACGCCGGTTAGTTTGTTTTCTCTTACGTTCACCGACTGACACAGCTCCTCTCTTAGACCATTGGGTTGTTATGCCACCTTCAGGAGAAGTCTAGGCATTACATGTTAACATGTGATAATAAAACTAGAACTTTCTAGTTCCTTAGGTAACAACCCCACAGCATGCTACTGCAGCCTCGGTTTTATTTTGCCTAGTGAAGGAGAAAGACCTAGGAACCCTGATGGGCCCATCGGTCTGTCTGTTTCTGCAGAAGCTTGTTTTTTGCGCAAGATGATAGATCCTGTGATCTGCTATTAACAGCCGGCTGGGTGACAGGCTGGATAACCTTATCCTTGTAGTCGCCCCAGTCCGGCCATCGAACGTGTGCAGGTCGCAGCTACGGCTCGGCAGCCTCGGCAGGCCACAACGAAACCTCAGCTCCAGAGGTGGTCGGTGAGCTTTTATGCTCCGGGGCATACATATGACCAGGCTACTGATGTCTGCGTCACAGTATGCCAGGCAAGCAGCTACCCTATACTGATTAGTGAGTAGTTCTGCAATGGAATGTCTCCCAGCTCCTTAGGACTGGTAAGTACAGCTCTCCCTGCCTCGGTGGGGCTGAGCAGCTGGGCATTCCCTGGGAGGTCGATTCGGGGTCCCTCACCTCCCTCTCTTCTCTCCCTGTCCCTATCCTTCCTCTCCCCCCTTCCCTGTGGGGGATGCTGCATGGGCTGCTGAGCGGTGTGTGTGCCATAGACAGGGGCTCCCCAGGGGGCTCTCACCTGGGGTGGGGACTGTGCTGGGTAGCTGTGCCTTGGTTGTCTGTAGGTCTCTCCCCTGGGTGTCTGGAGGCTGTGTCTGCTGATCGCTGTAGCGCTGTTTGCCGCCATTTCTCTGCCTGTTGTTTCACTGTCCTTCATTGCATACAGTGTTCGGCGGCCATTTTTGGTGTGACCAGGGAGCAGCATGCTCTGTCTCCATTTTACTGTAGTCCGGTGGCCATTTTCCCTGTGATTGTGTCCTTTATACTGGACGCTCGGCGGCCATTTTCTTGTAGCCTGAACACGTTTTTGGTCAGTGTCCGTGCCATTCAGAGCAGCTCTGCACAGCGCGGTGTGGTCTCCTATGCATCTGGGAGTTGACACAGGATACAGGCACTATTAGCTGGACGGCGCAGAACCAGTCAGGGTGGTGAGTCCTCCGGGAAAGAGCCCCTCAGCCAGCAGCAGTTAGGAGGGTGGGACCATCACTGTCCTAAGTCCCCAACAGGTGGCAGACAGGGTAAGGTCAGCTTGGCTTCAAAAACTGGTGTTTCTTCCCCCGAAATCCAGGCAATTGCAACCGGTTCACCTGCAGACAGTGCAGTGCCTCTGGACGCCTTGTCGGCGGTCCTCAATTCGTTTGTTGCCAAGATGGAGGCGGTGCGTGGGCGCAAAGGTGGTAAACGGCCCCTGCCCCCCCCCGTCCTCCGGGGAGAGCTCTGACGCCGACTCTGGTCCTGCTGAGGCTGGTGACACCTGTTTTGTCATTTCAGATAACGCTGACCAGGACCGATCGGACAGTGAGGATGAGTCCCTGTCCGGGTCCGTGCGCGACAAAGCGCTTGTTGGAGCACTTATCACAGCTGTGCATGATACCCTGAAGATTCAGGAGCCAGCAGATCCCTCTGCTGATGTAGCGGTCCCTTTTGGGTCCCATAAGCCAGCCCATTCACCTAGGGTGTTCCCATATCTGACTTATTTTGATGAGTTCAATTACAAGGAATGGGGGCGACCGCAGCGGACCTTTTCGGTCCCCAAATACATGGCGGTGTGTTACCCCTTTAAGGAGAGCCTTCTCAAAAAATGGTCGGCTCCTCTGGTCGTGGACCCCCCAGTTTCCGGGTTAAACAAAGTAACCACAATCCCAGTAGAGGGGACTCCTGCCTTTTTAAGGATCCCACAGACAGGAAGGCCGAGGCAGTGGCTCGTTCCTTGTTTATGGCTGTGGGGTCAGCAATGCGACCAGTACTGGCATCCGCACTTGTGTCTCAGACACTCACTGAGTGGGCAAAACTTTTGCACCGCGAATTGGGAGAGCAACAGGCTTCTCCTGTCTGCGTGGAACTAGCAGACCAATTAGTGCAAGGCCTTAAGTACATTTGTGACGTGGCCCTGGATACTCTCCCTCTGTTATCCAGGGCTTTAGTGTCAGCAGTGGTGCTGAGGTGCCTGATTTGGCTAAAATGCTGGTCTGCTGACCAGGCATCTGTAAAAGCCCTGACGGATCTTCCCTTCCTTGGCGACCAGCTCTTTGGAGCCTCATTAGATGACATTATTGAAAATGCCACAGGTGGTAAGAGTACACTACTCCCACAGGCCAGGAAGGCTAAGGAGCCACGCCATAGGCAAGGGCCCTCATTTTCCGCTCACAACCGGCTTTTTCGTCCACCCGGGGCTTCGGCTAAGCATCCCCAGCCCGACAGGACGACCTCTGAAGGACTAAAGCGTCCCTGGAACAGCAAGCCTGCGAGCAAAAGCGCTACCGCATGAAGGTCTGCCTGCAATGCGGATGGGAGGTCGCCTTCGGGAGTTGCAGCCCGGTGGGTCTCTCGGCTGTCTGACCAATGGGTCTGCGATCTGATTTCCTCAGGCTACAAGATAAGTTCCTCTCTTGGCCGCAAAACAGATTCTTCCCTCCAGCATACCCGTACTCCCGGCTCGCCGGGAGGCCCTATTGGGGGCGGCAAGGGACCTGCTGAGTTGCGGGGTGATAGTACCTGTCCTAGAATCAGAACGTTTCCAGGGGTTCTACTCAAACCTGTTTGTAGTCCCCAAAAAGGAAGGGGTACGTCCAATCTTGGACCTAAAAGCCCTCAATTACTTTGTAAAGGTACAGAGGTTCAGAATGGAATCAGTTCGCTCAGTAGTGGCTGCACTCCCTCAAGGGGACCCCCTGGCGTCTTTGGACATCCAGGATGCGTACCTGCACATACCCATATGCCTTCGGCATCAGAGGTTTCTGCGGTTTGCAGTTGGGGAAACACACTACCAGTTTGGCTTTCCCCTTTGGTTTGGCATCAGCCCCCCGAGTCTTTACCAAGGTATTGGCTCCTGTTTTGGCGTTGCTGCGACAATGTGGGATCGCGATCGTGGGTTACCTAGACGATCTCCTCCTGAGAGCATGTTCCGCCTCAGAGTTAGAGGAGGATGTGGCGATCACCATGCAGATCCTGCAGGAATTTGGGTGGCTGTTGAACCTAAAGTCTGTGATTTTACCGACTCAGCGTTTGGAGTACCTAGGCTTACTGCTGGACTCCATGGAAGCGAGAGTGTTTCTCCCTTCAGACAAGCTGCAGACTCTCAGAGCCGCGGTAAAACTGCTGATGAACCACAAGTGGTCGTCACTACGCTTCTGCATGCGAGTCCTGGGACTCTTGGTGGCCTCCTTCGAGGCAGTACCGTATGCCCAGTTTCACACCAGAGTCTTGCAGAAGGAGATCTTGACAAAGTGGGACAAATCTCCGTTGTCTCTGGATCGGCAGATTCAGGTGAGCCAGTTAGTCAGGGATTCCCTGCTCTGGTGGCTGAGGTCCCCGACACTTCGGTCCGGGAAGGTGTTCCTACCTCTGAAATGGACGGTGATCACAACGGACGCCAGCCTAACCGGCTGGGGTGGAGTAATGGGAGTTCAGTCGACCCAGGGCCTCTGGTCGGTGGAGGAATCCAAGTTGCCGATCAATCTGCTCGAGCTGAGAGCGATCAGGCTATGCCTCTTCACATGGTTGATAAGACTTCAAGAGCGTCCAATCAGGATCCAGTCAGACAACGCCATGGCGGTGGCATACGTCAATCACCAAGGAGGAACAAGAAGCTCAGCCGCCGCACGGGAGGTCGCTCACATCCTCCAGTGGGCAGAGCGACATGTACCTGCCCTGTCGGCCATTTACATCCCGGCAGTGGAGAACTGGCAGGCGGACTATCTAAGTCGCCAGATGCTGGACCCAGGAGAAAGTGAGTTGCATCCGGAGGTGTTCAGGCTACTGTGCCTGTGATGGGGCACACCAGACGTGGATCTTTTGGCCTCCTGTCTCAATCGAAAGGTGCCGAGATTTGTGTCCAGGACAAGAGATCCTTGGGCAGATGCGTCAGACGGCTCCGTGAGATCAGTACCAGCTGATCTATGCCTTTCCTTCGCTGAAACTGTTACCACGTCTGCTCCGCAGAGTGGAGGCCGAGGGAATTCCAGTGATACTGATTGCCCCAGATTGGCCCCAGTGTCCTTGGTACGCAGACCTAGTGCGCCTGGTGGCGGACGCCCCATGGCGACTGCCGTTACGAGAGGACCTTTTTGTCTCAAGGTCCAAACCTCCATCCTGCTTTACCATCGCTGGTTTTAACGGCATGGCTATTGAGAGCCAGGTGTTGAGGAACCGGGGTCTTTTGGACTCGGTGATTCCAACTATGTTGAGAGCACGGAAATCTTCTTCTCGGAAGATATATCATCGTACCTGGAAGGCCTACATCTCCATGTGTGGGGAGAAAGGTTGGCGTCCGTGCGCCTTTTCTATATCCAGGATCATGTTGTTTCTACAGCAAGGAGTAGACCAGAAACTGGCTTCAAGCACCATTTAAGGGACACATATCCGCTTTGGCTTTTGAACCTGGTGTTATCGGCACTTCAAAAACCATCATTTGAAGAGATCAGGGAGATCCCTCTGTTGACTCTTTCCCAGAAAGTGGTCTTTTTAGTGGCCATTACTCCGGCTGGGAGGGTTTTGGAGCTGGCGGCCTTGTCTTGCAAGTCGCCCTATCTGGTTATCCACAAGGATAAGGTGGTGTTGCGTCCGCAACCTGCTTTTCTGCCGAAGGTGGTTTTGGCGTTCCACATCAATGAAGACATTGTGTTACCATCTTTGTGTCCTAAACCGACACATCCTAAAGAGGTGGCCCTCCATTCCCTGGACATGGTTCGGGCTCTGATGGTGCATTTGTCTGCTACTAGTCCCTTTTCGGAAGTCAGACTCCTTGTTTGTTTTGGTGGCTGGTCCGAAAAAAGGCATGGCGGTCTCGTCGGCCACCATTTTTCAGGTGCATCAGACAGATTGTAGTACAGGCCAGGGCTTGACAAATTTGCTTGGAATCTAGGAGCCAGCTAAAAAAGTTAGGAGCCAGGTTTCCTTTTTTTTTTTAATGACATGGAGACGAGTGAGGGGAAGATGGCCCCCGCCTGTCTCCAAGCCATTGCAGGGCAGAAGCGACTTCAAATCGTCACTTCTGCCCATAGCTCTTAAAAAGGGACATATTTTTTTTTTTTTTTTTTTTTCCAAATGGCAATTATTTTTTTTTTGCATTTTAGTGTAAATATGAGATCCGAGGTCTTTTTGACCCCCAGATCTCACATTTAAGAGGTCCTGTCATGCTTTTTTCTATTACAAGGGTGTTTACATTCCTTGTAATATGAATAAAAGTGACACCATTTTTTTTTCAAAAGAACAGTGAAAAAATTAAAAGTTAAAATAAATAAGAAAAAAAATAATAATTTTAAACGCGCCTGTCCCGCTGAGCTTGTTTGCAGAAGAGTAGCGCCCGCATATGAAAGCTGTGATCAAACCACACATGTGAGGTATTGCCGTGATCGGTAGAGCGAGAGCAATAATTCTAGCCCTAGACATCCTCTGTAACTCAAAACATGCAACCTGTAGAATTTTTTTTTAAATGTCACCTATGGAGATTTTAAAGGGTAAACTTTTGTTGCCATTCCACGAGCGGGCAAAATTTTGAAGCGAGACATGTTTGGTATCAATTTACTCACCATAACATTATCTTTCACAATATAATAAAAAAAAAAAAAAATTGGGCAAACTTTACTGTTTTGTGTTTATTTTTTTAATTAAAGTATTTTTTCCCAAAAAAGTGCGCTTGTAAGTCCGCTGCGCAAATACGGTGTGACAGAAAGAATTGCAACGACCGCCATTTTATTCTCTAGGGTGTTAGAAAAATAAATATATATAATGTTTGGGGGTTCTAAGTGAAGGCGATAAGGCTGTTTTGTTTTCACTGCCTGCCTATTGGTATTGCTGGGTGTCATACCAACGGCCACCACAAGAGGGCGCCAGATTATAAAAGGTACCATAGGACTGCACAAGGCCGCAAAGCCGGGGCCTCAATTACCGGCCGGCGCGGGCCATCGCGATCGCGCGCGCGCGCGGCGGGGGGGGGGGGGGGGGGGGTGCACTAAAGACAGGATACCCCCCAGCTGTGCTGCCCCAGTCGCCAGGTCGCTAATTCTAGTCGCCAATGCGACCTGGCGCCTGGTATTCGTCGAGCACTGGTACAGGCCTACGCCTTGAAGGGGCAGGTGCCCCCCTTTTCAGTCACAGCCCACTCCACAGGGGCAATTGGAACGTTTTGGGCCTTCCGACATCAAGCGTCTGTCGCTCAAGTGTGTAAAGCGGCGACTTGGTCGTCTGTTCACACCTTTACAAAAAAGGTAGATGTCAGTGCATCGGCTGATGCCTGTTTTGTCAGCAAAGTTTTGCAGGCGGCCGTATAATTGCAATTACACTTACATTTTTTCCTGTTTTTTTTGGTAAAAACACAGTACCTTAAGTAAATGCACTGTTGCATTTGTTACCGCAGTTCTGAGGCGGTTTGAAGGTAGTGACTCCCAGTTGAGGAGCACTCTGTTTGTTTTTGTTTTTTGTGGGTAACAAAGTGTTTTGGTTCCCACACGCTGTTGTTTTTTGTGGGTAAAGTTATACTAGTTCCCACATGCCATGGTGGGTGAAGGTTTTTATGCTGTTTTGGCACTGCTTGGGGACGTCCCAATGGTCTAAGAGAGGAGCTGTGTCAGTCGGTGAACGTAAGAGAAAATAGGATTTTTTGTACTCACCGTAAAATCCTTTTCTCTGTAGTTCACCGACTGACACAGCACCCGCCCCTCCTATTTTTGTCTACGTTATACTGCTTGTTGACGTACTGAGGCTGCAGTAGCATGCTGTGGGGTTGTTACCCCTTGGGCGGAACTAGAAAGTTCTAGTTTTATTATCACATGTTAACATGTAATGCCTAGTTTTCTCCTAAAGGTGGCATAACAACCCAATGGTCTAAGAGAGGAGCTGTGTCAGTCGGTGAACTACAGAGAAAAGGATTTTACGGTGAGTACAAAAAATCCTATTTTTATAGTGTCAGGGCAACCGCCATTTATTACCCAATACCGGTTTAACCCCCTGATCGCCCAGTGGGTGATATCAATTAAGTTTTAGGGTCAAATAAGGTCTGCGTCGCCCCAGGTTAGTGCTAGTACCACAAACACCCACGTGCAAAGCATACACCTCCCTTAGTGGTATAGTATATGAACCGATCAATAGCTGATCTGATCAGATCTATACTAGCGTCCCCAGCAGTTTAGGGTTCCAAAAAACGCATTGTTAGCAGGATCAGCCCAGATACCTGCTAGCACCTGCGTTTTCCTCCTCTGCCCAGCCCAGCCCACCCAAGTGCAGTATTGATCGATCACTGTCACTTACAAAACACTAAACCCATAACTGCAGGGTTCGCAGAGTCAGACCTGATCCCTGCGATCGCTAACAGTTTGTTTTTTGGTAGCGTTTTGATACAGTCGCTAACAGTCGGGAGCTTTTTTACCTGTGAATCTCACTAGTGTACTACTAAATTTAGAGCCCAAAATGGCAAATCGAAAGTACACTAGTGAAGAGGCCTACACTTTTCTGAGCATGACAGATAGTGAAGAGGAGGTCACTCATCTGTCAGAATCAGGCTCAGAATACTGTAGAGGACAGCGGCTCCATGACAGGTAGCTCTGACGACAGAGGTGAGGTCCCTGCTAAGGTCAGGCGTAACCGATCCCGATCTTCTGCTGTTGTTGTTGAGATGCAAGAACCGCAGGTCTCTCGTATGGAGCAGAGAAGTACTAGCGCCGCTATTCCTTCTGGTGAACTGGCAAGCACCAGCGGCCTAGTACACCCTGGAAGTACATCCAGCACTGCAGTATCGCGTGGTGACGTGGCGAGTCCCATAAGTGCAGTTCAAGCTGGCGAGGTGGCAAGCACAAGTTGTGTCCCGCTGCCACCAAGAAGAAGACAAAGGCAGGCCCGTCGATCCCATAGCGTCCTTCCTGCAAAATTCGCCAATCCTGATTTGGTGCCCACCACTTCTGCAGAACCCGTACTTCCCCCATTCACTGGCCAACCCGGTATTCAGGTGGAAACAGCTGATTTTAAGCCACCCGATTTTTTTTTTCCGCTGTTTTTCACGGAAGATCTTTATAGATCTATTGTGGACCAAAGTAATATATACGCTGGTCAACACATCGCCGCTAATCCCCAGTTGCCTTTTCTTGCCAGAGATTGGAAACCAATTTACGGTTTCCGAATTTAAGTCCTTTCTGGGCCTTTCCCTTAACATGGGCACACATAAATTCCCGACTCTGCGGACTTATTGGTCCACGCGCCCAGTCCACCATATGCCCGTGTTCTCTGGCTCCATGTCCAGGAAACGATACGAGCAGATCTTGCGGTTCATGCACTTTAACGACAATGAACATTGTCATCCTCGTGGAGACCCTGAATACGATCGGCTCTACAAAATTCGGCCCCTCAAACCATTTCAACCAACGTTTTGCAGCCTTGTTTACTCTCGATCAAGTTGTCTGCGTTGATGAGTCCCTGATTAAATTTTCGGGCCGCTTGTCTTTCAAACAGTACCTTCCCAGCAAGCGTGCCAGATACTGGGTCAAGCTCTATAAGTTCTGTGACAGGGCAACAGGCTATACATGGAGCTTTATGGTTTATTAGGGAAAAGATAGTTGCGTAGAGCCGGAGAACTGCCCAGATTACATAGGGAGCGCTGGCAAGATAGTGTGGAACTTGGTGTCACCCTTATTCGGAAAGGGGTACCACTTGTACGTGGACAATTATTACACGAGCATGCCACTTGTTTGATCATCAGATTGGAGCATGTGGCACCGTGCGACCTAATCGCCGGGGCTTTCCCCAGCGGCTTGTAGATTCCCGTCTTAGGCTGGGGGAGAGAGCTTGCTTGCAGTGTAATAACTTGCTCGCTATAAAGTGGAGGGATAATAAGAATGTTTTCGTTCTTACCTCCCTTCATGCAGACACGACAGTCCAAATTCGTAAGGCGGCTGGTGTTGTGGAGAAACCCCTCAGTGTCCACGAATATAACCAAAATATGGGAGGGCTAGACCTCAACGACCAGTTGTTGGCGCTGTATCTAGTTGCCCGTAAGGCCAGACGCTGGTACAAAAAAGTGTCTGTTTACTTATTTCAATTGGCTTTGCTGAACGCTCATGTGCTATACGGAGCTTCAGGCGGGACTTTATCCTTCCTTGAATTCCAGGAAGAGATTGTCACAGACCTTCTGTATCCAGACGGTTCTGCACCTCACCATTCCCAACCAAATGCAGTTAGCTGGCTGCATGAGAGGCATTTTCCTTATGCTCTCCCGTGTACCCCTACCCAACGAGCCCCCCAAAAAAGATGTGTCTGTAACAAGCGCGGATTTAGGCATGACACCCGTTATTATTGTCCACGCTGTCCTGACAATCCTGGTCTTTGCATTGGTGAATGTTTTGAACGCTACCACACACTAGTGAAGTATTAGCGTAGGGTACAGCATTTCACAGGCTAGGATACACTTACACAGGGTCTCCCAAGATGCCATTGCATTTTGAGACCCGACCGTTACAGTTAAAATTTACAGTTACAAAAAAAAGCGTAAAAAAATAAATAAATAAAAAACCCAAAAAAGATCTAAAATAAAAAAAACAAAAATAGTTGTCATTTTATTGTTCTTTCTCTCTAGTCTCTCTATTGTTGCTCTTTTTTACTGTATTCTATTCTGAAATATTTTATTATGTTTTATCATGCTTGCTTTTCAGGTATGTCATTTTGTTATACTTTACTGTTTACTGTGTTTTATTGTTACCCATTTTTTTGTTTTCAGGTGCGCCATTCAACTGCAGCGCGGATTTATTTATCTTGACAGCAACAGCGTTTGCTCCCGCGATACATAAAGCCGTGACTCCAGTGCTGTCAGAGGTGATTTCACCACCACAGTTAAAAAAAAAGAGCATATATGCCGAAGCATGGGGGCAGCAGGGGCGGAGGATTTGCTCCTAATGCCACGTACATACGGTCAAAATTCCAATGGAGGCTTGCCCGTGGAAAAGTCCGACCATGTGTACGTGGCATAACTTTTTTGCGGGAGGATGCCCCCATGCTTCGGCATATATATATATTTTAGGGACAGGTTGCGTTAAATTTTTTATTTTTTACTATATATTTTTTTTGGTATTTGCTTTGCAGGTATGGTAAGGTCTTTTGCCTAGTAAGGAGAAAAGACCTAGGAACCCTGGCGGGCCCATCGGTCCGTCTATTTTCCCGCAGAAGCTTGGTTTTTGCGCAAGATGATAGATCCTATGATCTACTATCAACAGCCGGCTGGGTGACAGGCTGGATACCCTTATCCTTGTAGTCTCCCCAGCTCGGCCATCGAGCGTGTGCAGGTCGCAGCTACGGCTCGGCAGGCCATGACGAAACCTCAGCTCCAGAGGTGGTCGTGAGCTTTTATGCTCCGGGGCATACATATGACCGGGCTACTGATGTCTGAGTCACAGTTTTGCTGAGACCAGCAGCTATCCTGTACTGATCAGTGGATAGTTCTGCAATGGAATGTCTCCCAGCTCTTCAGGACTGGTAAGTACAGCTCTCCCTGCCCCGGTGGGGCTGAGCAGCTGGGCATTCCCTGGGAGGTCGATTCGGGGGCCCTCTCTCCCCCCTCTCCTCTCTCCCTGTCCCCTGTGTGTCTGTGCAGGGCTCTCACCTGGGGTTTTTTTAGCGCTGGTTGTGTCCTGGGTCCTGTTTTCCATGTCCCTGGAGGTGCCTGTGAAGTGCTTGTCTCCTCATGTTTTCACATTCGTCGGCCATCTTGAGTGTGGGCATGGCTTCGGCGGCCATTTTCCCTGTGTTTTTGTCAGCGGCCATTTTCCAGAAGCCTGAAACACGTTTTTTTTACTGTGCTCTAGCAGCAGCATGTGCTCCTGTGTTCTGGCGGCCATTTTCCCTGGGTTTTATGTCCTTACACTGGACGCCGGGGCGGCCATTTTCTTTGAGCCTGAGCACACTACAGGACGGTTTCAGTGCCATTAGCAGCTGCTTCACCGACACAGGGCTGTTTTCTCTGCACCTGGGAGCTATCAGGGACTACAGGCACTACCTGCTGAATAGCGCAGAACGCTTCAGGGTGGTGAATCTTGCGGGAAAGGGCCCCTCAGCCGGCAGCAGTAAGGAGGGTGGGACTGTCACTGTCCTAAGTCCCCTTTGGGTGGCAGACAGGGTAGGGTCAGCATGGCTTCAGAAACTGGTGTTTCTTCCCCCGAAATCCAGGCAATTGCAACCGGGTCGCCTGCAGACGGTGCAGTACCCTTGGACACCTTGTCGGCAGTCCTCAATTCGTTCGTTGCCAAGATGGAGGCGGTGCGTGGGCGCAAAGGTGCTAAAAAGCGGCCCATGCCCCCCCCGTCCTCTGGGGAGAGTTCTGACGCAGACTCGGGACCCGCTGAGGCAGGTGGCCCCTGCTCTGTCATGTCAGAGGACGCTGACCAGGACCTTTCGGACAGTGAGGATGAGACCCCGTCCGGGTCCGTGCGCGACAAAGTGCTGGTTGGAGCTCTTATCACGGCTGTGCGTGATACCCTGAAGATTCAGGAGCCAGCAGATTCCTCTGCTGAGATAGCAGTCCCTTTTGGGTCCTGTAAGCCAGCCCGTTCACCTAGGGTGTTCCCGTATCTGACTTATTTTCACAAGTTCATTTACAAGGAATGGGGTCGACCGCAACGGACCTTTTCGGTCCCCAAATACATGGCGGTGCGTTACCCTTTCGAGGAGAGCCTTCTCAAAAAATGGTCGGCTCCTCCGGTCGTGGACCCCCCAGTATCCAGGTTAAACAAAGTAACCACGATCCCTGTAGAAGGGACTCCTGCCTTTAAGGATCCCACGGACAGGAAGGCCGAGGCAGTAGCTCATTCCTTGTTTAGGGTGGTGGGGGTCAGCCGTGCGACCAGTACTGGCATCCGCACTGGTGTCGCAGACACTAACTGAGTGGGCGAAACTGTTGCACCGCGAATTGGGTGAACAGGCTTCTCCGGTCTGCGTGGAACTAGCAGACCAACTAGTGCAAGGCCTTAAATACGTTTGTGACGCGGCCCTGGATACTCTCCCCCTTTTATCCAGGGCTTCAGTGTCAGCAGTGGTGCTGAGGCGCTTGATTTGGTTAAAATGCTGGTCGGCTGACCAGGCATCCAAGAAAGCCCTGACGGATCTTCCCTTCCTTGGCGACCAGCTCTTTGGAGCCTCTTTAGATGACATTATTAAGAATGCCACAGGTGGTAAGAGTACGCTACTCCCACAGGCCAGGAAGGCTAAGGAGCCACGCCGTAGGCAGGGGCCCTCTTTTTCCGCTCATAAACGGCTTTTTCGTCCGCCCGGAGCTTCGGCCAAACGTCCCCAGTCCGACAGGACGACCACGGAAGGACAGAAACGTCCCTGGAACCGCAAGCCTAACAAGCCTGCGAACAAAGGTGCTACCGCATGAAGGATTTCCTCCACCCATGTCTCGGGTGGGGGGACGCCTTCGGGAATTTGCAGCCCGGTGGTCCGCCCGACTATCCGATCAATGGGTCTGCGATCTGATTTCCTACGGCTACAAAATAGAGTTCCTCTCCTGGCCGCAGAACAGGTTCTTCCCCTCCAGCATACCCGTTTCCCCGGTTCGCCGGGAGGCCCTCTTGGGGGCAGTAAGAGATCTGCTGAATCGCGGGGTGATTGTGCCTGTTCCGGAATTGGAACATTTCCAAGGGTTCTACTCGAAACTGTTTGTAGTTCCCAAAAAGGGAGGGGTACGTCCAATATTGGACTTGAAAGCTCTCAACCACTTTGTGAAGGTGCAGAGGTTCAGAATGGAATCAGTTCGCTCGGTAGTCGCGGCACTCCATCAAGGGGACTTTCTGGCGTCCTTGGACATCCAGGATGCGTACCTGCACATACCCATATGCCTCCGGCATCAAAAGTTTCTGCGGTTTGCGGTCGGGGAAGCCCACTCTCAGTTCGTGGCTCTCCCTTTTGGTTTGGCTTCAGCCCCCAGAGTCTTTACCAAAGTATTGGCTCCAGTTTTGGCGTTGCTGCGGCAACGTGAGATCGCGATCGTGGGATATCTCCTCCTGAGAGCATCTTCCGCCTCAGAGTTAGAGGAGGATGTTGCGATCACCGTACAGACCCTGCAAGAGTTTGGGTGGCTGTTAAACCTAAAGAAGTCGGTGGTAGTACCGACCCAGCGTTTGGAGTACCTAGGCTTGCTACTGGACTCCAGGGAAGCAAGAGTTTTTCTCCCTTCAGACAAGCTGCAGACTCTCAGAGTTGCAGTAAAACGGCTGATGGACCGCAAGCGGTCGTTGTTTCACTTCTGTATGCGAGTTCTGGGTCTCATGGTGGCCTCTTTCGAGGCAGTGACGTATGCCCAGTTCCACACCAGAGTTCTACAGAAGGAGATTTTATCACAATGGGACAAATCTCAATTGACCCTGGATCGACAGATCCAGGTGAGCCAGCCAGTCAGAAATTTGCTGGTCTGGTGGCTGAGGTCCCCGGTGCTTCAATCCGGGAAGTCGTTCCTTCCTCTGAAATGGACGGTGATCACTACGGATGCCAGTCTATCCGGCTGGGGTGGAGTGATGGGGGTTCAGTCGGCTCAGGGCCTCTGGTCGACGGAGGAATCCAAATTGCTGATCAATCTGCTCGAGCTGAGGGCGATCAGGCTATGCCTCTCCACATGGTCAGTGAGACTGCAGGGGCGTCCGGTCAGGATCCAGTCAGACAACGCCACTGCGGTGGCGTATGTGAATCACCAAGGAGGAACAAGAAGCTCAGCCGCCGCACATGAGGTCGCTCACATACTTCGGTGGGCAGAGCGACATGTACCGGCCCTGTCTGCCATTTACATCCCAGGAGTGGAGAACTGTCAGGCGGACTTTCTGAGTCGCCAAATGCTGGACCCAGGAGAATGGGCGTTACATCCGGAGGTGTTCAGGCTACTGTGCCTGTGGTGGGGCACACCAGACGTGGATCTTCTGGCCTCCGGTCTCAATCGGAAGGTGCCAAGATTGATGTCCAGGACAAGAGATCCTTGGGCAGACGAGTCAGACGCACTGGTAGCTCCGTGGGGTCAGTATCAGCTGATCTATGCTTTTCCTCCGTTGAAGCTGCTACCACGTCTGCTCCACAAAGTAGGAGTCGAGGGGATTCCAGTGATTCTGGTCGCCCCAGATTGGCCTCAGCGACCTTGGTACGCAGACCTAGTGCGCCTGGTGGCAGACGCCCCGTGGCGACTGCCATTAAGGGAGGATCTTCTGTCTCATGGCCCAATTCTCCATCCTGCTTTACCATCGCTGGCTTTAACGGCATGGCTGTTGAGAGCCAGGTACTGAGGGACCGGGGACTGTCGGACTCGGTGATCCCCACTATGTTGGGAGCACGGAAATCTTCTTCTCGGAAGATATATCATCGCACCTGGAAGGCTTACATCTCCATGTGTGAAGAGAAAGGGTGGCATCCGCGCTCCATTTATATATATATATCCAGAATCCTGCTTTTTCTTCAGCAAGAAGTAGACCAGAGGTTGGCATTAAGCACCATTAAAGGACAAATATCAGCCCTGGCTGTCTTTTTCCAGCGACCCCTGGCGTCTCACTCGTTAGTGAGTACCTTTGTTCAGGGGGTGCGACATGTGGTCCCTCCGGTGCGTCCACCGTTGCCTCCGTGGGATCTGAACCTGGTGTTATCGGCGCTTCAGAAACCGCCGTTTGAAAATATCAGGGAGATTCCTCTGTTGACTCTTTCCCAGAAAGTGGTCTTTTTAGTGGCTATCACATCAGCCAGGAGGGTTTCGGAACTGGCGGCCTTGTCCTGCAAGTCTCCCCATATGGTTATCCACAAGGATAAGGTGGTGTTGCGTCCGGAACCATCTTTTCTGCCGAAGGTGGTCTCGGCGTTTCACATCAATGAGGACATTGTGTTGCCATCCCTGTGTCCTAAGCCGACACATCCTAAGGAGGTGGCCCTTCATGCGTTGGACGTGGTTCGGGCTCTGAAGGTGTATTTGTCTGCCACAGCTCCCTTCCGGAAGTCAGACTCACTGTTTGCTGGTCCAAAGAAAGGCATGGCGGTCTCGTTGGCCACCATTTCTAGGTGGATCAGACAGATCGTAGTACAAGCCTACGCCTTGAAGGGGCAGGTGCCCCCCTTTCCGGTCACGGCCCACTCCACGAGGGCAATCGGAACGTCTTCGGCTTTCCGACACCAAGCGTCTGTCGCTCAAGTGTGTAAAGCGGCGACCTGGTCGTCTGTCCACACGTTTACTAAGTTCTACAAGGTAGACGTCAGTGCATCGGCTGATGCCTGTTTTGGGCGCAAAGTTTTGCAGGCGGCCGTATAGTTGCAATTGAGTATGCAATACTTTTATTTTCCTGGTTTTCCGATGAAAAACGCAGTACCGTTAAGTTAATGCACTGTTGCATTACATTCCACAGTTTGGTGCGGTTGTGGGTAGTCACTCCTGTTGAGGGTACCCTGTTTTTGTGGTGGTTATCCACGCACTGTGGTTTTTTTGTGGGTGAAGTTTCACTAGTTCCCACTGGCCTGGTGGCTGAAGTTTTTTTATGCTGTTTTTTCCCCACCCCTCGTTTGGCACTGCTTGGGGACGTCCCAATAGCTAAGAGAGGAGCTTTGTCGGTCGGTGAATATAAGAGAAAATAGGATTTTTTGTACTCACCGTAAAACCCTTTTCTCTGTAATTCACCGACCGACACAGCACCCGCCCCTCCTATTTTTTCTTTACGTTATACTGCTTGTTGACGTACTGATGGCTGCAGGGCAGGCTGGGGGGTTGTTACCCAAGGGACCGCCCCCTGGGCGGAACTGGAAAGTTCTGTGTGTTACATAACAAGTAATGCCTAGTATTCTCCTAAATGTGGCATAACAACCCAATGGCTAAGAGAGGAGCTGTGTCGGTCGGTGAATTACAGAGAAAAGGATTTTACGGTGAGTAAAAAAAATCCTATTTTGTTTTAATGTTTAACCATAATTTGCTTAGCAGGTACGCCATTCAGTTGCAGCGCGTATTTATTTATCTTGACAGCAACAGCGTTTGCTCCCACGATACATAAAGCCATGACTTCAACGCTGTAGGAGGTGATTTCACCACCACAGTTAAAAAAAAAAGAGCATATATTCCGAAGCATATGGGCAGCAGGGGCGGAGGAGCGATTGGCTCCTAATGCCGCGTACATACGGTCGAAATTCCGACGGAGGCTTGCCCGTGGAAAAGTCCGACCGTGTGTACGCGGCATAACTTTTTTGCGGGAGGATGCCCCCAATGCTTTGGCATATATAAATGGTTCATGTATGCCCATCGTTGGAAGTGGGTGGATGAAGGGAGGTATTCTAATGGTGGGCATACCCACCGATCAATCTCTTTTTTTGAGGCTGCATGGAAAAAAAAAGATTACAATATATGTCCAGTATGTTGCTGGACTTTGGTTATACCAGAATGATGCCTGCAGGTTTAGGTATCATCTTGGTATCATTCGTTTCAGCCAGTGATCGGCTTTCATGTAAAAGCAATTCTAGCAGCTAATTAGCCTCTAGACTGCTTTTACAAGCAGTGGGAGGGAATGTCCCCCCTCCCGGATATAAACAGCGCCATTGGGAAAGCGTTTTATCACACCGATCTTAGTGTGGTCAGATACTTTGAGGGCAGAGGAAAGATCTAGGGTCTAATAGACCCCAATTTTTTTTAAAAAGAGAGTACCTGTCACTGCCTATTGCTATCATAGGGGATATTTACATTCCCTGAGATAACAACAAAAATGATAAAAAAAAAAAAAATGGAAGGAACAGTTTAAAAATAAAATAAAAAAGCTTAATAATAATAAAAAAAAAAGCACCCCTGCCCCCCCCCCTTCTCTTGCGCAGCACAAAGCACTCTTTGGGGGGGGTTTTGTGCTATTTTGGCATTTTATGGCCTTTGAAACTGTGATCGGTAGTGAGGAGTGAAATCAAAAATTTGCACCCTTAGAAATCCTGAAGGTGGTAATTGGTTTTTGGGGCCCCGTACGCGGCCATGGCTCCCAGAAAGTCCAACACATGTGGTATCCCCGTACTCAGGAGAAGCAGCAAAATGTATTTTGGTTTTGCAATATATCTTTTTTTTTTTTTCCTTCAATCACTTGGGACTAAAAAAAAAAATATATTCAATGGGCTCAACATGCCTCTCAGCAAATAGCTTGGGGTGTCTACTTTCCAAAATGGGGGTCATTTGGGGGGGTTTTATACTGCCCTGCCATTTTAGCACCTCAAGAAATGAGATGGGCAGTCATAAATTAAAAGCTGTGTAAATTCCAGAAAATGTACTCTAGTTTGTAGACGCTATAACTTTTACGCAAACAAATAAATATACCCTTATTGGCACTTTTTTTACTAAAGACATGTGGCTGAATACATTTTGGCCCAAATGTTTGACTAAAATTGAGTTTATTAGATTTTTCTTATAACAAAAAATAGAAAATATCTTTTTTTTTTTTCAAAATTTTCGGTCTTTTTCCATTTTTATATCGCAAAAAATAAAAATCAGAGGCAATCAAATACCATCAAAAGAAAGCTCTATTTTTTGTCGCATCATGGCAGCATACACTCTGGGTTGTGACTCCGCCTCCACAACCTGATAGGACCACATAACTATAAGATGAAGCTACGGCCCCCGCCCCAGCATTCTCTTATTTTTCCTCACCTGTTGGGACTGCACGGACATCACCCCCTTACCGCTTCGCCCCAGCCAGGTTCTAGCCACTCCTGGTTTAGAAGTCCTTACTGGTACAGCCTCTAAACAAAGCTTAAATAGGTTTAGCCAAATTGCAGTGGTCTCCCTTTCTTTTTTCCTTTTCTTCCTACCTGTGTGCCTGGGAACTCTCCTGGGCTCTGTTGTCCTCCTAGGGGCGCTGGGATGTGTTCTGAGGAAAATTGAATGAACCTGCTTCTGTTCCTTGTATCTTGACCGAGAGATCGCTGAATTGCTGCAGTTTGTTTGCCTGTCTTGCAACAAAGCTCCTATTTCATCCTACTGAGGAAAAAGCATGTTTCTTTTCTCTGCATCTACTTCCTGCATAAGCTGCTGTGTTTTACCTCACCTGCTCCTCCCAGCACATCAAAAGAGCATGATTCCCCGTCTGACAATGAGGGGTTGGAAGCAACTGCAGGGTTTGATTTTTCGCTAAACCATTCGTCAAATCGGTCAAGGAAGCGATCGGATGGGAGGAACCCCGGGAAGTCCAACCAAAGCGCAAAAAATACTTCCCAAACCTTAAATGGGACTCAGAGGCCTTTTCATTCATTGAGGAATTGGATGATTTAATTAAAGAGGAATGAGAAGAAATCGAGTCTGAACAGGCTTTCCAAATTATATCCCTTGCAGGAACCTAAAGTGAGTCCTCTTGTCTCTCCTCCCGTCGTAGACGCATCTTTCATGCGGCTAGCCAGGCATGTGACATTGCCGATCAAAGATGCCGTGACATTCAGGGATATCTTGGATAGGAGGATCGACACCGATATGAAGAGAGCCTACCTTGCAGCAGGAGGCACTTGCAGACCGGCTGTGGCACTTGCAGCTGTAGGCAGGGCCATTTCCAGCTGGTCATCAAACACTGAGAGGTTGGTCTCAGAAGGCGCGGACCAGGAGAGCATAATAAAAGCTCTACAGGAGTCTCGCGGGGGACTTTGTGGCAGAGGCTTCGGTGGATGCGATTAAATCGTCATCAAGGGCCATGTTTGCCTCCGTAATGGCCAGGCAGGCACTGTGGCTAAAACCCTGGTCGGCGGATCCGGTCTCCAAATCAAATTGGTGCCGAATTCCATATGACGGCTAGAACCTTTTCGTGCAAAGCTGGACTCAGCAATTTCAAAGGTGACCGGTGGGAAGTCGGGACTGATTCCATCGGACAGAAAACCGAAACAGCAGAGGCCTCCTCCCTTCAGACGTAATCTGCCAGACAGATACAGGGATGCTAAATCCTATAGGCCAGGAAAAGAATACAGGAGGGGCTGGAAGAACCCCCAGACATCCTTTTATGAAGTTTCAGAAGCCCAAGACTCCCGCTTCCAGTGACCAAAAGTCTTTTTGAAGGTGCACCCACCCAGCCAGCAGTAGTGGGGGCAAGGCTTTCAAAATTCAAGCTGGTTTGGGCGGAAGCAATAAAGGACCATTGGACAGTGGCTACTGTCCGTTTCGGGCACAGATGGCCCTTCAAGAGACGTCCCCCAGGGGATTATTTTTGTCCCACCAGACTTCCACCTCCAGGGGAAAAACGGTTACTGTTGACCAGTTACGTCCAAGAGCTTCTCCAGAAGAAGGCGATAATAGAGGTACCTGCATCACAGAGGGGTCGGGGATTCTACTCACCGTTATTTCTGGTCAAGTCTTGGATCTAAAGAACCTCAATCACTCCATTCGAGTGGAGTCGTTCAAGATGGAGAGTTTACAATCAATCCTCCAGGCCATAAATCTGGGAGACTGGATGCTCTCCATAGACCTCCAAGACGCATATCTTTACGTCCCGATCCATGTTGCTTTCCAGAAGTTCCTTCGGTTCTCGTGAATCAGGGCCACTTCCAGTTTCAGAGTCTCCCGTTCGGGATCTCTACTGCCCCCAGAACTTTCACCAAGGTACTGCTACCAGTAATCGCATCCTTAAGGGAGAAAGGGTTGAGAGTCCATCACTACCTGGACGACATCCTCCTCCTTTCAAGCAACCAGGAGTCTCTCTTGTCCAACATCGGGAGGTCCTAGTTGCCACACTACAAAGACTGGGCTGGTTGATAAACTGGAAAAAAAAGCAAAAGTGCGGAACTGGATACCCGGACAAACACGGTGGAACTACCGGCAGAAAAGATTTCCCCACTGATTCAGAGGGTGAGAAGAGCAATCTCAGCAACATCCCTTACGGCCAGAGCATGTCTCAGTCTCCTAGGCTCTCTGTCTGCGACCATTCCTATGGTCCAGTGGGTCCAATGGAACGCAAGACCCCTTCAAACGTCCTTTCTGCACCAATGGGACGGCTCATCCATGACCCAACCGATCTACATCTCGGAGGAGGTCAAGCGATCCTTGCAGTGGTGGACTCGTCCCTGCAATCTGAGGAGATGCAAGCACATAGTTCCCCCTCCTCAGGAAACGGTAACCTCAGATGCCAGTTTGGAGGGATGGGGGGCACACTACCTGCACTACGCGGCCCAAGGGCGCTGGCCATTCAGGATCCAGAACGCAGTCTCCAATGTGCTGGAGATGAAAGCAGCCTTTCAGGCCCTCCTGGCCTTCAGTACTTACCTAAGGGGGAAGCAAGTCCTCCTGAAGATGGACAACAGGGTGGCCGTTGCCTACATTAACAGGCAGGGGGGCACCAGAAGCTCCTCCCTGATGCAGGAAGTTCGCCCCGTGATGGAGTGTGCACAATCAAACCTATTGGACCTGAGAGCGACCTATATCCCAGGGGTCGAGAATCTTCTAGCCAACTCACTCAGCAGAAGATTCGTTTCCAACAACGAGTGGTCTGAGTCCCCAAGCATTTGCGATAATAATTCAGACCTGGGGCCCACCAGACATAGACCTGGCGGCCACACCAGCCAATGCAAAATGCCGGAGGTTTCTATCAAGAATCCCCTTTCCGTCAGCGGAGGGAGTAGATTGTCCACAACATCCCTGGAACTTCAACCTCGGCTACATTTTCCCTCCGACTCCCCTCATAGCGAGGTTCCTTCTGAGGCTCAAGAGGTCGACGGCACTAGTAGTGCCGGTGATCCCTTTCTGACCAAGGAGGCCTTGGTTCACTACTCTCCTTCAGTTGAACACAACGGATCCTCTCCCTCTTCCGCTGTCAGCAGATCTGCTCTCTCAGGACCAGCTTCTACATCCAAACCCAGAGAGGCTACATCTGATGGCCTGGAGGCTGAGAGGTCTAGGTACCTAGAACAGGGTTGTTCTCAGAGGGTAGTGGAAACATTACTCCAGGCTAGGAAGCAGACTACCAACAGCACCTACAGAAGGATCTGGGAGAAGTTTACCGCCCTCTCTCAACAACAAGGTTGGGACATATCTTCTCTGACAGCTCCTCAAATCCTGGAATTTTTGCAGTCAGGCCTAGAGAACGGTCTTCGGTCCAGTACCCTGAAGGTCCAGGTTTCAGCCTTATCCGCCCTGACCCGGGTCAAATGGGCACATGATCCTCTGGTTATCCAATTTCAGAGGGCCTGCCTTAAACTAAGGCCACCTAGGAAACCATCATTCCCAGCATGGGACCTCTCAGTTGTCCTGGAAATACTGTCTAATGATCCATTCTCTCCACTCGACAACATTTCCCTTTGGAACCTGACGCTTAAAGTCTCATTTCTGATTGCCATCACTTCAGCAAAGAGGGTCTCAGAGATGCAAGCCTTGATGGCCAAAGAACCGTATCTAGTCGTCTACCCGGACAGGATAGTTCTAAACCTTCAGATCGTTTCGTACCTAAGGTATCCTCCTCATTTCACTTTAATTAGGAGATCAACCTTCCAGCCCTTATCACAGATCAAGGTGATCCTCTGGATGTCAGGGGCAACATTCTGAAGTACCTCTCAGCAACAGAATTGATCAGGAGATCGGAGAACCTCTTAGTCATCCCATACGGCCATAGAAAAGGTCAGGTGGCCTCGGCTCACACCATCGCTTCATGGCTGGTGAAGACTATCAAAAAGGCAACAGATTCCGGAGGGCTTAAAGGCACCAATTTAGCAACAGAGTGAGCAACGGATTCCGGAGGGCCTAAAGGCACATTCCACCAGGGCAGTGGCAACTTCTTGGGCAGCCTATTGTAGGGTCTCGGGAGAGACTGTTTTTAATGTGGCTACCTGGTCTTCCAGAAACACCTTTATGTCGCAATATAGGGTGGATTCTGCACAACTTTCAACAGTAGATTTGGGAAGGGCCGTAATTCAGGCCAACTCCTCTGTTTCTTGTTAATAAATTTATTTTTCTTGCATTCCCACCCAGTCTGCGAGTTACTCCCCAGAGTGTATGCTGCCATGATGCGACAGAAAAACTGAAAATTGTATACTTACCTTTCCGTAATTTTCCTTTCCTGTCGCATCTTCATGGCAGCATACAATAAACCCACCCATAGAAGGTGATTAATATATATACGGAGAATGCTGGGGCGGGAGCCGTAGCTTCATCTTATAGTTATGTGGTCCTATCAGGTTGTGGAGGCGGAGTCACAACCCAGAGTGTATGCTGCCATGAAGATGCGACAGGAAAGGAAAATTACGGAAAGGTAAGTATACAATTTTCCGTTTTGTGGGAAGAAAAGGATGCAAATTTCGTTTGGGTACAACATTGCATGACCGCGCAATTACCAGTTAAAGCAGTGCAGTGCGAAATTGTAAAAAAACCTCTGGTCCTTAGGCTGACAATTGGTCCGGGTCTTAAGTGGTTAAACACTGATTTGGGCTTGAAGGAAGTATGTATAATAGGCGGCGAATACACCAGATGTTGTGATAAAAAGATGGATTTAGTATCCTAATTGTCCCATAATTCCATCAGATCACCCAAGGCTTGGGCTTCTATAGAGTTAATTGTGTCATTTTCCAGAGAGGTAGTATCACTAGTGACAGTACCTAAGCTTTGAAATGCGTTACCGCCCCTTTCATGTCAGCTTGGCTTCCTTATTGATGTCAGGTCCGGTGCCATCTTGCGTTCTACGCTGGTTAATGCGGTGATCAGCCACTTCCTAAAGCTTTCGACTAACACAGCTCCAATGTCTGATGCCGCTATTCCACCAGGACCATTTAGGAGAGCCCAAAGACTGACCAGAATAATCTTATACATGCTCGTTTAATCTACTAACGTGAGTTTCCCTTTGTCTTGCTTTTAACAGTAGTCGTCTGGTGCCCCTCTGTGTTTTTGTGTACCCAAATTTATTCTGCAGAAGGACAATGACCCCAAACATACAGAAAAGGTCATTAAGAACAATCTTTAGCATAAAGTAGAACAAGGAGTCCTGGAAGTGATGGTTTGGCCCCCGGCCTGATCTCAATATCATTGAGTCTGTCTGGGATTACATGAAGGGACAGAAGGATTTAGAGGTTGTTCCAAAGATCTTGAAGAAATAACCAATCTGCCAAGAATACTACTCTGGGCCGGGCAGATTTTACAGACTCTCTCACAAATGTACTCTCTCTAAAATTCGCCTCCTAAGCAACCAAGCCTACGGTGCTTGGAAAGATGGGATACTGACCTCAAACGGAAATTCTCAGAAAAAACATGTATCATCACCTTTGCCATCAAATCCTCCTTATGCACCAAAATGCATTAAACTAATTTTAAAATCTTCTCCAGATAGTACCTCACACCCACCAGGCTACACAAATCCTTCCTGACTTCCTCGGACCACTGTTGGCGGTACAGAGAAGACTAAGTTTTATTGTTGCATGTTTTCTGGTCCTGCCCAAGATTAACGAACTTCTGGATAGAAGTTTGCCATATTACACAAACATTCACAAAATACGAAATACCGGAGGATGCGTCTTTCTTCCTACTACACCTATTAAAGATCCCAATCAAATCCTACAAAATATCATTGCTACGTCACTTATTAAACGCAGCCAAGGTGTGTATACCCCTTTACTGGAAGCAGCAGTGACCACCGTCTGAGTGCTGGCTGAGAAAAGTAGAAGAAACAAACAAAATGGAAGACCTGATCCTTACCGCGCAACACAAGCAAGAGAAATGCACAAAGACCTGGAGTCTTTGGAATACTTTAATTTACTCTGATGAAGGGACATTCCTACTAGGAACATAACACTACGTTAGCCTAGAGTGGTGTCGTCCACTCCCCACCCTCACCCTATCTCTGCCTCCCCTCCTCCTTCCCTCCTCCCCCCCCCCCCCACCCCCTTCTTTTCCCTCACTATTCCACATTCCACTGTGCTATCGAAAAACAAAAATGAACACGGAGAGGATTTTGCCACTTTTTTAAATTTTAAACAAACTACCTGATAAGAATGTACAGTACAAGGCTTGCTGACTTTCTCTCCCATGTATGATTTTGTACAGATGTATATCGTAACAACAGTTGCAATGTCTCCAAACTTTCTGTACTTATTTCTCAACGACATGTACATCGATGTTGTGATGGTGGAATTTCTCCATATGTGGTTTCTTAATAAAAATTTATATTTGAAAAAAAATAAAAGTATACCTAGATGCTGTTTTGAAGGCCAAGGGTGGTCACACCAAATTTTGATTTGGATCTCTTTATTGTTTACTTTTCATTTTGTTGATAAAAATAAACTATTAAACACTTATATTTCATCCCTTTGGCCCCTTTCGCACCGAGGCGTTTTTCAGGTGCTACATCGCTAAAAATGGCGCCTGAAAAAAACCAACCCCATTCACTCCAGTCTGACAGCCGGAGGGCTTTCACACTGGAGCGGTGCGCTAGCAGGACGGTCAAAGTCCTGCTAGCAGCATCTTTGGAGCGGTGTATTCACCGTTCCTAAACCGCTGCTACCCATTAAAATCAATGGGACAGCGCGGCTATACCGATTTTCGGCCGTTAGCGGGGGTTAAAACCGCACCACTAGCGGCCGAAAACCGCCGCTAAAACGACAGTAAAGCAGCGCTAAATATAGCAATGCTTTCACACTGGGGCGGGAGCGGCGTCGGTAAAGGGGCCTAACTTACAGCATTTTTTCACACCTGCCTAAAACATTTGCACTGTAGTGTGTTTATATCTAATATATGTGTATGTACAGTATCTCACAAAAGTAAGTGCACATTTTTGTAAATATATTTTATTTCTTTTCATGTGACAACCCTGAAGAAATTACTTTGCTACAATGTAAAGTAGTGAGTGTACAGCTTGTATAGCGAAATAAATTTGCAGGCCCTGCCTCCCAGCAGCTAAGCATGTATATTATTATTAGCCAGATATCTTCATCATTCAGGTATTTTCTCTTGCGTTCATTGACAGACACAGCTTCTCAATTCTTGACCACAGGGTTATAGTTCTACATAGGTTGGAGTAGGACACCAGGCAGAAGAAAAAACACAGAACCACCTATGGGCAGTACTAACTCCCCCCTCTCCACTATAGGAAAGACAGTTATTTCTGCCTAGTGTCTCAGGAGTAAGAACCTAGTTCCCTTCTGTGACCTTTTGTTTTTTTATAGCCTTTTCCTTGGTCTTTTTTTACTGTGGAGAGCTTCAGTCAAAAGCAGGGCTCAGCGGCGGCCAGCACATAGGCCATCTTCCTATGATCTGTTTTCGGTTAAGTGGCCATTTGTTTTGTAGACTGCAGTGGCTGTGTCTGGGGACCAGACCCGGATGCGGGCGTTTTTTGTTGGTCAGCGCTGCAGTCACTTTGTTTACCCCCTAATGCTCTCCTGGTACACATGGTCCATCGCCTCCTCTTGGAGGTGTAGCTACTCTGCTGCTGGCTCTCCCCATCTATCTGTTTTTTTTTTTTTTTTTTTAATTGGTTTTTGTTTTTTTTGGTGCTTTCCCTCCTCGGGGTGCTTCTTGTGTTGGTGACTCCCTCCTAGGTAGTCATCACTATGGAGTCTCACGCTCCCCCTTTAGGTCCTGCTGAATGCCTTGTTGGTGGTCCTTGAAGCCTTTGTCTCCTGGGTGGAGGTGGTGTTCAGGTTAAGGCTGGTAAAAAGCAACCTCCACCCTTCCCGTCCTGCTCAGAATTCTGAGCCCGAGTTGGGCTCTGCTGCAGCTGTGGGGCCAGGTTTTCCTGATGGCCTTGATGTTATCTCTGATGACTAGTATGAGTCTTCAGCCTCTGTGAACACACAGGAAAAAGCACAGATGACACTGCTGATCACTTCTGTATGGGAAACGTTAAAACTTGATACCTGTGGGGCTGCAGAAGAAGTGGCTGTTCCCTTTGGTATGCACAAGCCAATTCACTCGGCTAAGGTTTTTCCTTAGCCTTCCTTATTTGATACCTTTTGTCGCCAAGGTTTGTGAATGCCTAATGCCAAAATGCCTAATGCCAAAAAGTACCCTTTTTGTGATTCGGAAACGCTTCTCAGTGCGTTGCCCCTATGACTACTACTAAAGAAGGCGACTTTCCCTCCTGTTGCAGACCCTCCCACCTCCAGGTTAAATAAGGCAACCATGATACCCATGGAGGAGTCGCGTTCCTTTAAAGAGATTGTAAAGCCTTGTTTTTTTCCTATAAAAATAACAAAAGTTATACTTACCTGCTCTGTTGCAGTGGATTTGCACAGAGCAGCCTGGATCCTTCTCTTCTCAGGCACCTCTTCTCTGATCCTGGCCCCTCCCTTCTGTTTAGTCCCCACAACAAGCAACCCGAGCTAAGTCACAGCTCCCTGTGTCCATTCAGACAAAAAACCTTCTGCCTTTACAGCCCCTTTAAGTTGAAGTGATCGCCCACATATTTGCTATTGCTAGTTCAGCGCTACGTTTGGTTTTCACCCTGTTAGGGAATGGGCCAAGGTTTGGGTAAAAAGCAGATGTCTCTGGTTTTTGTGGAACTGGCAGATCAGTTGTTCCAGCGCCTCACATACGTGTGTGATGCAGCCCCCTTACTTTCCAAGCTCTCCGTCTTGGTGCTGGTGCTTCGTAGAGTCCTTTAGCTCAAGTATTAGGCTGCGGACCAGGCAATGAAAAAGGCCCTAGCAGAATTGCCCCTCCAGGGTGAACTGGATGACAGCATCAAGAATCTTACTGGTGGGAAGAGTACTTTACATCGACATGCTAAGAAGGGTAACGAGCCACGCTGCAAACGGGGTCCTTCCTTCTCTGTGCAAAAGTGGCTTTTTCGTTCTGGCTCTGTGGGCAAGGGTTCCAAGCTCTTCAAGGCTTTTGCAGGTGGCTCCAAGTCTCGCTGGTCTCGCAAGCCCGCTAAACCCACGCACAAATCTTCCTCAGCATGAAGGGGGCCACCTTCTCTGGTTCGCGGGCTTGTGGACCTCCCTGATCAGACAACTGGGTCCACAAGGTTACAAAAGGTTTCATTCCTATCAAAAAATTTTCCCTCCCAATATTTGCCTCTCTTCAGATTGCCTGCAGGCCATTTTTACAGGACAGTGAAGGATCTATTGTTCAGGGGGTGCTCGTCCCCGTTCTCCAACCTATTTGCAGTTCAGAAGAAAGAGGGGGGTTTCATCCAGTCTTATATCTCAAGGCCCTGAACTGCTTTGTGAAGGTGCAGAATTTTAAAATGGAATCCACCCATTCAGTGGTGCCATCTCTCCTTTTGGGGAAATTTCCTTGCCTCCATAGACACAAGATATGTACCTGCATGTCCTAATCTGTGCCGGGCACCAAAGCTTCTTAAGCTTTGCTGTCGGAACATACATGTATCAGTTTTGCGGCGCTACCCTTTGGTCTGGTATCCGCTCCTCAGATTTTTACTGGCTCCAGTTCTAGTGTTGCTGAGATAGCAGGGGATTGCCATGATTGGTTATCTGGACGACATTCTTCTTTGAGCAGAGTCACATTTTGCACTTTTGGACTACATAGTGATCACTATATGCACACTGCAGGGCTTTGAATGGGTCTTGAACTTCAAGAAGTCCGCTCTAACCCCGACCAGGAGGCTGGAATATCTGGGTATCATCCTTGTCTCATCCCAGGCCAAAGTGTTCCTCCCATTGGACAAGCTTTGGAAGCTCCCGTCAGCTATTGCTACTGTCCCGCAGGCAGGCAGAAGCATGCAGGTTCTGGGCCTCGTGGTTAACAATTTCAAGGCTGTTTGACACAAGGGGTCTGCAGAAGAAAATCCTCTCCAAATGGGACACGTCTCCACTAATCTTGGACAATTGGATGTCTCCACTGTCCTTGGATTCGGCTGGCCCAGTGGGGTTTGGTGCCAGTCTCCCTTGTTCTGGCACAGAAGCCCTTTCTTAGGCTGCTGTAGACAGTGGTCACTACAGTAACAAGCCTGTTTGGCTGGGGAGGAGTCTGGGGGCAGAGGTCAGCTCAGAGCTGCTGGACACTGGAGGCTTGTCTACTGATGTATGTTCTGGAGCTGCGACGTTCAGACTGTGTCTAGAGCAGTGGACAGATCTTCGTGGGTACCTGGTCAGGATTCAGTTGGACAACCATCAGGGTGACATTAACAATGGGGCAGCAGTGCTGGAAGTTTCCAGAATCCTTTGGTGGTCAGAGCATCATGTACCGGCTATCTCCACTGTGTACATTCCAGGCGTAGAAAGCTGGCAGGTGAATTACCTTAATCGGATACTGGATCAGGGGGAGTGGTCGCTACACCTGTAAAGTGTTTCTTCAACTCAGTGGGGCATTCTTATTCCTCTTCCTCCATGGTGGATGCCATGTTTTGGAGTTAGCAGCTTTGTTTTGTGAGTCTCCTTATTTGGTCTTACACATGGATAAAATTGTTCTCTCTGCTCTGTTTTCTTTGCATCCTAAAGAGGTTGCAGTGCACTCCTTAGATGTGGTCAGGGCAGTTCATGTGTACCTGTCTGTCTGCTACGAATCCTTTCCGGAGGTTAGATTCTTTGTGATTCAGAACAGCCTCTCCCGCCACCATTTCTCTGTGAATCAGGCAGATGGTAGTTCAGGCTTATGCCATTAAGGGTCGGGCTCCTCTCTTCCCCCCGTATGGTGCACTCTACTAGGGAAATTGGTGCTTCTTGGGTGTTCCGACATCAGGTGGACTGCCTTTTTTTATTTGATTTATTTTTTGTAGGGGACTTTTTTTTTTTTTTTTTTAGGTTTTCAAATCCCTCTGAGACATAGCTTTGGGATGTCCCTGTGGTCAAGCATAAGGCTCCATGCACACTGGCTTAAAAAAATTCCCTTTGGCAGAAAAAAAGTTCATAGAACACTTTTTTTTTTTTTTTTTCTGCTTTGTGACTTACTGGCTTGCTTATAGAAGCGAGGGTTTATACAAGTTATGACTGCCTATTGGTGATGCTGTATTTTTTTCCTGCCTAGCATAGTCTGGTGCTATCACCCTGCGGTCAAGAATAAAGAGAAGCTGTGTCCATTAGTGAATTTGGAGAAAGGGATTTCACGGTGAGTAACAAAAAAGATCCTGTTTTTGGCCAGTTTTGGAAATCCCCACAGACTTATAGCTCAGCTTGCAGAGTGTATCATAAGGCATGAAAGTGCCCTGGCTGAGCAACTTGAAGGATTGTCTGGTTCATTATGCGGTAGGCAGATAAAGCTATATTGTGATCCATCTGGAGCCATGTGGTCAATATTAAAGAAAAAAAAGTGAAAAATACACAGGATCAGAAATATATATATATATATATAATATATATATATATATATATATATATATATATATATATATATATATATTAGTTTTTTTAGGGTGATGGGAAGAGTATAGAGACAGAATTGTGCTGCCAATATAGGGAACTTGATTACTAAGCTCTCCAGCCAAGAGTTCTGACAATGAAGTCTGAGACAGTATATGATTTACCACGCCGGCTACACAGATCATTTGTCTTTTTGTTTGCTTTAAACCCTCTTTTAGTAAAATATTGTAATGACTACTAGTTTAGTTCATTTGCATACATCCTAATTTTTAGTATGTTTTTCTTGTTTTTGCAGCCACTGGTATAATTCTGAAATACCTCAATGGTCAGAATAGACCACACAGCACTCAGGATGTTTTCAGTAACCTCCAGAGAGAGCATGGCCTGGGCAAAACTGTGAGTAAACCTATGCTATAGCAGCCAGGAGTGTGTTTTAAAGTTGTAGAGCAGGCAATGTGCTTCCATGTGGGAGTGATGCGGGTGGATTTTTTTTTGCATACCTCTTTATTTAATTTATATTTAATTTTATAACATACATACAACACAATCCACAGATTGTGGAAATCACCCACCGGCTACATCAAAATTACCGGTGTACATACCCTGTTTCCCCAAAAATAAGACCTAGCGTGATTGTCGGTGATGGCTGCAATATAAGCCCTACCCTGAAAATAAGACCTATAAGGACTTTAACTAGGGCTTATTTGGGGGGTAGGGCTTATATTGCAGCCATCATCGACAATCACGCTAGGTCTTATTTTCGGGGAAACGGGGTAAAACAAAACTGTTGGGTTTATTCTTCTCTTGTGAACAGTCAAACTCCAGATGTATTGAGAAGTAAACAATTTATTCCAGTTGTGTTAACACATGAGGTTGACCGTTACATGCCAAAGGATGCAGCTAGAATCACACAAAGTAATGTATCTCTCCCCTCCTAATTCCTACATAATTCAGCCGCTACGCTTCTATTGGCTGAGGAAACATAGATCGCGTGGCTGGTACAAGGTGGTACTTTATTTCGCTAATTCGTGTTTCCTGTACAATCTAATACTACCATATTTAGTTAAGCTTAATCATCCTACAACTTTACTGTGGAGTTAGTTAAAGCAAACGATATAAGAGGTTAATACAAAGTGCTCATAAGTGGGATTAAAAATCTCTCAGGTCTCAGGGTTATTGTTTTTCAAATAGTCACACAATAAACATTTAAAACTTTTCTAACATTCCCTCATCTTTGTGTGACTATTTTATCTCAACACATTTCGATGATAGTCCCTGTGTTATACACAATCGGGCTGTATGTCATTAAGTTGAGCTTCAATGTCCACATAGGTCTCCTCAGAGGTAGGAAGGGTTTGATACATCGTTCTTGAGACTTCAGTTTCAATCAGTTTTTGTGAAAGTCCTCGAATACAGGGAATGCAGAAGCATCCACAAATGACCAAAACAGCCAAAGCCACAGCGATTTGAAATGAAACATGATGTGATAAGTCCAGTCCATTTACCGAACCATCCTTCAAGCCAGTTTGTGAATGGATCAGTAATACCCGAGTTTTCCGCTAATTCATTCGGTAGAGCAGTCAGTCCTTCCAAGGCTCTGGTCACGGTCCCTCCAGGAGCTGTATTGTTAGGGATAAAGGTGCAACACATGCTACCAAACATTTTGCATACCCCTCCTCTTTCAGCTAGGACCATATCTAAAGCCATTCGGTTCTGCCATGCCATTAGAGATGTGGGGGCCAACTGTTCAGCTAGGCCCTTTACAGCATCCCTAGTATAGTTTACAAATCGTTGTTGGTTATAATATATATAGTTAATCCAGTCAACATTTTTATTTATAGTCACCCACCAGAGAAGAGACTCAAACCCAGCTGTCACCCGATTCCTGGCCTTAAACTCATCCGGCACCCCGCAAGGAACCCCAATCTCATCTATGTAGATCTGAGAGTCAAATGACCCCATGAGAGAGGTGTCCTTCTGATACCGTTGGTGACTCTTAGTCCACGGGTGTTCTGACAGGATCCCCAGGGGCATAGCCAGCTGGACCATAGCGCAATCCCCTTGGGCATTGGCATGTATACTAGCTCGCAGTTTCTTATACCCACACATCCACCAGATATTAGCTCTCTGAATGTCATGTTCAACCCAGTCACCGTTGTCTATGTGTTAATCCTCTCCACACAGTAGTCATCGGGTAGTGACCCAAGATCCACCCCGCTACGGTTCCCTGGGAGTGTAAAACAAGTAAAATTGCCCAGATATGCAGTAACCGCCGGAGGTATCTGAGGTCTCTGTACTGGGGGAAACCTCAAACTCAATGTGTGACAGGTACAGTTTTTTTCAGGTTTATAGCTCTTATATAATCACAACATACATTTTAAACCTTCTGGATCTGTATTGTGATCTAGAGGAAAAGGAACTGTTGCGTAGAGTTTTAACCGTGTACCTCAACCATTCTAACCACTCATTTTTTTCTTGGTAACCCGTCTCCAAAGCTATGGCATCTTCTATCGTTAGGTTAGTAAATCTTATGGTTTTACTCAGAACTTCTATTTTTATTTTTTTTAACATAAAGTTTATTTGTCACAAAAAAAACAATACAGAACAGCTTATTCAGCATATTACACAGGTATTTCGGATATGACAGTTATGCATACATTAAAGTTTACAGACTAGGAAGTGCAAACAGATAGGAAGATTTATTTTCCATTTCCATCCAGATAATGACTGACCAAGTGGAATTCACCTTTTGTTTCCCTGTGGGGGGGACAGACCGGTTCAATACGGTAGCCATTGTCACTCATCTGCCCGTCACGGGAGTCATGAGAAGTCTGTGAACCAGTATATGTCATCTGGTAGGTGTGGGTGGTGGAGTACAATCCTGCTCTTAGTCCAGGGTCAGTTCCCTTGCTGATACCCAGGGGGCCCAGATCTTTTCGAATTTGGTCGGACAGTTCCTACCTAGGTAGGTGAGTTTATAAAGAGGTAAGGCGTTGTTAATTAAGGTCATCCATAACTGTTTGGGGGGTTGGGTTTGATTCCATTGGGTGAGAATAGCTTTCCTAGCATAGAAGGATGCATAGAAAACTAAGAGTTTTTTCTTTTGAGGGGCTCCAAGGAGGTCGCAAACCCCCAACAGGAGGATGGTGGGGCTGTATGGGACCCTAATCTTCCCTATAGAATTGATATCAGTTAGCACTGCCTGCCAGAAAGCCACTATACGGGGACACGAACAGACGACGTGGAAAAAAACCCGCTTCGTCTTGCCCACATCTGGGTCATACCGCCGAGCGACCAGGGTAGATTCTTGCGGGCCGGAGAGTATTGGGTGCGGTGTAGAAATTTCAACTGTGTGAATCTATCCCTGGCGGAGATAATCAGTGGTATGTATTGTTGAATACCCTCCTCCCAGTCGTCGTCAGCTAGGTCCGGAATGTCTGCCTGCCAGACGTTGTATAGTTGTGTAACCTTAGACGTGTCCAGCCCCGCCAGCATAGTATAAAGAGCAGAGAGCGTGCCCTTTTGCTCCCCGGATCTCAGGGTATTTTCTAGATCCGACATTCGTAACACAATCCTCCGAGGGAATTGGGAGTTGTATGCATGGCGTAGTTGGAGGAACCTAAAGAACATGTAGTTTGGTAGGCCCTTGTCTCGCTTCAAAATGTCGAAGGGGGCTAGTTGTCCCGCGACCACCACATCGCTCAGTTGTGTGATTCCATATCTGATCCATATAACCGGGTCTGGGATGGAACGGAAGTGGGACAGCCCGGGGTTTCCCCATAGTGGGGTGTGAGGGGACCACGTGTCCGGTTCCTGCACTAGTGTATGGACCTTGTTCCACACTCTGAGGGTGGTTCTCATTGGCATAGAAACTCTTGTGTTAGATTTGGGGCCTCTGAAGACCAGGTTCCCAAGCTCTTCGCGGGAGCCCAGTACTTCTGCCTCCAGTGCCGACGCAGGGTTGTTTGTGTTCCCAGCCAGCCACCATTTTACAGTGACCAGCACTGCTGCCCAGTAATATTTGAGAAGATTTGGTAGGGCAAGTCCTCCCAATGTGAGTGGGAGTTGGAGAGTCGTTTTTGCTATACGTGGAGGCGCTCCTTTCCATATGAAGTTGGTCAGTATGCCGTCCACTTTCCGAAAGAAGGATACAGGTATGGGTACTGGAGTCTGTCTAAAGAGATGGGTACATTTCGGGAGTATTGTCATCTTAATCAAGTTGACCTGCCCCACTGGTGTCAGTGGGAGGGACTTCCAGGCTGCGCATCTCTGGGACAAGTGAGACACTACCGGATCCAGATTTAGTCCAATAAATTGGCCCAGGTCTCGATGGATCTCTACCCCCAGCTATCTAAGCTGTGACACCCTTTTAAGTTGTGTGTCTGGAAGGCTAGACGCCTCCTCTGAGTGTAGGGGAAGCAGAGTCGACTTTCCCCAGTTAATGCACAGCCCGGAGTAACCTCCGAAATCATTGATTACCGATAGTGCCGTCTGAAGAGAGACACCATCATCCCTGAGGTATAGAAGGGTGTCGTCCGCGTATAGCGCCACTTTCTCATGTAATGCACCTACCCTGATACCCTGTATGGTCTGAGTGGAACGTATAAGGATCGCCATTGGTTCTATCGCCAGTGCAAACAGCCCTGGCGACAGAGGGCACCCTTGTCTTGTTCCTCTACCCAAGTTAAAGGGAGGGGAGAGGACGGTCCCTGTTCGGACCCTGGCTACTGGGTGTTTGTACACAGCCGCAACCCAGGAGATGAAGGTTGGTCCGAAACCGAACCTGCGTAGGACCTCCCACAGATAGGGCCACTCGACCAAGTCGAAGGCCTTCTCTGCGTCTTGAGAGGCCACTACCGCCGGCTGGACGCCTCCATCCCCCAAGGCCAGGACCGCATACAACCTACGCAGGTTGATATCCGTCCCCTTAATGGGCATAAATCCCGATTGGTCCTCGTGGATTAAAGTAAGCATTACCTCATTTAGGCGCCTGGCAAGAATTTTGGTGAGGACCTTTGCGTCCGCGTTTAAGAGGGAAATGGGCCGGTAGGACGAGCACAACTGAGGGTCCTTACCCGGCTTGGGGATAACTACTATTATGGCTTGGGCCATTGACGGGGGGAGGGCCCCATCCTTTAGGGTTTTCGTGATCATGGCATGGAGTCTAGGTGCCAATTCTTCAGCGTACTGCTTATAGAATTCTGGCGGCAGCCCGTCCACACCCGGGGTCTTACCCGACTGCATTGAGCCAAGCGCCACCTGTACCTCCGCAATGGTAATTGGGGCGTCTAGGAGCAGAGCAGCTGATGGTGTAAGGGTCGGGAAGGTCACCCTGTCTAGATATGCTGCCAGTTCTCCCTCCGTGCACTGAACCCGTGGAGAGTATAGCTTGGTATAGTAGTTTACAAAACAGGTGTTAATAGCCCCCGGGTCTAATGCCTTTGTACCATCCTCCCGCCTTGTCCTGGGAATAGCAGAGACCATGGACTGTTCTTTAGAGATCCAGGCCAGCATCCTCCCGGTTTTATCGCCCTGTTCAAATATTCTTTGCGTTTGGACTAATTGCCTCCTGCTGGCCTTCGCTGTCCTAAGTAGCATCACCTCCCTATATGCCACCCTCATATCCTGCGCTGTGACGGGGTTAGCCGTCTGGGCAAAGCGTGTCTCCAGTGCCTGGGCCTTCTGCTCCGCCTCCTCTAAGAATATTTGCCCATTCCTGCGCTCCCTATTTATGGAGGACATGTAGCATCCCCTAATATAGGCTTTAACCACTTGCCGACCGGCGCACGACGATATACGTCGACAGAATGGCACGTACAGGCAGCAGGGCGTATATATAAGTCCCTCCTTTAGCCTGTCCGTGCCATCGGGAGCGCGCCGGTCGGGACCCCCGTGAGTCCGATCGCGGTCCCCGCGGACTCTATCGACGCGGGGACCCCCGCGATCGTCTCACGGGAAGGCGAGATAAGCAGCATCTCCCCGTTCTGCCTAGCAACTAGTGACGCCGATCTCTGCTCCCTGTGATTGGAGCAGAGATCAGCATTCACTAGCTGACAGCCACGCCCCCCCCACAGTAAGAAACACACCCCTAGGGATACTTAACCTTTACACTGCCCCCTTGTGGTTAACCCCTTCACTGCCAGTGTCATTTATACAGGAATTAATGCATTTAAATAGCATTAATTGCTGTAAAAATGACAATGGTCCCAAAAATGTCCGATGTGTCCGCCATAATGTCGCAGTCACAAAAAAAAATCGCAGATCTCCGCCATTACTAATAAAAAAAAAAAAATTATTAATAAAAATGCTATAAAACTATCCCCTATCTTGAAAACGCTATAACTTCTGCGCAAACCGATCAATAATCGATTATTGCGATTTTTTTACCAAAAATATGTAGAAGAATACGTATCGGCCTAAACTGAGGAAAAAAAATTTTTTTTTATATATTTTTTGGGGATATTTATTATAGCAAAAAATAATGCATTTTTTTTCAAAATTGACGCTCTATTTTTGTTTATAGCGCAAAAAATTAAAACCGCAGGGGTGATCAAATACCACCAAAAGAAAGCTCTATTTGTGGGAAAAAAAGGACGTCAATTTTGTTTGGGAGCCACGTCGCACGACCGCGCAATTGTCAGTTAAAGCGACGCAGTGCCGAATCGCAAAAAGGGGCCTGGTCCTTTGGCTGCAAATTGGTCCGGTCTGAAAGTGGTTAAAGGCCTCCCAATCCGTAGCCGGGGAGGTAGAGCCTTCGTTTAGTAACCAGTATTGCGCTATCTGCTTGGCCATCTCTATTTCTATCGTAGGGTGATTTATCCAATACTTAGAGAGTCGCCAGATTCTGTCTGCTTGCGGCGTCTTGGTTTGTAATGAGCAGAGTAGTGGGGAATGGTCGGAAATACCTCCTAGGAAGCATTACTACATCCTGAATTTTAGGTAATAAGCTAGGGCTACTGTACATCAGGTCAATTCGGGATAGTGTTGTGCGACGGAGAGTGGCAGGAGTACATGCGTTCCAATGGGTGCTTCCACCGCCATATGTCCACCAGTCTATAGTTCTGCACCCATCTCGATAGAGACGAGTCAGTGGCAAGATCAGGGGAGAGTCTGTCCAGGGAGGGATTCGGGGGCATGTTAAAGTCACCCACCAGTAGTATATTGTCGGTAGGGAATGTCGTCAGGAGAGTGGCAATAGATCTCAGAACCGTGAGGGTGGCGGGAGGGGGTACATAGAGTCCCACCAACACCATGTCTATCATGTCAATTACTGCGTGAATTACCACGTATCGCCCCTCCGGGTCTAATTTGACAGTTAGCAATTCAAACGCCAGGGACTTGTGAACTAAGATACTAACACCCCGGACATGGCTAGAGTAAGTGGCATGTTAGTGATGGTTTACCCAGGGGCGTTTAAGGCCCATGATCCTCCCACCCACCAAGTGTGTCTCTTGTAATACACATATGTGGGGGTTATATCTTTTCATGTAAGAAAAAACTAGAGCGCTTGATCTTATTATTCAGTCCCCTCACATTCCAGGACAATATTTTCAGAGGAGCCATGACTCGGACTGATCAGAAAAGTTGTCAGGATGGTATTCTTCCCACCCACTCGTAGGGACACCCACCTCCAGGGCCTTCCTGTCTGTGATGAGGAGTCGTTGGTTTGGGGAGGTAGGTTTGATGGAGTACGTCCTCGTCTGTGTGGTGCATATGCCTGTGTAAAGCCGTCCATAACCATTGGGACAGCAAGTCTGAAAAAGCAAGAAAATAACAAAAAAAAGGAAAAAAAATAAGATGGCCAGAAGGAGTTGAGTTTATTGAATTTGGACGTGGAACCTTGAAGGTGAGGTAAATTGAAAATTGGGGCCACAGCAGTATTATCCAGAAGCCTAACCCCTCACGCCAAGACAACAGGCATTTGCTACCTTATCCTCCCTTCCACATGCCACAGATACTGTGATTAACAATTGTTATAATTGGGAAGGCATTAAGAGGGTATTAATTGGACATCAGGATGATTATTGCAACAGCGGCTGAAGTCGATAACTCGCGTACCTGAGCAGGTGCTGCCACAGACCCCCTTGTTAAAGGTATAGTGCTATCAAAATCCCCTTGGGCGCCTTTTTTTTTTGCTCTTTCCCCAGGAGGTGATTTAACTATTGCCGGTCGAAAGGGACCCAGTGACTGACAAGCTCCGGGACACACAGTAGCCGAAGGAGAGCAACAGGGGGTGTATTATTGCCTCAGACACGGTGGTCGGAACTCTGTAATTGACCGCTATTAGCAAACGGTCCCCGAGACGGTAGTCGCACCTAAAAATCCAACAAAGCACATTTGCCTTTTTCTTTTTCATTTTTTTTTCTCCTTCTCCTTTTTCTCTCATTTTTGCCCCGTTTTATTTTCCCTACTATTATCATCGATTGTGATTACCAACTATTAGCTACGTAATATCAATCCTGAGGGTGTGTTATATAATTTCCCTCTGTTGTATTAGTGTAGTGTTGCAACTGATATTAAAGAGGTGAAAGGGGAGAAATTAAGAGAAATAGATAAAAGGCTCCCCCCCCCCCCCTCAGTTACGGCCTTTGAGGTACCAATATGAGGGGCAAACCAAGTAAAACGAGTAAAAGTACATTACCTACGTCCAGCCCAGGGGGTATCCAACGGTACATGGCGAGTAACACTAGCGTGGTAGAAGAAACGCAGGGAAGCCCCAGGTTAGGGGCACCCCTGTGCTCAGGCCTAAATAGGCAGAAAACTACAGTAGAAAACTAAGGAGGCAATGTAAATGGAGGGAAAACGGGGGGATCAAAAGGAGAAGGAAATGGTGCACAAGGTAGCGACAAAATGAAAACAGTAGATCCGGTGAGGAAGGAGGAAAATAGACCAGAGAGAGCAGGTTTAGCAGGGGAAAGTAGCATAGAGCTCAGAACTCAGGGGGAACTCCCAGAAATAAAGGAGATGCTGGCAGAGATTTTTTCAAACATGGAAACATCTCTGAAAGGGGAAATATCCGCAGTAAGAGCAGACATTGGGTTAGTTCTAGGGCGCGTGGAGGAGACGGAGAACAGATTAGAAGCACAGGAGCAAAGACTGGATGAGATAGCAGAACAAGTAACAATCCTGCAGAGAGTGAATAGAGCCCTTATATATAAGTTAGAAGACCAAGAGAATAGGAGGAAGAGCGTGTGATTTAAAGGTTTGCCAGAGAACCATAACAATACAGAGCTGAGCAAAATAGTACAACAACTATTTAACCCCTTCTTAGACAGAGACATTACAGAGACTTTAAAAATAGATAGAATACACAGGGTGACGCAGCCCTCAGGTGCGGGATCAGAGAAACCGAGGGATGTAATAGTGAGGTTTCACTATGCTGAAGAAAAGGCCCTAATTATGAGGAAACTAAGGACATTGCAAGGGGTGAACTTTGAAGGCGCAGAGCTGCAGGTTTACTCAGACTTGGCTGTGGAAACACTAGTGAGAAGGATACGGCTGAAACCCTTGACAAAGCTAATGAGAGCAGCGGAGATATCCTATCAATGGGGTTTCCCAGCCTGTCTGGGGAAAAAAGAGGGTCGTACTGCAGTTTTGCGCTTTCCAGAAGATTTGATAGATTTCTGTGACCGATTAGACATACAGCCCCCTCCACTCCCAGGGTGGGAAGAAGAGGAGGAGGGACCGCAGTTAACGCGAAAAGGGAACAGAGGCGGGGGGAGGAGGGAGTGAACTTAACCATTTAAGGACCGCCTCACGCCGATAAACGTTGGCAGAATAACACGGCTGGGCACAATCATGTACCTGTACATGGCCCTTTAAGAGCCCAGCCGTGGGTCGTGCGCGAACCCGGTCCTGAGCTCCGTGACCGCGGCCGTAGGACCAGCGGACCCGATCACCGCTGGTGTCCTGCGATCGGGTCACAGAGCTGAAGAACGGGGAGAGGTCTGTGTAAACAAACCTCTCCCCGTGCTTCCTACACTGCCTGTCACTGATCGGCTGCTCCCTGTCATCGGGAAAGCCGATCAGTGATGTCAGACGTAAAGCCACGCCCCCTACTGTAAAAAACACATCACACTTAGCCCCTCCCCGTCCCCTAGTGGTTAACCCCCTTTACTGCCAGTGTCTTTCATGGGAATCGGTGCATTTAAATAGCACTGATTTCTGTATAAATGACAATGGTCCCAAAAATGTGCGATGTGTCCGCCATAATGTCGCAGTCACAATAAAAATCGCTGATCGCCGCCATTATTGGTAAAAAAAAAAAATATATTAATGAAAATGCTATAAAACTATCCCCAATTTTGTAAATGCTATAACTTTTGCGCAAACCAATCAAAAATTGCTAATTGCGATTTTTTTTTTTTTTTCCCCCAAAAATATGTAGAAGAATACGTATCGGCCTAAACTGAGGAAATTTTTTTTTTTTTATATATTTTTGGGATATATTTATTATAGTAAAAAATATTGCATTTTTTCAAAATTGTCGCTCTATTTTTGTTTATAGCGCAAAAAATAAAAACCGCAGGGGTGATCAAATACCACCAAAAGAAAGCTCTATTTGTGGGAAAAAAGTACACCAATTTTGTTTGGGAGCCACGTCGCACGACCGTGCAATTGTCAGTTAAAGCGACACAATGGCGAATCGCCAAAAGGGGCCTGGTCCTTTGGCTGCAAATTGGTCCAGGGCTTAAGTGGTTAAATAACATCAGGAGACGAGATGGGGGGGGGGGGGGGAGGACACAGGGAGGGCCTTGATGCTCCGGGGTGACCTCCACTTGGGAAATATGGAAAAGAGACGACACCAGAAAGGTGGCCATATCGTCCATAAAACAAACAATAGTCTGTCCAGCCGAATAGGCGTGTTGTTTCAGAAGGGGGGGAGTGGGAGGGAGGGAGGGGAGTGGGTTACTATTTTTTATTTTTTTTTCTCTTTTTTTTTTTCTTTTTTTGGTGTCTCGCTCACTCCTCCACCAGAATAGGAGAATCCTGGGTCCCACGAGAGGCTCCTAATGACCAAATCGAAAATGAAGACATGATGGTGGTTAATTTGATCACATACAATATAAGGGGGTTAAATACCAAAAAAAAAGATATCATTTAAATAAGGAATTGCAATACTTAGAAACAAGTATATTGTGCCTCCAGGAGACACACATAACTCAAACATCTTGGATCAGGCTGACCACACACCATTTCCCAGTATGGTTTTATGGAGATACTCCATCGACTCACTCGACGCATAGCAAATGGCTTCAGCAAGATGTTAAAGTTTGAGGTTGAGGAGCGCCTCGTAGACCCAGAGGGAAGATATTTATTTTTAAAAGGAAAACTGTTTAATATGCAATGTACGATTGTTAATGTATATGCACCGAATAAGAACCCCCGACAAATTTAAGAAAATTTTGAAAAAATTAGAAGGTTTTAAAGAGGGTAAATTGATTGTAGCAGGAGATTTAAACTGGAGTATAGACCCAAGGGTGGATACCTCAGGAGGGAGAAATCGTTCTACAGAACAAAGGCAGAATACATTTCCAAAAGCATTAGCAAACTGGCAACTGCAAGATGCTTGGAGGATCACTCACTTAAAGGAACGGGATTATACCTTTTTGTCCCCGGTCCATAACTCCTACTCCAGGATTGATTATATCTTTATTGAGCATCAGCTAGTGTCGACCCTTAAAACGGCAGAAATAAAAACAATCACTTTATCAGATAATGCTCCAGTGAAGATACAATTGGAGATAAAAGCGGATTCTGGACCGGTGTTTAACTGGAGGTTGAACGATTCTCTGATCCAAGAGCAAGAATCAATAAATAGAGCTCAAATAACGGTTATTCTAAAAGAAGAAAAAGACGAGACAATATGCTCCAGCTATAGACCAATCTCTTTGCTAAACTTTGATGTAAAGGTATACGCGAAGGTCTTAGCAAACAGATTAAAGGACAAAATGAAAGACCTGGTCCATGTGGACCAGGTAGGGTTTGTTTCAGGCCGAGAAGGGCGAGATAACGGAATTAGAACCCTTCTTCTCCTACAAAAAATGAGAACAGGAGGGCCCCCAGGTCTATTCCTGTCAATTAATGCCGAAAAAGCATTTGACAGGGTAGACTGGGGGCTCATGACAGAGACTTTAAAGTATATGGGATTAGGTACTATGATGCTTCAAAGAATAAAAGTTTTATACAAAGAACCCACAGCAACAATAAAAATAAATGGTGACTTTTCGTCTCCCTTTACCATGAAAAACGGTACAAGACAGGGGTGTTCCCTGTCCCCACTCCTTTTTGTGCTCTCATTGGAACCGTTAATGGCAACCATTAGATCGAATAAAGATATTAAAGGAATAAAGGTCGGGGGCGTCGAGCATAAGGTCGCGGCCTTTGCCGACGACCTTCTGTTCTACATCACCGAACCCAAACGAACGCTGCCACGTCTATTAGACGTATTGAAACATTATGGCGAAATCTCAAATTTTAAAACAGGATTAAAATACCTAGGGGTTAAACTTGCCAGTTCGGTCGATAAACTTTACAGTGAAAATTACATTCCACTACTGGACGAAATTAAAAAAGAGATCAAGAAAATAGCTTTAAGGCCCTTGTCGTGGTTTGGACGTATCAATTCTGTTAAAATGATTATTTTACCTAAGATCACTTATAAATTTCAAATGCTCCCAATTCCCCTCCCAGATTATTATTTTCAAACCATTAAAACAATGTTCAGTAGATATATTTGGCAAAACAAAAAGCCAAGGATCTCCCATAACATTCTGAAATGCAGCAAGGAGCAAGGGGGCTTGGGGGTCCCAGACTTGAAACTATACTACTATGCGGTTGTAGTGTCAAGGGCTATAGAGTGGTCACATGAAACTTCTGATAAGCAATGGGTAAACATAGAGGGTAGCACCAGTGGGGTGGATTTAAAAACGGCAATTTGGAATCCTGCGCACTTAAGAGGACTAGACACGAATACACAAAAAATAACAAAGCACGTATTTAAAATCTGGGATGTACTACATAAACGCTATGGATGGAAATATAACTCACCCTTAATGATATTAGGAGATAGCGACTATTTCCCACCTGGGAATACACACACAGGGGGAGGGGGGTGGATAGGGCCAAACACACAATTGAAAGATATCACGAATAGGGGTAATATTAAAACACTGAATGATATACAACAAAATTTGACACATATAAAAATAAATGAGTGGCGGTACCTGCAGTTGGCACATTTTGTCAGAAAATTACCACAGCCAATTAGAGCAAAAAAAGAATATACGGCACTAGAAAAAATATGCGAGGAAAAGGGGGAAAAAAAAGTCATATCTAGATTGTATAAGGCCTTGTTGGCCGAAGAACACTTGGAGGTACCGCCCTTTTTTACAAAATGGGGGAATGAACTAGGCTCACAAGATTATAGACACAGAATCAGTAAGATTTTGAAATTAACTCACAACTCAGCAATCTACACCTCATCCGCAGAAATGAACTATAAATGCCTTTCCAGATGGTATATGACCCCGGATAAACTAAATAAATTTCAATCAGATAGATCACGGGATTGCTGGAGAGGATGTCAGGAACGTGGCACGATGGCACACCTCTGGTGGGATTGCCCAAAAATAAAGAAATATTGGAGAGAGATTTTGGATATCATCAAGGAAATAAATGGGGCAATCGTACAAGAAGACCCGTGGGTATGTTTATTCCACGGAACAGGGGAGCCAATAAAACAATACGTAAATACATCAACCCCTCAGATGCTGAATGCTGCGAAGGGCTTAATCCTGAAGAAATGGCATCAAGAAGAAGCACCTACAAAAAAAGAATAGGTCCTGAGGCTTGAAGAAATATATCAGCTTGAAAAATTAAGATTTACTGGAGAGGAAGGGGAGGGAGGAGATAGAGGTAAATGGGTTAGCTGGCAGAAGTTTAAGCAGACATGGAGCTACGCTGAAATTATTATTTAAAATGATGGAAGTGAGAACATAAGAGGTATTTCGGGGGGTTGGGAGGGAGGGTTATGGGAGGGGGGGGGGGGAAACTCCACTAAAGGAAGAGAGAAAAGAGGAGGAAAAAAAAGGGAAAAAAAAAGAGGAAAGAATGTTTTCAATGTTTTAATGGAAATAAATTAAACAAATATATGAAGTATAAAATAAAAACTCCACAATGATGTAAAGGACAACGAGAGATATAAATGAACGTCAAGTTGAATAATTGTCTCTCAAAGGATTGCTGAGATGGAGTAAAAAAAGAATAATAAAAAAAAAAAGAACAATAAATAGGATTGAGCAGGAATTGGACAGTTTTTTTAAGGTTAATAAGACACCAGGAACATCCAGTGCAATAGTATGGGAGACCCATAAAGTGGTAATTAGAGGGATCTTAATAGGAATTGGAGCAGGAAAGAAGAAGGTAAGGGAAAAGAGAAAAAAGGATTTATATAAAGAAATAAATGAGCTAGAGCAAAGAACAAGTCCCAAAGGGATCCCGGAAAGGCAGGAGCTGATAACATAAAAGAGAGAACTAGAAGATTGTTTAGACCAAGAGAGGAAAGCTGCATTTCATATCATAGATAAGGAAAGGTACCAGTGGGAAAATAGATCAGGCAAATGGATGGCCAGACGGGTGAAGGAAAAACACATTAGGACTTTTATAGCGAAGGTTAGAGATGTAACAGGCAATATACAAATCCCCTCCCCGGACATAACAAATGCATTTCATTCCTATTATAGTACCCTATATAATAAGCAGAAGGAGGAAGAGAAGATAAAGCGGAGAGAAGAAACGAGGGAATACCTGCGGAACCTGGACCTCCCGAGGGGCGAGAAAGAAGAAATGGAGGCCTTTAGAGGCACCCATAGCGGTAGAGGAAGTAGAAAGCGCAATTAAAAATACCGCCCCAGGAGGAAGTCCAGGCCCCGATGGATTCCACATCGGGTACTATAAAAAGTTTTGTAAGCAGTTAGCGCTGAAATTATGCAATTACTTTAATATGGTAAGGAGAGAATTTCAGAGAGGAGACACTTTTGGCACACATCACCCTGATCTTAAAAGAGGGGAAAGACCCCATGGCAGTAGAGAGTTGTAGGTCAATTTTGCTATTAAACTCAGATATAAAACTGTTTTCAAAAATAATAGCAGAAAGACTGAAGTCATGTTTGCCAAAATGGATCCACAATGACCAGGTGGGATTTGTACAGGGAAGGGAGGGATAACTCACTCAAATCTATGTTCCTGGTCCAAGAAGCTATGAGGAGGGGTACCTCCACTGTCCTTATGTCAATTGATGCCGAAAAGGCTTTTGACAGGGTTAAATGGGAGTTCCTCTTTGAAATATTGAGATACTTGGGACTGGGGGAGAAGATGAGGAAGATGATTGAATCTCTGTACCATCATCCGACAGCTAGAATAAGAGTTAATGGCACCCTGTCCTGCCCCCTTGATTTATTTAACGGGACAAGACAGGGTTGCCCACTCTCCCCGCTCCTATTTTTATAATTGTGTTAGAACCCCTGATGGCAGCAATACGTAAAAATCAAGATATTCAGGGTATTCAGGTGGGAGAGAGGGAGTACAAGGCATCTGCATTTGCGGATGACGTGCTTCTTTACATATCAAGGCCTAGAACATCAATCCCTATGGTCCTGAAGGAATTAAAACAATACGGTAAATTATCGAATTTCAAAGTAAACATGACAAAATCGGGAAATATAAAATCTAACGTTATCAGCAGAAGAGCAGAGCGCAATCCAAGCCAAATTACCCCTTAGGTGGTGTAAGAATTAAGCTATTTAGGGATAAAGTTGTCAGCTCAATTAGATGACCTTTTTGAAATCAACTATATTCCTCTTCTTAACAAAATTAAATGGCATTTAAGTAGGATGCAATATAAAGCTCTTTCCTGGCTCGGAAAGATAAACGCAGTTAAGATGTTCATTTTACCTATGTTTATTTACACCTGTCCAAATGATACCAATCCACCTCCCTCAGAAATACCTTAATAAAGTAAAATCAATGATAACAAAATTTGTCTGGGTACGAAAACGGGCGCGTATCGCATTTAACATAATGGTTAGAGGAAAAGACAGAGGGGGTCTGGCAGCTCCTGATTTCAAAAAATATTATGAAGCCATAGTGATTTCGAGAATAATAGATTGGACTCGTACTAGGAAGGTTAAGAGCTGGGTCGAGCTAGAAATGAGCCTAAGCAGAACAAATATAGGTAAAATGATACGGATACCCCCACAATATCGAGATTTAGGCCCCAACACAAATAGACTGACAAAAAAATCACTAAAGGTGTGGGATGCAATAAATAAGGGACACAAATGGGACCACAATTCACCCTTAATCCCCCTCTTGGACACAAATTTCTTCCCTCCCGGGAAGGAAGAGCACTTCTACTTTAGTAGGTGGGCTAATAAGGACAATTTAAGACTACAGGACGCAATGGTAGGCAACAGACTATTCACGTATAAAGCAATCACTCGGGAATGGGGACAGAAAGTATTAGATAAATGGAGATACACTCAATTACAGCACTTCGCACAGAATCTGCCAGGGCCATTACAAGGAAAGAGACAATTGAGACCCTTAGAGAAATTAGTAGAGTGCCTGAAAAGTTTAGAAAAAAGGATAGCAAAAATATATAAAATATTGCTACGTGAGGCAGACCACAAATACCCATCTTATTTAGAAAAATGGGAAAGGGAAATAGGCCCGTTAAGTAGCGATGAACATAGAAATAAGATAATAAGGCTTGTCCACTCGGTAGCAAAGGATTCACAAACAGTTGAAATGGCATACAAGCTGTTAGCAAGGTGGTATGTAACCCCACAGAGAGCTAACGCTTAGTGAGGGTGATTCCCCAACCTGTTGGCGAGTGTGTCAGGTGGTTGGGACATTCTCACATTTATGGTGGGAGTGCCCCAAAATAGGGGATTACTGGAACCAAATAATAGAAGCAATTTATACTATAACAGGAGAAGGAGTTAAAAAACAACCATGGACACGCTTGTTCCATGACACAGAAATGGGAGTGAGACAATATGGGTCTACCTTAACCCCCTACCTATTGAACTCAGCCAGCCCTGATCCCCTGCCGGTGGAAGACTCCGAACACCCCATCTATGACAGAGTGGATTAAGAGGGTGGACTGGACAAGAAAGGTAGAGTTAATCCACAAGGCAGAGGACACAGAGGGGAAACATCATAAATTATGGAAGCAATGGGAGGAGTTTAGGAAAACGGAGGGATTCTTAAGGATGTGGGAAAGAGAGTGTGGAGGGGGAATAGAAGCAAGTGAGCGAGGCAGGGTATGCCAATTCTTGTTGTTTTTTTTCTTTATTCCTTGGGGGGGGGGGGGGGGGGGGTTGAAGTTAATGATTTAATGAGTTGATCCAGCATGAATGTAAAAAAGTAATGTTTGTATAATTTTGTGTTGTGCAGATTGCAAGCTCTTTTGGTAACTGTATTGCGTCTAGGAGTTCTAGAATGAAGTCCGTGTGTGAAATTGGTTTACCACTGGAGGTCACCATCCCCCTATTTTCCATTGTTGTGCAAAAACATGTACTGTTGAAAAGGCATATTGACTGTCAGTGTATATGGTTACGGATTTTCCTTCTGATAGTATGCATGCTCTTGTCAGTGCTACAAGTTCTGCTTCTTGTGCTGAATAATGTTTTGGTAGTGGCCTAGCTTCCAAAATGTCATCCTGTGTCACTACTGCATATCCAGTTGCATTTGTGCATTTTTTGGATTTTTCTAGAACCATCAACAAAAAGTGTCATGTCAGAGTTAGATAACGGTACATCTTTCAAATCACTTTGTGGCAGTACCTTTTCAGCGATGGCAGCAGTACAGTCATGTTTATGACCATCAGTAGGAAGTGATAGTAGTGTGAATGGGTTTAATGTAGTACACCTCTGTATTGTTAGGTGAGGTTGCGTCAAGAGTATTGTCATACAGAAAAGGTGCCGTGCTGGGCTCAAATGTGATATCCTTTGTTGTAAAAGGACAACAGACACTGCATGTGGTACCTTGAGTGTCAGCGGATGATATAGCACTATATATGCTGAGGCCTTAACTGCTTCAGCTGCAGCTACCACTGCCTGTACACAGGGTGGAAGTTCTCTAGTTACACTGTCTAATTTTGTAGAGTAGTAAGCAATCGGCCTCTAGTGCCCGCCATGTGACAGTGTAAGTAATGATGTCATGTGTCCTTCCCTTGAGTCTACTGTTTGTTCAAAAGGTTTGTCATACCCAGGAAGGACATCATTTGTTTCTTTGTCTCTAAGGACTGTGTAGTCTACATTATTTCATACCTTAATTTAATGTTCTAAACTCTAAAATACCTCTAAAGGTTCAATTTTGTACTCATTCATGTGATAAGTAGACGCCCACCCCATAAAAAGGAACTTGCCTCATTCTTCAGTTGTGTAGAAGGAGGGGGGTGGGGGTGTCATGTCTGCACTTGAATTGGAGCTGGGGAAAATGGATACTCTTTACCTAACATAAATGAGCACAGAATCACAGGTCAAACTACCAAACGCTTTCCTTACCTTGGAGTTGTTATAAACAATATTCTTTCATTTGTTCAAATAGAAGTCCATAAGTCCACAAAGTATGCAGACATAAAATGTTTCCTAGCATTTTCATTATTTGACATATATAGATTCAATGTATATATACATACATACATACATGCATGCATACATACATGCGCGCACACACATATATCTCTGAATATTTTTCCTCAGATCCCAATATTTTAGCAGAATTTAAGAAAACTTGACCCTCCTTTTGTATTGTTCCCCTTATTCTCTGGTCCCAAGTGAAATCCACAGGGTCCCAAAAACAGAACCACCTTTTTTTTTTTTCAAACACATATTTTGATTCCGAACTTAGCCTTTTTACCTTTATAAATGTACCCAAATATAAACGGCATTGAATCATTAACACTTCACTGTTGAAAGTCTGTGAATTCTAAAAGTAACATATCAAAGAAATATTTACTTTAAGACTATTATTCAGACTTTCTTTCTGACTGAAAGTCCTAATGTTTTCACAGATGCACAAATTAACCTCTGTGTGATCAAAGGGTTAATTCTCCCCCTCTCTTCTGCTACCTCTGTCAGGCAATCTGCATTTTCTTGTTTCCGAGAAACACCTTCTTGACCATCATTTTTGTGCTATAAAATCATCAAGTCTGTATTCCCTTCTCTCCTCTCTCTGGGCTTCAATATTATTACACACTTCTCTTAGCAAAGTCCATTCAAATCCTCGTTTCCTTATGGCAGTAAAATTAACACTCAGTCACATACTGTCTCTGGACTAGACACATTTTAAAGTAATCAAAACATCCTCAGCCTTTTCTTTTCTCACATTCATCAAACCACTTGATAATTCTACAACATTCTGTTCACTCCACAGTGCAATCCACCTTCATGTCTCTACCTCCTCAGAACCATCAACAGTTTCTGCCATGTGCTTCCTTTAACACCATGGCATGCTAATTTTTTAATTTTTTTACCAAGTTTAAATATTTACAATATAACCTTTCTGTATTGCCATGGCTGGTCAAGGGTTAACCTTCTTTTTTTACAGACACAATCTCTCACACAGGAATTTGAAAGGGAGGGGGTGAGGGAGAACTGCAGACTCCCTGTAATGATTTATTACACTTGTTTGTTTATTCGTTACTCAGCCATACGTAACTATTTTTCTGCTTCTCAAGTATTTGTTAAACATTTAGATAACTTAAGTCTGGTCTAATTTTTTTTTGCTAGACCCATCAGTGATATGACTATTGGATATTTACCTGAAGCTGCAGCCTCAACTGTTTGGCTCCTATGAGTCCAGCCGAGGGTTGTCCCCGAGCAGGCGGCCCAGATGTAGCACGGTCTCCCAGACAATGTTGTCCAGTGGTACCTGAGACAGTGCCATAATCCAAGACATCGGCTCTGGTCCAATCCCCATGGGCCATATAGTGCAATACCACCTGGTATTTTACATGTTTACCTGCTTAATACATCGGCTAGCAAGGTGTTTGCTGCCTTACAGAGCGAAGCCGTCAGACAATTCAACCAAATATCTCTTTAAGCATTTTGCAAAGTTTCCAGCTTCCCTGCCTGCTCCCAATCTCACTGATAGGCAAGCAGGCTACAACACGAGGGGGGGGGGGGGGTGAGTCCAGTGTCTGACTTGCAAGGTTTACAGACACACAGAACATCAGAACGTGGAGAATGATTTTTTATTTTTTTTGCTGGTTATTTAAACTCCTAATATCAACCCATACCTTTTTTGATCTTTGGGTCCTAACAATTTTAAGTTTATCCACCAAATCCTGACACTTTTTTTTCCAGTTAGATTACTATTGAATCCAGACTTCCCCCTCCCACTTGGCACATTAGGAACACAACAGCCTTCTAAGCAGGCACAAAACATTTTTCTTTTATTTTTTTCCAGAGACTATTCCCCATTGTCCGTGCCAGTCGGGTCTCTCATTAACCTATAAAAACACTGGGATAGTGACCCTCGGCTCACGGTAACAAAAGGAATACAAGAAGAAAAATATTAGCACTCCCCTCACTATAGGGAGAATCAGAAAAAAAATTATTAAAACGTATCTCTGCAGTACTATTATTCAATGAGCTACAACATCAACAGAAAAGTTAAACATGAGAAAGTAAACGCACAGAAAAAAATTAGCCTTGCGATCTTTTTAGATCACTTAACTAAATAGCGCTTAAATCGTCAGGCAATCAACCTCTGACGTTCGGTATACCTCAAATCTTTTTTTTGTCTGTCCGGACAGCGGGCAACGTAACTTTTTACCTTAGACAACGTCCCCAAATGTCTCTGTCTACGAGCACTGGATTATCAAGATATTATACAATCAATACCAATGTTGGCAATTACAACACATTAAACCAGAATCAAACAGAAAGAGAAGAAGAGACTCTTAGACTTAAGAATAATTTAAATGATCTTACCTCTCAAACACCAGAGGACTGGATCACACAAGTTCGAAAACACAGTGTATTCGGGTCATAAGGCCCCTGCCCCTGCCCCTGTTTGACCACTAACGTTGAGTGGGGGGACTTTTAATTTTCAGTGAGCTTCTAAGTCCAATACTCACCGAAATTTTGTCGGGGCCGTCTGGACCGAATTTACACTATTGTTTCCGGCTCGAAGGACCAAAAATGTTAGGTTTATTCTTCTCTTGTGATCAGTCAAACTCCAAATGTATTGAGAAGTAGACAATTTATTTCAGATGTGTTACACATGAGGGTGACCGTTACAAGCCAAAGGATGCAGCTAGAATTACACAAAGGAATGTATCTCTCCCCTCCTAATTCCTACATAATTCAGCCTCTACTCTTTTATTGGCTGAGGAAACACAGATAGGGTGGCTGGTACAAGGTGGTACTTTATTTCGCTAATTCATGTTTCCTGTACAATCTAATACTACCATATTTAGTTAAGCTTAATCATCCTACAACTTTACTGTGGAGTTAGTTAAAGCAAACGATATAACAAGTTAATACAAAGTGCTCATAAGTGGAATTAAAAATCAGTCTCAGGGTTATTGTTTTTCAAATAGTCACACAAACATTTAAAACTTTTCTAACAAAAACTATAAACCCCCTCCCTAGAACAACAGAACTTTGCATAGACAGATGCATTCATTGCTTGAGGTAGGCACATAGTGACACATTGGTATACCTCTGACACCCTGCGTAGCCCTCCCGGATAATGCCAGTACTGCGGCCCCCCCACTTCCGGAGAAATGAAGATCCAATGAGGAGAGAACCGTTCCCCACTTCAAAATGATCAGTACATCAATTGTTAGTAAATCTGTAATCATCAATACCCCCTTTACATTCACCGCCTTCTTAAATTCTATATCAAGGATCACTAGCTATAACCTTCCTTAAATTAATCTGATGCTGTGCCCATAGAAGCCAACCAACCCCCCCAAACCTTGTCAAATTCAGTCAATGTCCCTCTGCTCAGATGGGTAGCTTTTTTAAAAGGGAACTGCCTTGGTGACTAATGCCTTCAAGGACTCCAAAGTTGGAGTCAAAGAGCACTTCCACGATAGGATAAGCCGCTTTTTTGCATAGTACAACAATAGGGTAAGAAGAGTCCGTAATTGCCCTGGTAGTGGCCAGAGGTTCCACCAGATGCAATAGACACACCCCAATCGACATGGGAATCGAGATGAAAGTGACGAACCTGATACAGAGTGCAACAGCTTGCCAGTAGGGTTTAACCTGAGAACAATCCCAAAATATGTGCATGAAATTTGCTAGAGGTGCTGAGCACCTCCAGCCTAAAGATTGTTGGTTCCAATCATCTTAGCTAGTCTAGCTGGGGTGAGAAATTCTATGTAGGAATTTATAGTGGATCAGTCGGTCTCTAGTAGAAACTAGGTACTGAAATGCAATCCCTCACGTGTCACCCCCCCCCCTGTCCAAGCCCGGGGGCTACAGCTTCAAAAGCTCGTCTGTAGGGTTCTAGCAATTTGGGCGTTTCCTGAAAGAGGTCTTTTGTATACGCTAGAAACTGGTTTAGGTAAAGAGTTGCTGCGTGTCAGTAGTTCCAAGTCACTGGGCTCAAGGTCAAGATGTTCTCTACCAAATTAAGAACAAAAAGCATGCACCTAAAAAAAAAAAAGAGTTGGATAAATCGTATTGGAGTTTCAATACATTAAATGTCATGGTACCGTTTTAATACTATGTGATGTAAAAGCTTAATTCCATATTTAGTCCAGACTATCGGGTCCGGGTAAACAAAGTGTGGTAAATTAAGGATTTCTCTACAGAGGGAGGCTGGGGGGAAAACCCGCTTGGGCTAGACTGCTTCAGTCCCTGAGTTATGGTCCATGCCTTTATCACTGAGTGCATGGAAGCTGTCAGTGGATAGGGAGCTCTCAGACCCCTGTAAACAAGGTGAGAAAGTGGCTCATATGAACCCACACAAGCAGCCTCCAGGGACACCAAGACATCATCCAGAGTGGTCAGCCAGCGGTGAGCTATTGGCCAGCTAGGAAATATTTGTGAAAGTTGGGTACCGCAACTCCCCCCCCCCCCCCCCCCCCCATGGCTGTTGTAGTATGGCTAGACTAGTACAGGGGATGCCCCCCTGCCACAAAAAGGAGGAATAATGCTGTCTATTGATTTTAAAAATCCGACTTTTGAATCCACACTGGAACGTTCCTGAGGGTGTACAATAGTAAGGGTAGGATCTTCATTTTAATCAGGTTGATCTTCCCAATGGAGGGATGAGGGGAGATTTTTTCCAGGTGTGGGGTTTCTTAGAATGACAAGCAGAGAGGAAACATTAAGTGTAATGAAGTCAGTCACTGAGTTTGAGATCTGGAGTCCTAGGTTTTCAAATTTGCGTTACCCATTGCAGGGGGTTATTGGGATCAGCCTGTCCAGTTATGGAATGAGAACGCAGGGGAAGTATTTTGGACTTAGTCCAGTTCACGTCAGGGCCCGGTGACTTACCATTAGGAAAGGAGGCAATGGCAGTCGCCAATTCTTTGTCAGTAAAAGGTGCCTCGAGGCAGGCCGCCACCTCATCTGGTAACACCGGTATCTGAAAATGATCCAGCAGGTCAATCAGAATCTGGTGGTCATATGTTGGGATAGCAGAGTACAATTCTGAATAATAGGAAACAAAAGCTTGCATGATATTCTCCTTGTCCCTCACAAGGTTACCTTCTGGTGAATAGGGCGATTGCAGGGGATTGCTGTGTGCCCCCAAACATCTGCAGTCACATAAACCAACAGTTTCCCGTTCTTGTCCCCCTTCTCAAACAATTCTTCAGTTTTGTGTTTAAAGGTACATTGGGTAAGGTTTTGGAAATGAACCAAGAAGGCTCTTCTGGTCATTTGTAGCTCTGTTGGGGAGGAGGGGGAGGGAGCCTCAGCATGGGTCTTTGCACATTGTAATTCATGTGCCTGAAGCACCTC